>JARHVA010002854.1:0-607500 GCA_037957365.1 Torreya grandis
AGGCATAAGCAAGGGTTTAGACACAGTCCTCTTTAATTGACCCTAATAAGCCTTTGCCCACACTTTTCTTATATTCATATGGTTAAAAACTAAATATTTTTTTTCTAAAATTTATAATTCATCTTTGAGGATCATGAATTTTACTAACAAAACATAACATGTTTTTTTCATGTTTCACACATGCAAGCCTATATATGCTCATTTAGGCCTTTTAGGCCTAATTAGGTCTCTTGTCCTCAATTTTACCTTCAATTAACTTTTTTAAAAAAATTAATATATTTTTAACATATATAATTAAGTGAAAATTGTGTTTTATTCTTTAACTCCCTTGTGGTTTCCAACCAACTCCCACACTTCTCTCCCATCTTCCTAAATAGGTTTGTAGGTAGTATTTTAGATCCTTGACTACAAGTTTGAGGTAGGATTGTTTTTATTGGAAATTTTAGACACCTTAAAAATATTATAAGTTTTATTCATGTTCTTATTAACTATATACAAACCTCTTATCCCTACATTAGATGCCACATATGTGTTTCTTCTCTTGTTTGTCAATATCCAACATATAGGTGATAATTTGAACTCATTATATGGTGGACTTTATACATGGGGTGTTTTGAGTTGGTATTAACTCAATAGTGTCCCAATTAAGGTTTCTAATTTTTTCACATCTTCTTTACCTATGTGAATTTATATTATCTCCACCTAACACTCATATTTGTCTCCTTCACTTGTGTTTATGGTAGGCCTGTAGGAAAACAATAGGTTCTTAACTATATAATTTGCATATTATTATGCCTTATAGTGTCCATTTTATCAATATGTATATTTTATTAAATGATATTTCCTTATATATGGCCTATTCATAATTATTTCATCCATGACAATGGGCTTGATCAACCCACTTGGTCATCAACTTGATACACAATCCACTTCCAATATTTATTGTCCTCATGACTGATTACCTATGAACATCATCACCTTAATGTTTTCTCAAGCCTACCATGAATATATTAATTTTATTTTATGTTATAGGTACATATAGGATATTATGGGTATGATAAACCAATTTTACATCGGTCTCTCTAAGATAGAGAACAAGATCACACTGCCATCTCTAGTCTTCAATAGGCCTTGAGTAATCTTATATCAAGGAGGTTGATATGCTGTGAACTCTTATCAAATGAGGATTTTTCATCATTAATATAAATTAAATAAAATATATATACCCTTCTTGGACTCTCACCACTTAGGTTTCAATCATAATCCCACCACTTCCAGCTTACCTTCTTGACCATACCCTTTGATTCTCATGAGTGGTCTCTTTCATTTAATAATGGAGGTAAGTTGATGGAAGATAAAAAAATGAATGATAAACTTGTATAAAAACATATTAAATATTACTATTATATTGAAAACCCTTGTTCAACTTCACTACCTCAAGAAGTTTTGTCTTTTAATTACAACTATGCAATAATCCCCTTAGAATGCATGGCTTAGCCTCTAAATTCACTATTTTGGATCACTTAATACTTGGATATGATTTGAGGGGGTTACTAGGATTATTGAAGGATTGATATAGGTTTTTTAAGGACTAATAGAGGTAATAAAACAACTACACTAGTCTAAAACATACTTGTAGTCTTGACTTTAATGTGCAAACAAAGAAGTGAAAATTAGTTTCAAGGACTATTTTGAATAAATTAGACTTATACCTATTGAAGTGGAGTGGAGAAATTTTTCTCCATTTTTTTTTCTTATATTTTAAATAAATTGGACTATTTCAAACCATTTGGGTGCATATCATTTTAAATGAATTAGACTACTTTAAGTAATTTGGACTTATACCCACTAAATTGGAGTGGAGAAATTTTTCTTCACAAATAAATTTTCTATATTCCAAATAAATTGAAGTGTATCAAACCTATTGGGCATAGATAATTTCAAATAAATTGGGCTATTTTGAATAATATATACTTATACCCACTAAAGTGGAGTGAAGAGAATTATCTCCAAAAATAAATTTATTATATTTGAAATAAATTAAAAAATTTCAAAGCATTTGGGCATAGATCATTTTGATGGGACATTTTGAATAGTTTAGACTTCATACCTATATATTGGAGTGATTTAAGAAGATTTTCTTTAGAAATTAATTTTGTATATTTCAAATAAATTGGATTGTTTCAAACCATTTGAGCATAGATCATTTGAATTAAATTTTTCTATTTTAAATAATTTGAATCTATACTCACTAAAATGAGGTGGGGAATATTTTCTCCATAAATATGTTTTATATATTACAAATAAATTAAATTATTTAAAACCATTTGGGACCAAATCATATTGAATTGATTGGATTATTTTGAAATGTGTCACCCTTATAGGCCTTCAGACTAATAATTAATAATTTGAATTATCTTTCATTGTTGGGACACATGGTAACATTTGACTAGATAAATTATGGATGAAAACCTAATAAGTAATTAGTTCATGTATGTAATAAAATATCTAATAAGAATTGTTTGTTTTTCATTGTGAAGATCTTCATGAGCAGGTGTCAATATACTAATATATCAACTTAGGAAATCTCAATATAAACTAATGGAGTATCCACTTGCAAGGGGATTAGATTTGAAACTTTGGCCTGATTAAATACTTTCAAAGAATCTCCAACTATAAATCAAACTGCACTTAACTGGATCAAAGTAATTCTAAAATAAATTTAATTAATTTGAAATTAATCAAACTATATTTGAAATAATTTAGAATTGATTTGTATGAAATTTATGATAAAATTTATTACTATAATTATAGTTTATAATAAATAAATACACTTGAAAGAATCGTAATATGGCAAAGTTACATCTTTCTAAACACTAGTTCATAACTGCTAGCATGAACTCCCAAAAATGTGATGATAGACATCATTTTGACTTTCCAATTCTTTTCATCTTTCTGAATCCCATTTAAATTATATATACTTGATGTAACATAACTCATTTTTAATTTTTGATTTGTAACACAATTCTAAGAATTACAATCGATGAAAAACGTGTTCGCAATTAAGAAATCCTCTCCAAAGGTCCCTTTAAAAATAAATTTCTATAATTTATTTATGTTTATATTTAATAGATTCGAATATATTTCCCCCCAAAAAATATTAAATTTAAACTTTTGTAACACATGGCTTGAATGAGTATCCTTAAATGATTGTCCTCTATCATTAACCAAATGCTAACATGAGAAAAGGACTACAATGTTACCTTCAAAATTTATTTGGAATGATCTTCAATGTAGTATGACATATTTTATATTTTATAATATTATTTTTATCCCATATCATTCATTACATATATTTTGTTTTGTGCACAACCAAAAAATAGGCATCCAACCCAAAATCAATATTTTTTAGAAGTCAATTTTAGCTCCTCCTTTGAAATGTTTACAATTTGTTAAAAAAGGAAATGAATAATTTTCTAACAATATTATATTATAATAAATATAACATAAAAATTTTATAATAAAATGTTTTACATGTTACTATATTGGTCGTTGATGTGCTTTTAATTTTTATTTCTTATTGTAACATGAAAACATAATGCATTTCATTTTATTCATTTTTTTGCATTTCTTTAAATCTTATAAATATTCATATAAACACATATAAAAATATATACATGCTCAAGCACATTGTAACTATAATCATTATACACATATTTACCATCTATATTTCCAATTTTGTAACATACATATGTATATATATGTTCATATTGAATCCTTATAACTTGACCATAACTTTATCAAATTCTAAAACAATCTTGTTTTACCATAACTCTTTTCTCATAGAAATTTATAGGAATTTAAAATTGATCAATAAAACCTATATTATTACAATAATGAATGTATCATCTATTCTTATACATACCAATACATATTTATATGTTTTTATAACCCATCACAACAAACAAAATAAGATTTACTCTTCTAAGGCAAAGTTCACTATCACTAAATTCAAATGAATATACACCTTGATAGTCTAATCCCCTTCATATAATTCCAATAAGACACATCAAATTAAAAATTATTTAAATCAATATAAATATGATTATTTCTATCAAAATATACTTTATTATTTTTATTGATAAAGAACACATGGATACTCTACATGAAAATTTATTATATTGAAGACATAGTATAACACATATTGTGTTATTTTAACTTGGGTAAATTAAACATGTAAACAACATTTTAATGGGTAAATACAATCACATTCAATTATACATAACAATAAAATGAACCCACACTTCCAAATCCTAAGCTAATGCAAGTCTATATTTTATTATCTTCTATAATCACCTATCCATGAAGAAAAATTCAAATGTAATGTGTTTAAATAAATAAAAATAATTAATATATTCTAGAATTGTATGAAATCGTATACTTACACATTTATTGAAAAGGGTTTTTTTAGTTTTTATGGGTGCACTCTTTAGTTAAACCTTTGGTTTTTTATTCCCTGCAAGGTAATACATAATGTAGTAAGAAAAATTTCTCGTCATCAATTGATTTGATATTTGCATTTCAAAAATGTGTCTTGTTGTAGAGTTTTCACTTATGTTTTTTCATGGAGGCACCAACCTACAAAGCTGTGTCATCTGTTGTTGTGTTGGAGACACAAAGTTTTAGAGCTACATTGTGAACTATTTTAATTGAGACATAAACAGATGAAGAAATATTCTATCAGTATTACGTGTTGATAAATAAAAAATTATATAATTAAAAAAATATGCATGATCTTATCTTACCTTCTTCAACTTGCAATGTGTCATGTTTACTGATATTATTTTTTTTGTTATTATTTCTTCACTTGTATGTAATGCCAATAGTGTTACGCACTAAAATATTGATAAGCTGTCAGGTTTGAAAAATAAAACATACACATCAAAATATTTTTAAGGTTCTATATTTAGAAAATGAAGCATGATTATAAAATAAATTAAAAAATTTATGCACCTAGTACTGATCTAAGTGGTTGTTCTTATACTAGTTGCTCTAAATTTGTCAAAACAAATTGAAATTGAACATTAAAAACTATTTATTCTTCATATTTTATAATGGAAGGTAAATTTATTTACAATTTTGTATAAGCACACACCAATCCAGCTCCTATATATAACCCTAGCACATCACATGCTTTTGAATCATTGAAAGTAGAGATAAATCTCTCCCAAAAGATCTTATCTAGTTCATTTTTGAATGGCTTTCCTATTTTGTGTGAACCAATAATTTGAAATGTTGATACATATTTATAGATGTCAAACCTTCCTATATTATACCTTATTATGAATGGAGGTTAAAATATTATAGCTAAAAACCAATAGGATCCTAAGAAAAAATGATACTTATAATTTGAGTCCAATTGAATCCATTACTATATGGACCTCATAGTATGACACTCATTTCTTGCATGAAATGGAAATAACCAATATGTATATTCTTGAGAGAGGTCTGAATTCCATAAAAATGTTCTAGTTTGTGGATGATGAATGCATTAAAGGCCCTAACAATAATTTTATCAATCAATGCCTGAAAAAATATGAAAATATGTTCTTCCTTAAAAACTTCATTAAGATTCAAAAGATCAGTAAGTATCAAATCAACATTCAAGCCAAGAATGAACATTTCACTAAAATCTTCTAAAATAGATTGCCAAAGACATGGGGGCCCATAATGGAAGATGAATATTTTTGTAGTTATCCTAGGAAGCTAACCTCTATCATTATGTAGATATTTTTCAATATGCTTGACAAATCTTGAGATAATGCTTCCCAACCATTTTTGTTTTTTGAAATACCCTCATTTAGGACTCACAAATTGTTAAACCTTTTTTGTAGAAATTGTATAATGTTCCATTACCTCTTCAAATGTGATTATTTTGTCTAGTGGCACTATCAAATCATGGTTTCTATAATAATATATAATTTTTGATAATATGTTACTCTATAGCTTCACCTTTTTTCATGAAGTATCCATGTTGTTTTACCCAGGGGTTTTCATGATGGAAATAAACCATTTTTCTAATAAATCTGCTAGTTCTATTTTTTGTTTGTCTAAAAGCCCTTGAAAATTTCTAGGCACTTTTATACCAATCAAATTAAAATCTTATTTAACTAAACCAAGTAAAGTACCACTTTAAAAATAATCAAATGCCTTATCAAAACAATCCCAAATGGGCTATTCCATGAAAAGAAGGCATTTTCTATATCACAGCTATTGTGCTGAATAGTTCATTTGTATGAACAAGTGTCTATCTTGTTCATGTATTTCTTCCATATTTTTATATTATTTCAATATTCTCCCAACCTCTTAGTTGGATAAGGTCATATGAATATTAAACTCTTTCTATAAATGAAGCCATATAAATTATTTTGTTGGCTTTATTATAGTGGTTACATATTTTATGCACATTGTGAAATGAAGTATAAGTTTTCAAACATTTTTCCCTTATAACATAACATTTATTTTTAAATGATAATGAATTGTATTCCTCCTTTGAAATAATTCTCTATTGTGCTATAATTTTTTTCTGGCCATCTATAATTTTGAACCTTATTTTTTTTTGTCTATCATATCTTCTAGGAGTTCTTTTGATTCAATAATACATTGAGGGTTGCTTGGATAAAAAGTAATTAACAAAGAATCCTTCATTAGAACCTTATTATGTTTTAAAAATGAATGAATTATATCATTCACCCCCCTTTCATTCATATTTCTTATTTCGATATTAATGTCCCCCAATTCACAGAGCTCTACAAGAATGTTCGAAGCATAATTTTTATAGATAATGTACTATGTAGAGAATTCACTATGTGTCTAATAAGAAGTTTGTTTCAATAAAAGTGTTCCAACATTTTGTTAGATCTTATTTTTCTCTACTAGTGTGAGTACTTGTATGGCCTCATAAAAACATATTTCCTTTACAAGTCTTATTTTTTTCAATGTTTTTTCTATCATGACTTTAGGGTATCACAAATAAATGTTTCCATGGTGGAAAGTAGAAGAAGTTGTTTCCCCTTGTTTATGTTTTTATTTTAACATATTTTATATTCTAATGACCAAATTATATATATCTATCAACCTAGATATTTGAAGGTTGTCATAGCTATTGAAATGAAACCCAAATATTTTAAAAGGAGATTTTTTTTGTCAATTCCATTTTACTGGTGTAAATTTATTGACATTAGTTGTATCTTGATGGATAATTCCCTCTTATCCATTCCATAATTCTAGTCAAAATTTAAGGGAATATTCAAGTTCATCCTTATCATAAGTAAGGATTATTCCATTCAGAGGGGATTATTTTCTTGATGTAGTGTTAAACAATTATATATCTACATGCATGTTTGGTAGACTAAACAATTCAAAATACCAATCAACAACAGGAATTTTGTCACCACCATAAAATAGAAGATGTTTTTATTGATGTGGATTTAATTATAGTTTTGGTAGTTTAAATGGTACTATATCTAAATTATCTTGAAGTGAGGCCTTATTCTACATTTTAAGTGTGGAAATTCCTTTTTCACTTGAAGGAATTATGCAAAGTAATTGAAATGATTTAAATATTGATCTTTTTTGAAATTCAAGTTGCATATTGCATCGGTTCATGAATATTTTTGTGATTAAGTAGTGATTAATTTTATATCAAAAAATTTTAATTATAAACTAAAATACAAAATATATATTAAATATTCATAATATGTACATTAACTCACACCTAAACTAATAAGGTATTACCAAATTGAAAATAAATTATATGTGCACTAGCTAATATAATCTGATGGGCAAAGGAATCCATAAAAAATTGTTTCAAAAGAGAAGGATGAGGGGGAAGTATGTTTATAATATGTGTCAAAATTCCCATCAATAGGTACCTTAAAGGTAGTTCTTATGAGATACCTTTCAATAATGCATAAGAGTGAATTTTTATTATAAGACATCTCATAGGAGATACCTTCAAGTTAACCATGATGGTATTGAAAGTGTATTTCAAGGCCCTTGATGGAATCTCCTAGTAGACACCTCAAAGGGTGGTTCATACATTCAAAGGGGAATTAAATGTATTTCCTAGTAGAACTTTCCTTCACCTTGAAAGCATTATTGGTTGATAACATGATAATTTGAATGGGCTTCTAATACTTTGGAGAGCATGCTTGTAGGTCCTCCTACACAAATACTCTTTCCACCTCAATTTAATTCAAAATTTTTCCTTTTTACATTAATAGTTTTAGATCCAAATAATTACCCTATTGTACCTTTAAAATTTTCCTTTACATTGATAGTCCTTTTAATATCTTCAAGGTATCTCTTAGGAGATACATTCAAGTTACCCATGAAGGTATTATCAGGCCCTTAAAGGAATCTCCAATTAGATACCTCAAGATTGAACTTACCTAGTGTTGTTGAGGTTTATAATATCCTCAAGGTATCTCTTAGGATATACCTTCAAGTTACCAATGAAGGAATATCCTAGTGTATATTGTTGGTGCCTAAAAATCTCACTCTCGATGAATAGTTTACTATGGAAATATTTACAGATGAGGGATGAAATTATGATTTGTGAAGCAACCTCTAGGATTTTAGAAGCTGACTCTTTGAGTTATTTGGTGGGTGAGGAAGGGAAGGAGGAAATATAAATAAAATTAAAACCAAACTAACTAAGGTGATAAATTGATATTCTTGAAGTGTCTATTAATAAAATTGCACAAATATCTTGAACCCTTAAGCCATTATAGACAATTAAAAGATCATATGCATGATTTAAAGATTGCAATACGAACAAGAGTCAATACTATTGAAGCATAAAATAGAAATCAATATATTTCACTAAATTTAAAATAGAAAACCACATCCTATTAATTTTTGGGTGAAGAGAATAATATAAAAGGCTAAAAGGCACATTATATAATATTCAATCCTTCTCATGAGAGGTACCTACTAAGGTCCTGAAATGAAAATAAATAACCTTTATTATTTATATTCCAAAAATAATTAATAAAATATATGTTATCCAATAAAATTAATAGTAATTTATATTATCTAATGTCCTCACCCATTTACAAAATAAATGATCCTTGAATATATAGACACAATGACCTCATGAGGAAATGACACCTAGAATCTGGCACTTGTACTCGTGATGAGACCATTATAACTAAGTGGGGAGCTTCATCTCATGAGAAAAATTGGTATTAAAAATCTCAAAAATGGAAAAATTACACCACTTCAATATTATAATGATTATTATAATAAGTGTTGTGGTGATGCTTTTATCCCTCTAAACTGCTTATGGAAATCCTATTATAAATGGGGCCCACTTCCCTCAACCAATGGCATTCATTTTATTTTAAATAAGAACTCCCTTATTTCCTATGTAGCATCATGATGTCATGTGTCATCAGTGGAAAGGATTGATAACTAGCCAAAAATGAAGAAGGGGAACTTGAGATAGAGGAAGATGATATAGCACCCACTAAACTTCACTGAGCACTTCTATGAGAAAAAGGCTAACTACCCCAAAACTTCAAAACAAGGATTAAAATCCATAGATACTTCAAGGTTTAACTTTCATAATTTTATTGAGATGTATAAGGGATTAAATGAGATATTTTTCAAACAAGCACAAGAGTGTATTTCTCCTTCAAGTTATCTTTTAGGATCAACCTTTGGCTTAGATTTCTAAGTTTTCCTATATCAAACTCTCTAAGATTGCTTCACTATGCTTATTTATGTATGTGAAACACCTAATCACAACAAAAATTGGTTATAAAAAAACTTATATATGCAGAATCCATCTTCAAAGGTAAATATTTAGACCATAAGTACTTTCTTTTCTAATCTACCCTTCCACCTATTTTGGAAACTTCTCAAAGTGAAACTTTCTGAAGCATATAATTTCAAGACACCCATTAAGATACCTTCATGTTACCCTCAAATATATAATTCCAAGTCACCCATTAAGGTATTATAAGGCACTTTAAAAATTATCATAGTAGATATCTTGAGTTTGAACTTTCCCATCCTTATTGTGGTATAGAAAGGATTCAATGAGTAAATAGGTGTTTCAATTAAATAAGGTAGTTAACAATACATTATAAAGTATCAATTAAATAGGTTAAATTTATTGTTTTGTATAAATTATCGAGGGGTAAAGGTATCTTAATTCCAAGATTAAATTTGAAACCCCTAAAAATTATAGACCTCATAAGATTATCAAGAGAGAGTTGAACAAGGAAAATCCATCATTGCATCATTTTGTATTGAATAAGAATTACACTCAAGAGCTTTGCCATACATTTAAGGAAATAAAAGGCCCTTGAAAGGAATCTCCTAAGAGATACTTCAAAGGAAATTTTCATATATTAAAGGGAACATTGAAATTATGTCCTAGGAGACACCTTGAACATGCACATGAGTGGATTTTTCCTTGACCCTTAAGGCATTACGGGGTGATAACTTGAATGAAATTGTTGGGACTTAGTTTTATTTAGATGAATTATATTCAAGATTTAATTTTTGGAAATTTTGATTAGGACCTATTATTATATTTTGGTCTTTAGGTTTTTTATTTGCACATTTTACCTGATGGATTTTGGTCTTCATAATTTTTATTTGGGACTTTTAGTTTTCAAACATTTTTGTTTAGAATTTTTTCATCAAACATTTTATGTGAACAAATGTTCTCAATGAATTGTATTTTATATGTGATTTTACTCTTCTTATTTTTTGTATAAATCTTTGTTTTTAAATTTTTTTGTTTATATATTTTGTAGGCTCAATCATATCACAAAACTCAACTTCGAATTCCTAACTACCTAAATCTTGCTATACTTGGGCAATAAAGTAAAATACTTGTCTATACTTGTTATGGATACCTACCAACTAAACTAACTACATTTGAACTATGTAAAAATTATGAAACTTTTGAATGTTGGGAATTATAATGCATGAACTAGAATTTAATGCTAAAGGATATATACATGATGTGAAACCATTGATGTCTTCATTACTCTCAAATGAATTTGAACTTGACTACTATCTTGCATAAAAAAATCCCAAGATACCTATGAGACTATTACAAGTAAATAAGTGAATAGTGGAAAGGAGAATTTTTCAAAAATAACATAAATAAAATAAAATAATTTCACATAATTTCAATGGCATCTTCATCTAAGGCATTCAGAGGAGGACTTCCACCATCATCATTTTCTATTAAGGACTTGACTGAATTCATGGACACAGTTTATGATGCTACCATTTTTTATAATAGTTATGGGAACTACTCTAAATTATGGGATCTTGTTCATTCTATTGACATATTTTCACTGGATAGAAATATATCTCTATTAGAATGAGTATTCATCAAAAAACTTGCTAGAACTTAAGAGATAGGGATTGTGTTTGGCTATAGCCAAGACTAAGGTGACGCCATGCATTGACCTCCACTAAGAATTATTAATCATAATAAAGGTTATGTGTGATCATTTTATACACCAAATGGGTAACCAAAAGGTTGTGGTGTGCATATTTAAGGCATATTTTTAGAGGTATTTGTCACTACCTCACCAAATGGTTATTTTGATAAACACATGCTAGTTTTACGAAATCAAGATAATATTATGGAAACGGTGTTGAATTCATGGATTTTACCTAAGGAAACCATGACATATAAAGTAAATAGTCCCACTCTAATAAATAATTTTAGGATGGGAGTTTGGATTGGCATGGCACTACTTAATAGGCTCTATGAAATGCCTATCATCTATTTCTTTAATTTAGACTAGGTACCATTTTTGTTTATGATGCTAACTAGTGATGCAACATTTACCCTGGGTGAAATTATAAGATACAAGTTAAGAGAATAAATCATTAATAAATAAAAGTAGCCCACTCTATTAGGACACTTCTATATGATGCCATATCTTTTGGATGCTATAATGGGAATAATGTATAAAGTCATCAGTGAGATATGGAGGTCATCCACCAACTATATCAAAAATCACATTTATGATCATTTTTCATTTTTATATATCTATTATTATACCAATAATATGATGAGTATTACTAATTATGTTTATCCTCAAGTCTAGCAAGCAATCCATGGGTCTCCAATACCATGAGTTAGAGTAAGCATCATGAAGACACTATCTAGAAGAGGTGATTATTTTTTGTATCTTGACTACACTATTATCATGATCATTGGGCATAAAATTCATCCCTTGATCCTTCAAAAATATTTACTTGATAAATTGGTTGAGCAAGAAATTTCTTTCTATCTTTGGTGGAACATTGAGGAGGACCTAGTCAAAAATAAGAAGAACATGGTCTAGGGTAACCATATGGTCATTGGTAGGATGGTATGTACAATAAAAAATCACTTTAAAGATTTGGGTGATAAAATAAAGATTTATCATTTACCAATAGTACCACATAGGGATTGGAATCCTCATGACTGCATCTAAAAACACATTCATGGCCTTAGTATCCCCTCTACCAATATGTCTACTATGATTACAATTTTTTATTCATAAATGAATAAAATGATGATGAGGTATTAGAAAGGGAAAGGGTTTCTTGTTTTAAGGAATATCACTTAAGGGTGATTCAAAAATTACTTTGAATCACTATGAAGGAATTAAATAATATAATTCCTCTCTCTCCAAGATGGACATCCTCAAACTTTTGGAAGGATCAACGCATAGAGTAGTCCAAAGAAAAAGGAGATCCATCATAGTAGCTTACTTTCAAGTTGAATGTTGGCAATAAGGAACCATGTGTGAGTGAACCTAATCATAAGGGAGCTCTATGAGACCCCATTAATCTAGATTCATGTGATGAGGAAGAGAAAGGATAAGAGCCCCTAACTACTAGTGCAATTGAAATGCATGTGTTTACCCCAAAAAAATAAGAGTCTACATCTTTAGGGGTAGCCACTTAGTAAATAGTTGCCTCAATTTAGCAAGGTTCATCCTCATAACCTAAGATTAATATTTGTTATAAAATTAAGCCTATGATTCCCCCCATATGAATTCTTACAATAGAGAAATCTCAAAGTTTGCCTATAATTCCCCAATAAGTAGTAGTGTAAGAGGAAAAGGAAGATTCTAATGAAGAAAAAAAGTTGGAGAAAACGCCATCTATGGAAGACATTATAGTTAAAAAGTCTTTTTATATATAGACCACCTCCTTATACTCTTCTTCTATTCTTATTTTTGCATCTATGTCAATTACATTGGTGTATAAAACTCCCAAGGTGTAAGTTATTACTTCCAATCCTAATGATCTATTAACCACCTCCTCTTTCTTGAATTTTCCTCTACTCACCCCAATAATTGAAAATGATGTTGCCATTATTGATCTTCCTTCCATTACCTTTGATCCATCTTCCACCACCATGACATACACTTCCATTATGGCCACTTATAGTATTCCTTTTGGCACTGTCATAATTAGATCATTAAAAATGAATAGGGAATCTAAGAATATCGAGACAATCATGGCCACTCTCTAGCTCCATGTCTCATCCACCTAAATCACTCTCCCTATACCATCCACCACTCCATCCTAGTAAACCATTATCATTAGGTTAGGTAAGGGAAAAAAGGCAAAGACACAGGTTATCATAGTCTATCCACTCCCCCAATATGGAGGTTTGGATTGGTCTAAGATAATTTATCGTTCCTTTCCTGACATAATTTTCAAGGAAACAAATAAGCAACAACTACTTAAGAAAGTTGAATAAGAAGTTATGGTCAAAACCACAAAGGAGATAGACCTCAACTAGTTGACAATTTTTCCATAGGCTAGTGATTTAAGGGCTAAGACCTCTCAAATGCCCATCTTTAAGTTAATAGAGATCTCATATATTAAAACATTGTTTAACAAGCCATCTCAGAGTATTCAGAGGATAAGGAAGAGTAAGCAATAAAATGATACTGGTAGGAATTAATTTTTGAAGAGAGAAATGAGGTCTTTTCTTTGACCAAAAGATAAAATAAACAATTGGACAAATCCCCCTATAATGAAGACTTCAAATCTCTAGCCAAAGCACATAAGGATGCCATGGTTTCAATTCACAAAGGCACACCATTGGATAGACATGAACTGGAAGTAGAGTTAGAAAAATTAAAAGAATAATAGAAGATAGTGCATATCCCAACTATCATTAAAGCTAAGGTCCAAAAAGCAACATCAAAGTGCTATAATTATTTTGGGGTATTAGAGTTTATGTAGGTTGCCATGTTTCCAAGACTCAAAATTTATAGAATTATTTGAAATTTGATTAGAGTAAATTTAAAATGTTAATTGTTTACACAACTAATAATGATTATATCCACCTAGATCTCATGACACCATTAAAGGCATTCAACATACTCAACTTAGTGGAAATAAAGATAGAAGAGGCCAAGGAATAGGTGACAAAAACTATGGTTTTGGTCCTCTAATATGAAGAGAAGGAGGCCCTAATTATACAAATTTTGAATGATTTGAAATTATCCAAACTAAAGGATGTTAAAGGGAAGTTGATCAATAAGATGAACTTTGATCAGCTTATTTAGAATGATTTGGACAATTTTAAACAAATGTTTCAAGGACTACCATTGGATTACATAGAATCTAAGTTGAAATTTTCTAGGAAGAAGGTGATTGAAATTCAAATCTTCAAGATCAACTTCCAAATAAATAAAATAGAGTGCGCAAAGGTATTAGGATAGGTTAGTATGGTACATTGATGCCTCTTTTTAATTTGGACATAATTTAGCAGTAGAATGATGTATCACATAAATCTTGGCTCAAAATAGATGTGAGAAAGAAGTATACTCAACCTAATACTTATAGTTCTAAGTCAACAACCATATTTGCAATGCCAACTAAAGTCCATGCAGCCATCCAAATGTCAACATAGCCATGAAGGGCCAAGTTTTTGCACGTAAATTTATATATAAATGTATATTTATATATTTATAGTTTTTCATAGTTCAAACCATATTTTAAAGTTTACTATTCTTTTTTATAAACATGCACACATTACATGATTTTTGTAACTGCTAACTTAAGTTATTAACAACTATAAGATAACTCTATATGGTTTTATCCATAGTTAGAACTAAATTTCTAACTATGACATGTAATCTATCTTACATGTACTTGTAAGATGAGATGACCCCTTCCCCAAGTCTATTTAAACACAAATAACCTATAGTTTTTAAGGATTAGAGAGTTTTCAATATACAGGAGCAAGAGCAATTTTAGTTGTCAACTCATGTGTTTATGTATTTTATTTCAAATGTTTGTGTAATTAGGCTTATTGATTTGGTTATATGATTTAATAAATCTTAGTGTGCAAAATGTGTGAATGAATTCTTTCTTTTTTTGATTGATATGCTAGTCTTAGATGTGCAACACAAATTGATATATATGGTAACACCCTTATAGATATCTAATACAAGATTACTTGAAGGGCCTTATAATAAATTTATGGGTAACTTGAAGGAATTACAATGAGCTTGATATAATCTCCTAAGAAATACTTTGGAGGGTGTTGTCATAAATTAAAGGGAATGTTGAAATTATCTCATAGTAAATACCTTCAACATGAATAAGTGGAATTTTACTTTATGTGGAATGAAATAGTGGGTGATATTTTGAAGGAATTTATAATACATTTAAGGTATCTCCTATGAGATACCTTAAAAACATGCATAAGTGTGGATTTCCCCTTCAAGTTATTTCTTAAGAGAGACATTTCAAACATGGACAAAACTATATTTTTCCTTTAAAGAAGTGTAATTTTCCTTTACATGGAAAGAACTATTGGGTGATATTTCTAAGGCCCTTGTAATACCTTTAAGGTATCTCATAGGAGATATGTTTCAAACATGGAAAATAGTGGATTCCCCTTTATTGTATATACTAGGAGTTACCTTTCAAATGGGCATAAGAGTGGATTTATCTTTCAAAGAATAAGTGGAATTTTCATTTACATGGAAGGCACTACTAATAATTTATAAACAAGTGGTAGTTGGATAAACAACTCAATATTTTAGTCTTTTAGGACTTGAAATTGATTTTCTTACTTCCCCCCATTCCCTAGGGACATAGGGAGCACATTAAGTTCATCAATAAGTCAAATCATCTATTTTGGCACTACTAGGTGATATTTTTAAGGCCATTGTAATAATTTAAATGTATCTCCTAGGAGATACCTTTAAAACATTCTCAAGAGTGGATTTCCTAGAGATGATGAAGTTAGATTGGAAGAATTGCTCAACCTCCAAGAAGCAAGAGAGAAAGGGAGTGATGTGAAGGTCACCTGATAACAAGAAATCAAGTGATAGTTTGATGAGAGATCATCAGACCTAAGCTCTAATGTAGGAGACTTGGTCCTCTAATATGATAAAAGGACCACAAAACCAAGCCAAAATGCAAAGTTTAATTCCTTAATGAAGGGGCCATTTTCTATCATTAGAGATAGACAAGATAATGCATTTGAGTTAGAGGATGAAGAAGGAAATACATTAGGGATTCTAATAAATGGAATTGACTTGAAATACTTAAACTAATTTACTAGCCTTCCCATTGTATATAGTTAGTTAGTTTCCCTTATTTTTTGTTTTTTCCCTTTGTTCATTTATTTGTTTTATTTTCTTTGTTATTGTTTTTTGTCAAATAAGTATAATTGGCACAAGTTGCTATCATTTAGTAATAGGCGTTCATAACTTAGCCTACTAATAAATGGTTATCTACCCCACTTCACTTGAAATTAATGTCCAAAAACTATATATTTCATGATTCCCCATAAGCATCATCATAAATATCTTATGAGACATTCCTCAAGCATGTCTACCACCTTTCACATTTATGAGCACCTAATTTCAAAAGGGTTACCTGATGATTGTGCTATAAGTAAAGGCCTATAAATACCTCTATCCTCGTCATGTTGAACACTTAAACACATTAATAATTTCAAATAACATTGAGAAATTGAACAAATCATATTGATCAGATAGTTTTGAGCCAAGAATTGTAAGAATTATGAATGGAGTTGATATCTAGTGCCTTCCTTAAGAACAGAGGGAAAATTGTTGAAAAGGGTTATAAAATGGAAAATTCTACATGTTCATCTAGTGGTGGAAGACATCCAATAAAAAAAGAACCTAAGGATTAGGTAGTAAAATGGAAACACTCTAACACCATTTGTTGGGAAAAAATATTATGCTTATGTGCCCATGTAGTCAAAGCCCAATGTAACAAATGTTAAGAGCATCACCAAGGGGAACTAAAAGGACCCTTTATTTGTCCTTGATTATGAAGATGTAATCTTCAATCCCAAATTGGATAAGAACCCAAAAAACATGAGGGATAGAACCCATGCCAACATCATTAAGAAGATTTAGAATGACTTTGAGTCATTCAGGCACAAGGTTTAGAACTATACACTAGTTCAATACATGGTGCCTCTTATGCACCCATGCCCTAAAATTATTTACTTATGTGCATAAATATATGAATCCAACACTAGCATCATTATAATAAACCACATAAGAGTATAAATCAATGATAACATAATAAGGCATATGCTTTGACTCTTGAGTGACCCCAATGTTGATGTTTATAGTATAGAGAGCTTACAGAATGTTTGGGACACCCATACACTTAATCTAGAATTCCTCAATTTAGTCTTCTAGAATAGCTACACCAAAGTGCCTCCTATATCAATTTTTTCATAGGCTTTGTGGCACATGATACAGAGGATGTCCTTTTTATGATGGTGTTCATTTTTGGGATGAACTTAGATGATGATGCCCAAGGTTTATAATTAGGTGTAGTCTCCCTTTTGAAGATAGTAAGAAAATAAAAATCTTAAAAGATGGACTTTGTATGTTTCATTACTACCAACATTCACAATGATTTGGTGAGTTTCTCAATAAACAATACCTTTAAGTATTCTTCCTTCCTCCTCCATCTAATTATGTACCAAAACTTTGGCTTCTTCTCTTAGTATTTTACTATCAACATAATTAAAATGGGAACCCATCCAAACATGGTGATCCCCATCTCTACGTGGACCTAGATCTTATTAGTCACATAAGATTACTATGAATTTTTAGAGTGTTGCATGTCTCTAGTCCTCATCGACCTTAGTTAGGAACCCATCATTTCCAAAATGATAGACAACCAAAGATCATTGCTCACTAGTGGTAAAACTCTAGATAACTAGTTTTGTGGCCAATTTTACATTCATCTAGGTTATTAAATTCAAGTACGAGCCATTCCAACTCCCATGCCTGCTTGTATATAGGACCCTAGCATTTGACATGTCTCATCATCTCACTATAGTAGACTCAGTTTATTATATCAGACACAAAAATAAGGTCATCTATGAGACCCCATTTACAAAGATAGGCATCGTAGTGGTGAAAATTTCATAAGGTTACCTACTCAAGGTCAATATAGTAGAGTTAGGCCTTAACCAAATCAATGACCAATGGAACTATGATCTAGTTGGTCACAACCTCCATAAAAACCACCAATCTATTTGATCATGAGCCCTAACCATACCTTAAAGAGAAAAGGTCATCATTGGTCAAGGACGTAAAATCTTTTGTGGATCTATCCAAGATCCTAAGCACCCACAAGCCATGGGAGTCCTTTTATATATTGGTCTAGGATTTTGACCCCACAAATAAAATTATAAGGGAACTGAGAGCATAACTCATTAATAAGGGTTGGGGGAATGATAAGATAGTTTATTTTTAGAAATATAGGTATAAAATAAAAAATTTAGGGCCAAATTTTGAAGATGTGGATATAGACAAGGAATTCAAGAAACTATAGGGTGATCACCATATAATGAAGGCCCTAGCAGAAAGAAAATTCTTGGTTGAAGAATTAGAAGATGAGGAAGATGCCCCAGTAGAAAGAAAATTCTTGGTTGAAGAATTAGAAGATGAGGAAGATGCCCCATTAGAAGAGGAAGAGGACACCCCTATATAGGAAGAGGAGGAAGTTATAGTTATTCAAAGGCCCATGTCTTGGGTGACTCCCCTATATCCACACCCAACCACCCAATAATATTAGTAATCCTCTTTAAGACAACTCGAGATAGAGCCATCATAATCTAGATCAGAGGTATAAGATTATAGCCCTCCACAAGAGACCCAATAAAATAAGTCGTGTTTTTATCACCAATTTATCTCTAATTTTAATATATCCTCCACTTCATCTTCACCACTAAATTTTCTAATGGGATAACATCACTCTCTACTTCTTAACCAATCACCTCCCTTGTACCTTACATCACTCCCCCACTCTCATCCACCACATCAACACCCATAGTGGAATAATTTACCACCACTCCTCTTCATAACCTCATTTTTTTCTTTCTATCCACCCTTACTCTTTTCCAACTCATCCTTGGGGGGAATAACATCTTATAATTCATAGTAACAAGCAACTATTCCTTTTGGTCTACCCTAGGTATTCCCCTTCATAGGGGAAAATATTTAATCATAAGAACAGTTCCATCAATAATTAGAAACTACAAGAAAATACCAAGAGGCATAGATAGATTTAAAAAAGAGGAAAGATGGTTATGCACTAGTGGTGCATCATATATGGTCATTCTTTGTCTTAGTATACCAATATCTAATGATCGCACACATGGCACCCCAAGTAGTTAAGCCAAAATGATAGATGCATCTAGGAGACTACTAAATACATTCCATCATCCTTAACCTTAGCTAGGATAAACCCATTGATAAGGTTAAATTAATGGATGAAACAAAGAAGTTCATCACTATGGACTATATCAAGGTAAGCCATCAGTTGGAGAAGACAAATATATAACTCATAAGGATGAAATCTAATATAAACCACCTCAACATAGAGGCTAAAGCTAAAGATTTGAATCTTTCTAAAATGAGGTCTGACCTATAAAGTTACATTACCAATGAGAGCTTCTAGGTAGAAGTTGGTCAAAGGACCTAGTTGTAAATTCAAGTTACTAAACTACAGATCGAGATAGATTGGCTAAAGAAGGAGAAATAGGATATAGAGAATAAGATATAAGAAAAAGAACTAGAGATCATATATACCCATAAGAATCTCTTGGACTTTAAATGTGTGTAGTTACAATTTTAGTAGAAAATACAACATGAGTCCTTCGCTAAGAACTAAGAAATATAGCAACTTAAGAATGACCTCACCACTTGCTCCCAAGATGTAGGTATCTTACCTATGGTTTATAAATTATACATATACTATTGGGAGAGGATCAAAATTATGCATGAAGAATTAAAGATAACATTTAGGTTCATCATAGACTCCCAATGATTAAGCTCATAGGTGAACACATCTGTAGACTAGGTTCTTGACTTCATGTCTTTAGAAGTTTAGGATTTGTAGTACCTTGTTAAGAAGCTTCATAGTATAAAAAATATGATACTTAAAGTAACAGGGTTGGTCAATCTAAGTTGGGTAGTGGTGAAGGTAAATGAATTTTTGAGTTTCAATAAAGGAACATTAAAATACAAGGCGTCTTTGGATGCCTTAGATGAAGTAGTTTATGATATAAAGAGGTGCATCAAATAGCTGGTCCATTTAGGATTCTCCTCTCCATTACTTGAAAACAACACCATCCTCCCAAAAGAAAAAATAAAAGAGCTATTGGAGAATAAGTAGAATGACCTAACCATATTCACATCCTTTTATCAAGAACCAAGTGTCTATGAGGTGGAGACTATATTTCAACCTTTCACCTAGCTATAAATTTAGATGATAATGGTTTTAAAAGGCTTAAGTAAAATCTAATTCAAGGAGATTATCAATATGGATAGAGCCTTTAAATCTCTAAAGAAAAATAATTAGCCTAAGAAGGAGGAGTGGATGCCTTTGAGGGTTGATCTTTTGAGGTTGTAAATCTAGTGGGCCTTATCCTTTTTTAACTTTGCCTTGACTAGTTTACAAAACTAGAATTTTTGGGTTCATCCATCCATTGGTAGATTCCCTTTAAAATACTAGGAATTTTGGATCATGATCCACATTTCAAAGTTCTTGGATATATATATTTCATTATGGATGTTCTTTTCAAGTTTAGAAGATGGTATATTAGCATCCTCTTTCCTAGGTTCCCTTTATTATTTTTGGTTGGTCTCAACTCATCCTACTATTACCATGTAGCATCTCGATGCCCATTCTTTATGAAAATATTATCATCTTGCATAGTAGTAGTTTTATCTCAACACATATGGACACAATGCTTGTCTAAGGTAGGTTTCTTTTGTTGGAAATTCAATTAGTACCATTTGTTAGTGGGAGTAGACACCTATCTTATAATAACATTCCAAAAGTAGTTTTAGAGATATATGCATGTCAACATCATTCTTCTCCTAAATGACATGGGCATCATAAGGAATTTCAATTTTACCATATCTAGTATTATAAAGATAAACTACACTCATGAACTAGATCTCCCCAATCAATTGGAATGACCTCATCATGGGATAAAGTGCCTGGTTCCAAGTGTATCTCTCTCAAGAGCCTGTTATGCCTATATAAGTAGGTCTCTTTATTTTTGTAAAGTGATGGATCTTAGATAATTATTTTAGACTAGACAAGCCATTGTAATAGTTTTTGTATAGAAGTAACAATATTTGTTTCTTTTCATTTCATGACCTTAATAAGTCTATTTTACAAGAATGTTGAATATTATATACTGTGCCATTTGGGCCGTCTATATGGTATTTTTACACCAATATTAAATAATATATTTTTTTTTGTATCAAATTGAGTGAGATGTATTACTGACTATTATTTTACTCTACTTCTATAATATTGGTTCTTGTCTATTGTTTCAAGAAACAAGTGAAATTTTATTTTACATGGAAGGCATTAATGGGTGATATTTTTAAGGCCCTTGTAATACCTTAAAGGTATCTCCCAGGAGATAAATTTCAAACATTCACAACAGTGGATTTCCCCTTTAAGATATATCTTAGGAGATACCTTTCAAATAAGCACAAGAGTCAATTTATCCTTCAAGAAACAAGTGGAATTTTCCTTTACATGGAAGGCACTACTAGGTGATATTTTGAAGGCCCCTATAATACCTTCAATCTATCTCCTAGGATATACCTTTAAAACATGTACAAGATTTGATTTCCCCTTCAAGGTATCTCTTAAGAGACACATTTTAAATAAGAACAAGAGTGGATTTCCCTTTCAAGGAATAATTACAATTTTTCTTTACATAAAAGGCACTATTGGGTGATATTTTTAAGGTCTCTATAATAAATTCAAGGTATCTCTTATGAGATAACTTTAAAACATTCATAAGAGTGTATTTTCCTTTCAAGGTATCTCTTAGCTTTCAAATAGGTATAAAAGTGCATTTTGCCTTTAAAGAGCAAGTAGAATTTTCCTTTACATAGAAGGCACTACTAGGTGATATTTTGAAGGCCCTTGTAATACCTTCAACATATCTCCTAGGATATACCTTTAAAACATGAAAAAGAGTGAATTTACCCTTCAAGGTATCTCTTAGGAGATACATTTCAAATAGACATAAGAGTGGATTTCTCCTTCAACGAACATGTGGAATTTTCATTTACATGGAAGGCACTACTGGGTGATATTTTGAAGGCCCTTGTATTACCTTCAAGGTATATACTAGGAGATATATTTAAACATTCACAAAACTATATTTCCTCTCAAAGGTATCTCCTAGGAGATACATTTCATATAGGCACAAGAGTGGATTTCTCCTTCAAGGAACAAGTGGAATTTTCATTTACATGGAAGATAGTACTAGGTGATATTTTGAAGGCCCTTATAGTACTTTAAAGGTATCTCATAGGATATACCTTTCAAACATGCACAAGAGTGGATTTCCCCTTCAAGGTATCTCTTAGGATATACCTTTCAAATATGCACAAGAGTGGATTTCTCCTTCAAAGAACAAGTAGAATTTTATTTTACATCAAAGACACTCTTGGTTGATATTTTTAAGGCCCCTATAATACCTTAAAGGTATCTCTTATGAGATACCTTTAAAACATGCACAAGAGTGGATTTTCACTTCAATGTATCTCTTAGGAGATTCCTTTCAAATAGGCATAAGAGTGGATTTATCCTTCAAGGAATAAGGGCAATTTTCCTTTACATGAAAGGCACTAATGGGTGATATTTTGAAAGCCCTTATAATACCTTCAAGGTGTCTCCTCGGAGATACCTTTCAAAATCCACAAGAGTGGATTTTAAGTTCAAGGTATCTCCTAATAGATACCTTTGAAATAGGATCAAGAGTAGGAACAAGTGGAATTTTCCTTTACACAGAATGCACTATAGGGTGATATTTTAAAGGCCCTTTTAATACCTTTAAGGTATATCCTAAGAGATATCTTTTGAATATGTACAAGAGTGGATTTCCCCTTCAAGGTATCATAATTAAAAGGCACCACTTAAGATCTTAGTATTAATTAATGGTTTTCACGTGGTGAGAAATAGATGAGCTATCATGCAAAGCTACATTTTGAGAATTTGCATGGCAATCAAAAGGTGCCATATGTCCATATTTTGAGACAACTAGGCAACTTAATCATATTTAGTTCACATAAGTAATTATCTGTATTTGAGGTGGTAGTCATGTGTTGAAAGATGGAAATATTTATATTTAAAGCTAAAATTGATGGAAAATCAAATTTAAATTAAAGATAAATTGAGTTCTAGTGCCAATAATTACTAAAAGCAATAGTTCAAAGTTTGAAAATATTGCCATTCATATGGCATGAACCAGGATCACCATCAACATCAAATTAGTCAAGCTTACCAAAAATAAATTATGTACATACATCCAACATTAATACAATACACAATCTCATCAATCAAAATTCAGAAGACATGGCCAAAGCAGGAATGTTTGGAACTACCAAGTCAAAACATGTCTCATTTTTCTATTCATATGAGACAAACATAGTCTTCTGAGACACTATTTTTAATAAAATTACATTGGACACAGCTACAATGACTTATTATAACATGTGGATAGGTTTCATACCTATATGTCTTCCTTCTAATGTTTAACTCCAACTCAGCCATTTCCTTTATCAATAGAATCTGCAAGTGCTTCTTTAGACAAGACATGGATTAAGCATATGCAATTGGATATAAATATATACAAACAACACCATATAGATAAGGTTATTTATTTTCATACATATATATATATATATATATATATATATATAAGATACTAAATATATATAAGGTGATATATATATATATATATATATATATATTTAAACAAAGATTGAATTAAGTATAGTTTTTTTCCAAAGTCTAAAGGTTTAGCTCTCAAGACTAGTGACTTAGCTCTAAAGACTAGAAGATATGCTCTGAATACTGACAACTCTGCTCCTATGATGAAAAATCATGAATGGGAATAATCCACCTCCATCATCAAGAATCAAGATAATGCCATTAAATCAACAATGTCATAGTCCACAATTTTATGTGATGGCATTTTCAAAAGATCTCCTCTAATAGATTTGATGTGACATTATTTTCAAAAGATATGCTCCAATAAATTTGTTGTGATGATGTTTCCAAGTGGTCTTTTCAAACAAGATTGATATAACTATGTTTTAAATAGAGGGTATTTCAAAAATATTTGATATGATTCATAATTAATTGTGATTATTGCTCCTAGTACTACCAATAATGACCTTTATGACACATCATTAGTACTTGATTAGATAAATCACCTTCCCATTATATCTTTCTTAGTCTAAAGATATAACCATAACTATAAACATCATTCTTATCATAATCACATCACCTAACCTATTTTACTATTGATTTTTGCATTATTGTTGTTAAAAATTATTGTGTCATATTTCTAACCTCTTGCTTCCCCTATTCCATATTTAAATTTAAGCTCTAGGTTTTTACAGTATACTCATATCTGAAAGTAAATAGTTCTTTCTCTAAATATAGGTGGGAGGAAGAAAAAAGTGAAATAGAATCCTCTAATGCATTGATGCAAGATGAAGTAGCTAGAGACCTCTTTGAAATACCAGGTTGGTTGAATTTATTTAAAATGTTTTAGGGATTCCATGAAGAAATTATGAAAGAATTTTATGAGAATTTTGATGAAGATCATGCTATTATCAAAGGGAAGAACATTCCAGTAAATCCCTTTGTAATCATTGCTCTATCTAGGATTCCTAAAGGACATAATAGTTGGCATTGAAAATATCATGTTTTTTGACCTAATTTATATGTTTGTTGAAGGACATCAACCCTCCATATTTGCCAAATCCCCCTATGGAGTGGCCAATGGAATTTTGAGAGAATGTCTTCCTCAACCTTAGAAAAATGTTGTTTTTGGGATAATGAAATATATCACTTGTGATGGTTAATATACATTAGTGGATGGAGATGCTATGAGACTCCTTCACTTGAGGAAATAAGATATTCAAAAATAATATAAGATCAATCTTCCCTCTTTCCTTCATAATGCTCTGATCAATCTTTCTTAGAAGATAAGATGAGGTATTGGGTCTACCCACCATCATGGGCTAGTTACACTCAGCCATTTCCATTATTTTATCAGTAAAACAAGGGGTGAAAAGGCTTGGTCCTATTTCCTCTAAAATTTGTCTCAAGTTCTTTCCAAAAATACACCATGCCCTGCCTCTCCTCCTTCCACTACAATCTAAATTAAATAACCCATAGTTCAAATTATAGAATGGCCATATCTGCCACCATTGGTTTAAATGATACTACACCAAGGATAAAAGTGACAAATGAAAATTTATTTAGACACCCTTCATCTTCATCTAATTAAACTTTGACTCATTCACAAACTTATCTTGTAGGAAGAATAAAAAAATATATGCAGACCACATAAGAAGTTGTATTTGTAGAGGGAACCCTAGTATTAGAAGTTGTACCTCAAAAACTAGAGCATCATTTTCCCTCTATTATTGATAAGGGTAAGGCACCCTTGATTAAAGAAGATCCATCTTCTCTACATTATGTCAATTAAAAAAAATATATCATTCCATGGATTTATCATGACATGAATAAATAACTAGACTATAAAAAATAAAGTTAGATGTTCTCTATTAAACTTTGAAAGGTAAGGACTTGATGATTTTGAATTTGAAACAAAGGTGGGAAAAATACATTAATAGAGTTAGTGAAGAAGAAATAATTATTTATTAAATACAAGTTGAACAGACTAGGGTCCATAATGTAATGTTTTCACAAACCCAAGAATTGAGTAATTTGTAGAATTCTCTTACTA
Organism: Torreya grandis; assembly: GCA_037957365.1. Classification (NCBI taxonomy): domain Eukaryota; kingdom Viridiplantae; phylum Streptophyta; class Pinopsida; order Cupressales; family Taxaceae; genus Torreya; species Torreya grandis. The sequence goes on from JARHVA010002854.1 coordinate 26,369, forward strand.
TTAAGGACACTTAGATTATTGATATACAAAATTCCAATGTTGATAAGAGTAATTTGATTAATAATTTGAGATAAAGTATTTATGATATAAATACAATTCTTTCCCAACATACTAATAGAATAATAGAGCTCACCACTTAGAATTTTGATTTGCAAGCCTCTATTCAATCCATGTAAAGAGAAACATGAGAAATTGTAGTTTAAATAGAGGGTCCAACAATAATTGTTCCCTCTTTCCCTATTCTATTACATGAAATAATCCTTACCTGGCATAACACCTAGAATAAAATTAAAAAAATTATGGATGAAAATGCCAAACTTAAGGAGGAATATCAGAAGCAATTGGCATAATCCCAACTACAATTATAGAAAGCCTAGGCTTCTATCTAGCACATTTGTGTTATTTTTGAGAAACTATTAGCATGTAGGTAGACTTCATTAGTTTATGTTCTCTTATTACATTATTAGTTTTATAAATGGAATACTTGGTTAATTTCCCTTAGTTTTTCACATATAATTAAAGACGAGCATGTATTTACAGACATTTTTCTAAGCAAAACTGAAGCGAGGCAAGATGTTATTTGTGAGTTCTATACTTTCAATTTGATTTTATGATATCCATCTAGTTTTCTAATTTATTTATTTGTTTGAGAAACATAATTATATGAATTTCTCTCCACTCTAAGGACCATATAGCATGACAATAGGCCAATAATTTATTTCTAGAATTACAAATCACCATTGGGTTATGCATGAGACCATAATTTACAGAAGCAAAGAAACTTCCTCTTTTTAACCATTATATCATATGTATATGAATAAAAAGTATCATGAGCTATTGATATCTAATATTGTTGCTTTAAGAGTTTTTATAAAACATCATTATGCCAATGGTTTCAATGCAAGTATTTCTATATGGGAGACATTAACTATTCAGTTGAAGTGCAGGGAGGTCCTTAGCCCCACCAATATTAGATGGAGTCTAAGAAGATCTAAAGTAGTTTTCTAGATAATCACTTAGCTCTTAGAAGAAAGAGGTTCAGATGTCTAGATTAGGATGAGGTTTATGCCTCCTATCATTTTATGTTCTCTATTTCTAGAGTGGTGCTAGAATTCTCAAGTAAAAGTTAAATTTGAATCCTAGGTGCATACTATTGTCAAAGATATTGGATTTTTTCCAAGGGGATACCATTACTAGAGCCATCATTTTGAATTTTATGAACTAAGTCAGAGGATTCAATCAAAAATTTTGGATTAGGATTAGTCATCTCACTTCTCTATAAGAGGACTTACAAAAGGTAAATTGTTGGAAAAAATTGATGAGCATTTCATATAGCTCATCATAGTTATATAAAATGTCCATAAAGTGTTGCATTTTGTTATATATTGTATTGAATTTAATATTTGAAGTCTTATCTAAGTAGGATATGAATGCAATTTATTCTTTATTTGTATGTAATTTATTACTGATTATTTACCTTATTATTATGCCTAACTTATATTAAAAGTGTTACTTTGAGTACAACACATCCCATGGATGAGGTAATTTTGAGTATAGCAACACATCCCAAGGATGGGGTAATTTTAAGTAAAACAAAACATCCTAATGATGGGGTAATTTTGAGAAGGCAAAACATAGTTTTTACACTCTTTTGGCTATAATTTTGAGGATTTGGCAAGTGAGCTCTATCGATTGAATTCTCCAAAGACACTCCAAAGATTCTCTTGAATTGCTTTAGAGATTCTCTAGGTGTGCTTCGAAGACATACATAGGATACTCCAAATAACTCTATAAATGTTTCAAAGACCTATCCAACATGATCCAAAGACCTATACCAGATGCTCTAAAGATACCTAGATGTGTTCCAATGACTACAAAAATTATGTGTAATACATGATACCAAGAGAAATTAAGATCATTTTAATATAAAAATTTTGTTTTGAAAAAATAAAAAATTGATGGGATGAAAATGATAGATGGATACAAAAAAAAGGAGTAGACATACAAATATTCAGCTCCCTACTTCTTCCCATCCTCAAAAACTTCTCCCTAAACAATAGTTCCTCTTATTTTTAAGGTGAAAATATTTTATAAGCAATTTTTTTATATATAATTATGTATGGAAACCCTATACCCAAGACTATCAAATCATAATGGAAAATTTCTCCACCCTAAATAATAATACTAGGTGTTATTCAATCATTCGTTTATTAAAGTTGATGATGTGGTATGAGGAAAAATTTTGCCACCCAAAAAAATGACTTTTCAAATCAAAATAAAATGAAAATAGTTCAAATCAAATAATAATAACTTGGAACAAGCCAAAAAATGACTTTTTAACTCATTTTAAAATGGAAACAATTCATCGTATCGTAAATAAAGCCAACAGAGGAAAGATGTGAGGAGATAGAGATAAGGTGGAACCATTGAAAACTTCTCACATCATAGAGCTTTTTTACAATGATTATTTGCTTAAAATTAATTAAAATTTTCTACTTTCCCCTCAAATTCATCATTTGGGTCTCTATTAAATACAAGTAAACACTAAATAATATTAATCTCTACCTTTTCATTATCTTGACTATTTCATTATTTGCTTATAGTTAATAAAAAATATCTACTTTCCCCTCACATTCACCATTTTGGTCCCATTTGAATACAAGTAAGCAATAAACAATCCTAATATCCACCATTTCGTTATCTCTACCATTTCATTTTTTACTTACAAGTAATAAAAAATGGCTACTTTCCTCTCACATTCACCATTTCAGTCCCTATTGAATATAAGTAAGCACTAAACAATCTTAATATCCACTATTTTATTATCTCAGACATTTCATTATTTTCTTACAATTAATAAAAAAATGTCTACTTTCCCCTCACATTCACCATTTCAGTCCCTATTGAATACAAGTAAACCCTAAACAAATTTTAATCTTTGCCATTTCATTATCTTGACCATTTCATTATCTCAACCACTTCATTATTTAATTACAATTAAAAAAATTGTCTAGTTTTCCCTCACATTCATCATTTGGGTCCTTATTTAATACAAGTAAGCCTAAACAATCCTAATCTCCACCATTTCATTATCTTAGCTATTTTATAAAAATTTGAATCTCAAAGATTTCATAACTTAAAGCAGTAAACAATGAATAAAAGGATCATGTCAAGCCAAACAAATCACATATTTTAGATACAATAAAATAATAAATTTCATATATTAAATACCTAACAAGGACTTACAAAAATGATAGTGAAAAATAGGGTCAACACTTCCACCACCAATGCCACAGTTAACCCAAAAATCATTAAAAGAATGTTTTTAGCCTTCTAAAGGGAGAGAGAAAAACTAAGAGAAAATGATGAAGAGATAAAAAGATAAACTTCCTAATTTTGAAGTGCATGGTAATTTTTAATTGTATAATTATTTAAAATTTTATATAAAAATTTATAACATAGAAAATTGTTTCAATAAAATATTTATTTATTCTAAGATATTAAACATTTAAATAATGTACATTATTTAATAAAAATATTTAAATATTTAAAAATAAATAAAAATAAGTAATAAACATAGATAGTTTTTAAATATAAAAATATTTATAAATATTTATTGTTTATTAAAATTATTATAATTAAAAAAGTTTATTTGTACTTATTCATTAAATTATCTAATAGGGATATGACTCCATAATTTTTATCCCCCATAGAATACCTTTGAGATAATTTAATTCACCAATTCAAATACCTGTGAGAATGGGTCACATTTCTTGAATTTACAAACTAATACTTGGAGACAAATTCAACCCCAAAATGGTAATTAAAATAAGTGATGTAAAATAGTACCTATTAACTCAAAGACCTAGACTTGGGATAGTATTTTGTTTGGTTATGTAGATTATGATTATGTGAAGGCATAACTAGTTTACACCATACCAATCTATAAACATTAACTTTTCATTCATGACAACAAGCTATGTGATATCTCAATGTAGAGTCAGGGTTAACATTTTAGTCAACAACACAAGTAATTCAACATTAAATCCCAATACTGGGGTCAAAAATATGTGGCCAAATCACATCCATGTAAAATAAATTATATTTAAATAGGAAACTATAAGCTAAGCAACCTTACTCCTCTTGAAAAAAATATTTCAATACATGTATCATAAAAACTTCATTTATCAGGATTATATAAATTATATTACTGATGAAACATAAGATTTAATTATATATATTGGGAAGATTTTCAAGGGAATTTTAACCATTAAATGGTACATCCCAATATGTATGCATCTAAATTCACTAACTCTATTTAACATCACTAATATTATTATTAGTCGACACTAATTTTGCTTATCTAATTTATCCCCTTTCAACTCAGTAATTTATCACCCATTTATAATTATTTATCTAATGTCACTTTCATTATTTTACATCTAATAACCTTATCCATCCCCAAAAATCAATTAATTAATATCCTAAATCCCTAGTATCTTATCCTAATCCCCACTTTTCTATTATTTAATAATTTTAAATTCCTACGGTCTACCTACCCACCTACACTATCCTATTCCTAGGCTCTCTTACATCCCTAGTCCCTAATCACCCACCTAATCCTTATCTAATCCCCTACCTAATCCTAAGTAGTCCCTAAAATGATTATAGAATTTTCCAATTCTATAATACTCTATATTCTCACCCCTCCTCTCTATAAGCCTCTAAATCTACAGGCTTTCAAGAATAATCCCCAACCCTTGATCTCCCTAATCCAGCTTTGAATCTTAGCCATTGATCCTTCCCTCCTCTTTATATTTAAATAATTCCATTCCTCCATTGGAGATAACTACAAACCATCTAGCAAATACATGTCCAACTATTAAAGAGATCAAGAGTCTCCATTCCAATCTAATCCATCATCATCAATACATGATCATGCTAGTATAATGTCAAAATTTTGAGTCTAAGGTAATCAATCCAATCCTATTGCTTTCATATTCCATTTAATTATGATTTAGAGAAATTATGTTTAGGATTATAATGTTTATTTAAATTATTAATTCATCTATTACATTTAGTTATAATGGTTCTCAATCTTCCTTAGGTAGTTTGATGTTTTAGTAGATTTAGATTACTATAGAGTGGTACCTCCCAAGATGATCAAAGACATTTTTAGCTACCTCTGAACACTTACTATATATATTATTTCTATATATAGACTTATCATTTATATATTGTATCTAAATGTACATTTCTAAGATCTAGAGAATTTCATTCTAATAAACAACAAAGTTCTCATTTGGGAAGCTTTTCAAGGGCATTTTAATGATTAATTTGTATATCTCAAGATGATCAATTTCATTTTCAACTACCAACTCATTTGGAAAGAATTTCTAAGGAATTTTAATGACTGATTGGTCCATTATATGATGATCAAGATCATTTCCAAATATAAAAAGAAAACTTTCTATTTATAAAGTATGTCTATAAATAGATTTCCATTTATTTTTATATACTAGACTTAAATCCTTTTATAGATATATTTAAATATTAAGATTTGTATATGGAACAAAATATTGTAAATGAAGGTAAAGGAAACAAGGTGGGACTTTTTCAAGATCCTCATTACACATGATTAAAGCATTGGAGGAAAAAAATTATCTCACTGAGAAGAACACATAAAAGGCATCCAAATCATGTGTTTGATTAAAATTATATTTTGCATAACCCTCTTGCATTAGAGGTATCATTTTATCCCTTGTCACCACACTTTATGGCATTAAAATTTTTGACTTATGAGAAACAATTGGGTGACCCTAAGCATCCAAAAATGAAACTCCTTGTATTAAATACGCTTTTAAAGTTTGGGACCACTACATTAGCCTCATCTAATACATGAAAATTTAATATCAAGCCATCTTACCTTGTTAATATGAATGAACCCAAAATGTGATACCAATCAAATAGTGAACATGATGGTGCCATAAGGAGCTATATTTAAAAATGCATCTCATAAAAAAATACTAGATTCACAAAGCCTTTGGTGATTCTTATTATGAAGATGGTTCAGTGTCAACTCATATTTCTCCCTACACTTGTAAGCAACCCTTGAGAATATTTGGTCAATCCCTAAATTATACGAGTCCCAAAAAATTACACTTGATGGGTCTCCTACCACGGGTTTTGGACCCCATCTAGGGGATCATCATAATTATAAAATGTTTAATAATATGTTACAAGACACACAATGAAAATAATAGAAGTTAAAATATGGAAATAGAAGTAAAATTCTCATCATGGAACTTTGGAACTGATGGTAATGATTTAGAAATAATAAGCTCTTTCATAATAAGTGGAGTTTCATCCACATTTTTTGAAGATATAACATAAGAAAACTATGTAATAGGGATTTCAATCAATTTTTATCCCCCCAAAATACCTTTGAGATAATTTAATTAACAAATTCAAATACTAGTGAGGGCCAGTCACCTTTATTGAATTTACAAACTAATATCTGGAGACAAATTTGACCCAAAACTGGTAATTGAAATGAGTCACACAAAATGGTACCTAGTAACTTAAAGACCTCTTGAGAAAGGCTTTTATGTGCTTATCTAAATTATGGTTATGTGAGGACATAATTAGTCTACCTCAGAACACTTACTATATATATAGTATTTCTATATATGGATTTTCCATTTATAGATTGTATCTAAATGTAGATTTTTATAATTTAGGAAATTTCATTCCAAAAAGGGAGCAATAGATTCATCATAATAAATTACACTTATGGGTTTCCTACCATGGGTTCTGGATCACATCCAGGGGATTATTAGAATTATAAACTATTTAATAATATGTTACAAGACCATAGTATAATGAAATTTATATAATTTGAAATATGGAAACACAAGTAAAATTATCATCATGGAAATTTGGAACTAAGGGTAATGATTTAGAAATAATATGATCTTACATAATAAGTGGAGTTTCATCCATATTTTTTGAAGATGTAACATTATTAATTATTAACATATTTAAGAGAAATAAGTCATGGTGGTATAATAGTACACATACACATTAGAATAGATGGTGTCTTTTGAACATATATATCCACTTCAAATTTTTATCATATTTATAAACCCTAATTTCTTCTTGGTCACTTCTTATTTTTTAGCACCATTGTAACAAAATCAATTTATGCATTACAATCACCAAGACAAAACCTGATCACCCACAACTAAGCTCCTTATCTAGTGAAGATAGATGCCCCCTAATCAAACCCAAGAGAGTTGTAATTTTTACCTAGAGATTTTGATAAGAGGCTATCTATTTACATGAAGAATGTAATCCATAATAGACTAAAGCATTACATGGTGATTTATATATTGATAGGTTTGCACCCATAATTATTTTATATGAATTTATTTTGACATTGTCATGGGTTTGGAATAACTAGTATGTTTAATTACTGATTTACACTATTTCACTTCACATAACTCCTTTTACCCCACCCCACACACAAATTATATTAGTTATTAAATAAATATGATTGACATATAATATATATCATAATATTTTTATATATTAAAATGATTAATTATATAGTAATATTATATATAAAATATATATTTTGTAAAACATATTTTAATATTAATCAATATTATTATATCATATAATATATATGTTAATATAGTTTATAAATCAACATTATATAATATACATTTGAGTCTAATATATTTTAATACATCTATATATTGTTAATAGTACAAAAATAATGTTATATTTTTAATAAAATTAAATGAAATTTTATGACTTTAACATATTTTATAATGCCATGTGACATGAAAATGGGTTGAGTTTCTATTTCATTTAACATTATAGGGTTAAAAATGCATTCATAGGTACAAATCTAAAACTCTACGATGCTTCACCATGTGCACAGTAGATAAGGTATATTACTTCGAAGAGAAAATTTATCCAATATTAATAATATTTGGTGGGCAATGGGAATTAAATTAAAAGTTTTAATAATATAATAGGAAGATTAAATCACATATCCTTAAGTATAGAATTTGGTGTTATAGATGACACTTAGCATAGGACATGGGGTAGTAAAGCAAACAGACGATTAATTAATTTTAAGTAATGCAAATGATTAATTTTTTAGCCCTTTAAACTTGGTTAAAAAATAACAATTCAAAAATATGTGGCCAAATAACATCAATGTAAAATCAATAAAAATTAAAAATAAAAGTTTAAGCCAAGTAACTTCACTCTTGAAAAAAATATTTCAATACAAGAATCACAAAAACTTCATTTATCAAGATTATATATGTGTGTGTGTGTGTGTGTGTGTGTGTGTGTGTGTGTGTGTGTGTGTGTGTGTGTGTGTGTGTGTGTGTGTGTGTGTGTGTGTGTGTGTGTGTGTGTTAATAATACATAAATAATATTAATTTTTAGTAAAATTAAATGAATTTTTATGACTTTAAAGTATTATATAATTTTGAGTAGCATGAAAATGGGTTGAGTTTCAGCTTCATTTAACATAATGGGGTAAAAAATGTGCTCACATGTACAAATTTAAAACTCTATGGCAGTTCATCATGTGTATAGTAGATGAGTTAGAATACTTAGAAGAGTAAATATATCACAAATTAATGTTTGGTAGGAATTAAATTAAAATTTGTAATCATGTATCATGAAGTTGAAACCATGTACCACAAGTGTTAAATTTGATGTTATACATGACACTTGGCATGGGATAGTTGGAAATAAAGAAGATGGATAATTAATTAATTTTAATTAATGTGAAATATTAATTTTTTATCCCTTTAAATTTGGTTATAAAAAGTCTATGAACTGTTAAATTTCATATAAATTATATAAAGGAATATATGTTCTACTTTACAAAATGACCATTAAATTTTAGTTAACCATGAAGTCTTTTGAGCGATTATTTAAATTAGTTATATGCATTTACTTTGTCAAACAAATTAAAATTAAGCTAAAATTTATTTGGCACTAATGAATATCTATCCCATTGAGTTTATTTCTCCACTCAAGTCCTTTCCTTTATTTCTCCTATTTATTAAAACCAGAATGATTTCTTACTATAGTTTTGAATTTTGACTATGAGATGTGTTTATTGGTGTTTCTGACTGCAGATGCCACAAAATGAGATGGAGATGCATTCATCAGTTTCTAAAGACAAGATTGGTTGGCATTTTTTATCATGTATACCATAGCCTTGTTGACATTTTTTTGTAATACATAATTACTAATATGAATGCATTCATACACTAGTAGTCAGCTGTAGTTTTTATAATATAATGTTAGAAACTCTTTATTTCATATAATATTAATTCATATTTTCCAACTATAGTTTTATATCCAGTAATATTTATTTATTTATTTTGAAATAACTTTTTAAAAGCCAAATACTCCTAATTTTTCTAAGCAACGTATATTGTGCAAATTCTTAAAGAACATAGGGTTGTAAATTATGAAAAATAATCGTACAATTTCTCAGTAGCACCCCCTCAAAAATAATTAGCAATCCCCCATCACAGGAGCCCTAACTTATTGTAGGTGAATTTTATTAAATGCTAACATGTCAAATTAATAGATGGGTATCTTGTAGAGAGAGATGTAATTCCTATAGTATGATAATGAAAGAAATTTAGTAGTTAGTTTGAGAGAGAGAAAATAAAAAAAATAAAAAAATCTTATTATTTAGTCATCCAAAATCCAATGTGCCACTTCTAATGTAATTCAAACATTTTCCAATCCACTACTACCACCATTCATTGATGAGAAATATTTTTTGGGACTAATGGTGGATTGTTATGATGTTTCACCTTATAACAACAATGAGGTTCCTTCATATTTTTTGAGGAAAATTTAATATCCTAAATGAAATTATTTATTAATTTTATTATTAGGAGTATTTAGCTCCAATAAAAAGGCTTTTAATAGGATAGGTTGGGTGCATATCATGTGCATAATCAACCTGTGATAATCTCTATCAAATAACCACTTTATCCTGAGATAATCCCCTCTATAGTGAAGGATGTTTTAGATATTCAAAATTTGCATGCACTTAATGCACTTATTGACACCCTCATGTAACATACGAGACAATTTTCCCATACTAATAATTATGAGAGTGTACATGAAGATGTCCAACTAACACTACTACTTGACCACACTAATACAAATCCTATGGTGCTCTATACACTGGAATATAAATTAGATGAGCGTAAGGATTTTATGTAAACCAATTATGGTGGTGTTTCTAATTAGATAGATGATATGGTTTTGAACCCTATTACAAGAAATATGATAGCTAACTATTGTTGTGTATTTTCATGATTAAAAATGTGGATGCCACAAAAATGGTGTTTTAAGGTTGTGTTTGATGGATTTATTACTAAGACTACAATTTGGGCCCATTTTTGGAGGGTTAATAACTCATAGAACATTTATGGGATGTCAATGAAAACCACATTAACACAACACCCAGTATCATAAGCTTAGATTCTATAATTTTTAGTATTTGGTAATGGAAAATATATGGTGCTTAATCAGTATTATAAGCCCTGTGTTGATCTTAGTTTTTAATGGGATCACTTCATATTATAATTCCCTTTTCTATTAATTTTTGATTTTTTGAAACATACATTTGGTTTGTAAATCTTGCCTTCACCTTTGCAAGTATATTTTAAATTTGACATGTAATTTTTTTTTTTGGACCTATTAAATTAATAATAGTGTTTAAAATATAAAAATTGTTTTACATAATATTAAATTACAATAATATATATGTAATTTTTTAGGTTGTAATAGGATATAATACCATCTTTTTCCTAGCTAGATTGTGAGCCATCTTGTAGATCATATATTGCTACATCTACTTGGTTGATGTTTATATATATAGAGGTAATTTTGAATGTCATTATTCATCATTTATGTACATGCATGTGTATGTGTTTATATATATATATATATATATATAATTAACTAATGATGATATTTTATTTGTTTGATTGTTGAGCTTGTTTGAGACTCCTTTATTTATATGGGTAAGAGGAGACATAGGCATTGCTAATGTGATTTCATTTGTGCAACAATTTACTGAGGTGTGAGTTGAACTTGTAAATTATGTTTAAGTGTAAATATGGATTTTTTTTAATAAGTTTTATAATAAAAGAATCCCCATGTTCACATTTTATATTCCCTTTAGAATTATATATGTACATACATACATTTGACATTATTGTAACTACCTTTTACATATTATTATTTAAATTTCATTATTTTATTGAAACTCTGTACATAGATATAATCGTATCCTCAAATTATTTGATCATAAGGCATATGTCATCAAAATAAGTCAATCACATCCTTAAATATTTATCTCACTATGTCACTAATCATATAGAATATGGTTGGCCTTTAGTTGATTATGGATAATTTTTATGGGTCACATATGTCCACCATATCTTCTTGTGGTAGTATTGAGTAGCTAAAGTAAGATTTTCAATGCCCAACTAATGTCTTCCTATCATAATTTTAAATAACTAGTGATGTAACTTGTACTTCATATGTAACTTATAGGTGTGTTAATTTATTGTAATCTCATTTATGGAGAGTCATGGAAAATGGATGGATACACCATGGAGTGACACTATGATTATTAATAATTTTTATATCATGTGATGTATTAGTTCATAATTGTATTATTATAATAATGCATATAGATGAAGTTTACTAAAAAATTAATTAGTCGATGCTACACAACCATCTAGTAGTTATTGATATTTTAAAATTGATTTAGAGGTGGAATTGTATACAAAAATTGGCATGGTTAATTTTAGTAAATGGCAGATCAATTCTTCTTATTCATATGGTTGTACAATAGAACCTTATCTAGATTTAGAGAGATTGACACTTGTAAAAAGTAGTCAAAATATTTGTAATGGAATTATGGTAGTGTTTAAACCTTTTTATCGGTATGGATTTAATTCTTCTATTTATCACCACTTAAATATGAATAAAGATGTTCCTTTTTCACATCCATTAATGACATAAAACATTGACTATAAATTGAGTGGGAATATCTATTCATCCCCCTTGATGTCAATTTCAATGAATCATTTGAACCATGGTGGGGATTTTTCACAATCCTCATTATAAATGATTAAAGCATTTGAGGAAAATGATTCTCTCATTGAAAATAACACAAAAGGCATCCAAATATGGTCCACTTGATTCACAATATGTATTGCATAACCCACTTCCATTATAGGTATCATTTTAACCCTTTCCACCACACTTTGTGGCACTAAAATTTCTTACTTATGAAAATTATAAAGGGTGACCCTGAGCATGACTGAGAAATAAAAATTCTTGAATTAAACAAGATAAAGTATGGAGCCATTATATTGGCTTCATCTAATATAAAATTTAAGATCAATCCATATTAAAAATATAATTTTAATGAACCAAAATGTGATACCAATCAAACAATGAATAAACAACACCACATTGAGTTGTATTATAGAATGTACCATGCAAAAAAAATACTAGATTCATAGTATGCCCATCTTATCTTCTTCTTGTGGTAGTATTGAATAGATATAGTAATATTTTCAATACCCAAATAAATTATGGCTTCCTATCATAATTTTAAATAACTAGTGATGTTGTACTTCATGTAATTTTAAGTATGTTAATTTTCTATATTCAGATTTATGGCAAGGCATGGAAATTAGATGGATGCACCATGGTGTGACACTATGATAATTATATTATGTGATGTATGATTAGTTCATGAATGTATTATAATATACATATGGATGAGGTTTACTAAAAAGATTAATTAGTCAATGCTACACAACCATCTGGCATTTGTTGCTATTTTGAGTCTTAATCAAATGAAATAAGTCATATTTATAGGACATAGTTAGAGATTTACACTTTCAAGAATTCTTGGATGAAACATAGAACTACCACTATCTAAATAGTTTGTGTCTATGTAATTTAATATCAAGGGAATATGAAATTTTTAAAATTATATTAAGTATGAAATATTTTTATGAATATTTGACTGTACTAATTCAAGTGGAATATATAAACAAATCTTAACATGCATGCCAAGTCATTAAAATTGATTTATAGGTGGACTTGTATACAAAAATTGGCATGGTTCATTTTGGTAAATGGAAGAGGTATTCTTTTTATTCCTATGGTTGGAGGATAAAACCTTATCTAGATTCAAAGAGATTTACACTTGTAGAAAATAGTCAAAATATTTACAATGGAATTGTAACATTTTTTAAATATTTTTATTAGTATGGATTTACTTCTATTTATCACCACTTTAATATAGATAAGGAATTATGTAAAATAACATTGCATTCAAAAATGTTTCATTTTATGAGGAGGAAAAAACTAACCACTCTATAAAAAATTTAAACAAAGACTACTTAGTAAAAATATTTAAAGATTTAAACATGATAAATAAAAATGAATAATAAAAATATTTTTTAAATATAAAAAATAATTACAAATTTTTATCATTTATTATAATTATTGTTATTAATTAAGTTTATTTATATTTATTAATTTAAATTATGAAATTATCCTATAGGGATTTGACTCTTTAATTTTTAGCCCCCATAGAATACATATGAGATAAATTCACCAATTCAAATCCTTATGATAGTGATTCACCTTTATTGAGTTTACACTTATGACTTTATCAATTAATTTAAATAATTTAATAACACAATAGATATCTAATGTGATTAGATATCAAATATGATAATGACCAATACAGAAGATGTTCCTTTATCATGTCCATTAATCACATCAAACATTGAGTGTACATCAAGCGGGAATACATATTCATCCCTCTTGATATAAAATTCAATGAATAATTTGAACCAAGGTGGGGATTTTTCACAATCCTCATTACAAATGATTAAAGCATTAGAGGAAAATAAAATTGTCATTGAAAATAACACCTAAAAGGCATCCAAATATGGCCCACTTGATTCAAAATATGTCTTTCATAACCCTCTTGCATTAGAGGTATCATTTCAACCCTTTCCACCACACTTTGTGGCACAAAAATTTCATACTTATGAGAAACATGAAGGGTGACCCTGATCATGACCGAGAAATCAAACTACTTGAATTAAACAAGCTATTAAAATATGGGGCCACTACATTGGCCTCATCCAATAAAAAATTTAATATCAAGCCATCTTACAAAGTTAATACAAATGAACCAAAATGTGAACCAATCAAACACTGAACATGGCAGCACCACATCGAGTTTTATTATAAAATGTACAACACAAAAAAGTGACTAGATTCACAAAGCCTCTAGTGTTTCTTATTAAGAATTTGGATGATTATCAACTCATATCTCTCCCTAAATTGAAGTATTACTAGAGGTTGATATGATGAGAATGTATATTATGATTTCTACTAGGGCCATATTTATTCTACTAATAGATGTTTTTCCTTGTGATATAAGCTTCAGTACTTATACGAGTCCCAATAAATTGTACTTGATGGGTCTTCTACCATAAGTTTTGGATCACATCCAAGGGACCATAATAATTAAAAAATGATCACTAATCTACTACAATACCATATTATAATGAAAATTATAGAAGTTCAAATATGGAAATAGAAGTAAAATTATCATCATGGAGCTTTGAAACCAATGATAATGATTTAGAAATAGGCCCTTACATAATATTAAATGGATTTTTAACCACATTTTTTGATTTAATATTAATATTATATTTAGGAGAAACAAGACTATGGTTGTATACTTGAGAATGCAACATCACTATGAATAATAGGCATACATAGAATATATGGTGTCTTTGGAACATATATGTCCACTTAAAATTTTTATCCAATTTTTAAACCCAAAATTCCTCTTTCTCACTTTTAATTTTATTAGTGCCATTATAACAAAATCAATTTATCTATTGTAATCACCAAGACAAATCATGATCAGCCACAATTGACCTTTGTATCTAACGAATATAGATACGCCCTAATCAAAACCAAGGGAGTTATAGTTTTGACATATAAATTACATGATAGATGCCATATCTTTACACAAATAATTCAAGCCATCATAAACTAAATAATTGCATGGTGATTCAGATCTTGATCGGTCTATACCCATAATTATCTTTAAAGATGAACTTTAATTTTTTGACATTGTCAAATGTTTGGAATTACTAGGTTTAACTATCAATTATAATTTTACACTCTTTCACTTTATATAACCCCTCTCACCAATCACCAATACATATATGCATACATTATATGTCATGATATATGTGTGGGTGAATATTTTATATAAATATATATATATATATAATTTATAAACTATATATTTTATATTTAATATATAATTATAATTTTATTTATTAACTATATTAAAATATATTGTATAATATATAATATTATATTACATTATATAATATATATTTTTAGTATATATTTTGAGGTAATATATATATATATATATATATCATTTTAATATATTAAATATATCTCTTGCCTTCAATTTAACTTGACTAATCTTAAGGTGTATTTACATATAGACATAGGCATGAGACCCCAATGAATTTAAAATTCAAATTTACTTTGAAAAATGGGTTCTATATAATTTTCACATATTTTTAAGAGGAATAAAAACCACCAAACATATATGACTAGATATATTCCTATTCCTACATATTCTTAGTTTTTTCAAAAATACACTATAGAGTGCTAATAAATTGGAATAGAGTAGGTTGTACAGTGTTCAAAACATTGACCATATTTGTTACTATCATTTATATAGATCCTTATTTTTGGGTATTTAATCTTAATAGTTTTTAATATATTATCTCAATCTAAAATGTGTGATTTATTTATGTTGACTTGGCCCTTTTATTGATTGTTTATCACTTTATGTTATGAGATCATTAAGATTCAGATAGTCTACTTGGATTATTGTAATATTTTTGGCCCTACTGGAGCATCCCTAACTGTGATGTTAGTGATCCTTCTATTGAAGGAGCATGCATAAGACTATTATTTAGGAAAATAGATTTTTCAAATTATAACACTGAAATTTTATAAAATAATACAATAAATATAATTCCAAATACTCTACCTATATATACTTCAATCAATTTTTAATAAAAAATGGTACAATTTTTAAAAATGTGTGTCAAGCTAAGGGAGGCCATCGGTTGGCCTAGGGAGTAATGAGCCCTATTATAAAGCCCAGTATAAAAAGAAAAGAGGTCAAAGGATTCAAGTGGGTGTATAAGACAAAAATGGGTAGACTCCACCAATTGTAATTTAATATGGGCAGACTACTTGTTTTATATAAATTCTATGGAAAATAGTCACACAATAATTAATTTACACCTTTTTGATCATCTTCATCATTTGGTGAAAACTAACCAATTATGTATATTTAACCAATAAACCATATATTTCAAATGTCCTTCCTTCTAAATGAATGAGCATGAATAGTTACTCAAAATTCATCTCAATTGTGCATAAAGTGGTGAGCCATTACAATCCAAAAAAAATTTAGACCCATCCATGATAATAGAAAATATAAGATAATATAATAGGTAGTCTCCCATAGCTTTACACTATGAAATTTACTAGAATAATTGACTATACCATCACTTGTAATTAGGATTTGAAATTTTGGAGCTAGGCAAATGAAATAGTTCAATTGAGTAGCCAACTTACTATTGATTACTTTATATGTACTCCCAGAGTAAATAAATATAGTTGACTTCTATTTCTTGAGGAAATCAAATACCTTAATATTTTGGGTACTAATACCTAAAAATGCATGATAGGAAATAGTATGTTTGGAATATTTAGATTCATCCTCAGGTCCTTCCAGATAGTTGATGTGTCTTGTCAAAGATGTAATGTGAATAAAATAGTATAATTTATTATATTATAGTGTAGGTCCTATAAATCCTTGAGGCTTCACTCAGTTTTGTTGGAGAGATTACATGGTTACAACTACCACCTCCTAGTCTATAAATAGACCTTGTTGTAGGGACAATAATAATATGGTAGTGACAAAATCTACCTAAATTTATTATGATGTAAATTTCTTTGTATTTTTTAATATAATAAAAAAAAATTATAAACAAATGGATATACACAACAATAATTAATCTAAAGTGATTCATGTTAAAAAAGTTTAAAATGAGAGAGTAAGGTAAGGTAGAAAATAAATTTCCCTTGCAACAATAAAGACTGATAGATATCCTTTAATTTTTGTTAGAACCCTAAATAGCACCCAAATGAAATTAGACTGCTCTGATCTAATTCATATTTAGACTACCATTGGAATGATCTAAGGCTATGAGATTCATGTATGTATACCAAACCTCTAGTCGTGAAGCTATCTCCTCTAAATATGTGAATTTATGATCAATTACTAAACCCATTAGATGTTATGATGAAAAGAGTAAAGAAGAAACTCAAATTATTTTTTAAACATAGTCTTGACTATCAACATATTTTTTCATTCCCTTAAGATGGTGTAGGTGAAGATTACATGTAATTGATTATTCAACTAAGTTTGGATCTTTGGGGTCTCCTTTAAATTCAATAACTTAATGCATTCCTTTTTTACTATTATCTTCTTCTCATGTTCACCATTATTTCATTATGAAAAAAACCTCTGCTATATAGACCCTTGTGTGATGTGTTGTCCTTTGTATGGACTATGATAGGGTCTAAAGTTTCTTTAGGAGTTTATAAAATATAGAAAGTACCCATGAGTTGATATATATATGATTATCTATTAACAATCTCATTGTCCTACTTTAAAGTCTATACCTTTAGAGTCTTTATTAAGCATGGTCCACCCACTTGATTGTAACATTGATATTGAAACTATCTATAGATGTAGATTTTTATTTCTTTAGCCCTAATTAAACCTCAAATGTATCCTTCATGAGATCTTTATTGAGGTTATTCATCTGAATAGTTCATGCATTTTATGGTCCAAACATCCTCTACAAGATTGGAAAAGATCTTAAAAATACCTAACCCCTGACTATATCATATTTTGACTTAAAACCAAGCCTTGAAGTGTACACTTCATTGATTGATTAAAGGTTTTTTTATTTGGTTTTTTGATGCACTTTTTATGCTCCATGTGTCACTAGGACACAAAGGGAAAGTAAGAAACTCAATTTTATGTTCTAGAAGACATTGTTAAAGGTACAATCATTGAGATGGTGGTGAGTCTGTGAATCAAGATATTTCAAAGCTTTAATCTAAAATTTTAAAAACCTTAGTCATACACCATAGTCAATCCAGAAGAAACTAACTCATTTATAACAATAAAAATGAAAGATAAGCAAGAAAACACAAGATCTATATAGGAAACCCTATTGGGGGAGAAAACCCACTATCAAGCTTGAAAACACGTGGACTACTTGTCCTATAAGTGTTGAATTTGGATCCCTTTGGGGTTATAACATGATCATGGGGGTATATTATGGGGGCTTAGAAAGATCCACAAATGTGGGGAGTGCATTTTTTCCCACTCCACTTTTTGTGGAACATTACTGCACATGTAAGTGGAATATTTGTTATATTTCTAATTTCTATGTATTCTATTTTTTATGGAGTTAGTTGTTAGATTCCTATTTTCCATGTTGACTTCCTTATTCTAAGGGAGATAATTATTTATTATAAAAGGGATTGAATTCCTTATTTCAAGGAATTAGTTATGATCACATGTCTTTAGAAAATGTGCTTTTTGGAAGAGGAGAGATAAACATGGTGATTTTCTCCTTAGGTGGGATTATGGATGAGCTTTCTTAGGTGGAGGAGAGTTGTCACATCATGGATAATGATTATCTTGGATAAGCATGGTGATTTTTTCCTTATTTGGTGGATTTTTCTTCATTTTTTTATATATACATGTGGTGTGACTATTCAAAGTGATGTAAATTTTTGCAAGGTGTGGCTTTTGAGAGACAAAGTCAAAGTGTAGATGTTTTTGAAAAGTGTAGGTGTTTATTTACAGAGTGTGGTATAGTAGCTTGTGATACAATATTTTTTAGGTGTAGATGTAGGTGAACATAGCATAACTTTAGCTTTTTATATAGGAGATATTCTCTCTCTCTGAGAGGTTCTTTGTAATATTATTTTGATTACAAATTTTATTGAGGACTTTCTTGGTTGATGTAGCCCACATTGGGTGAACCATGGTAGATATATGATATGGTTTTATTTTTGTTTTTATTTTCTTCATTTTGCTTTCATTTAATTGTGATTTGAGGAATTATTTCCATGATACATGTTAGTGCATAATTAAATCCAATTTCACATTTAAAATATAGTTATGTGATTATATGATGATTTAAATCTATTTTATATTCTTCTAATTCCTAAAAACTGGTGTCAAAACTTTGTTTATGTGTTTTGATGAAGTGGTAAATCATAAGAAATGTTATTAGATCTAGTGGGAGCTATGGGAGAAGATATTAGATTTAGGGTTGATAAATTTGATGGTAAGAAGTTTGGTCTGTGGAAAATGCAAATTGAAGATTTAATGTATCAAAAGGAGCTTCATCTCCCTTATAGGGGAAAGGAGAACAACCCATAAGTATGAGTGATGCAGATTGGTCTTTGCTTGATAGAAAGGTATTGGGAGACATAAAATAATGCCTTGCATATTTTGTTGCATTTAAAATTTAAGATGAGAAAACTACAAAGGATATCATGGATAAACTTGAAAAGTTGTACGAGAAACCTTCTACTTTAAATAAAAATTTTCTTATGGAAAGATTGTTTAATATGTCTAAGATTGGTTCTATTTTCAGTCATTTGAATGATTTTAATATGGTTATAAGTATGATCACTTTTCTTGGAGTTAAGTTTGATGATGAAGTTATAGCTTTGAACATTTTGAGTTCTTTTCCTGATAGTTTGGATAACTTGGTTATGGTTATAAGTAATGTAGTCCCTACCAAGGGAAGCTTAAATTCTAAGCATGTTATAGGGGTGATTATTAGTGAGGAAATGCAAATAAAACTCACTAGTGAATAATCCTTAGTTAATACTTTGTTTGTTGAAACTAGAGGGAGGAAAAAAGACAAGATCAAAGGTAACCATGGAAAGTCAAAGGGTAGATCTAAATCCAAATATAGATCCAAGATGATATGTTGGCATTATGGGAAGAGTGGACACTCAAATAGGTATTGTTGGTCACTTCAGGACAAGAATAACATTAAGGAGGAGATGAATGAGGTAAATGTGGCATTAGGTAAATCATGTTAGAACGCCTTAATTCTTTCAATGGATAATTTTTTTGAGTTTTGGGTATTAGATCTAGGGGCTTATTTTCATGCCATGCCACATAGGCATTAATTTTCTAAGTATGTTCAAGAAAATTTAGGACATGTTTATATAGGTTATGATGAATCATGTGAGATAGTAGGGAAAGGTTTTGTTTAGGTGAGAATGTATAATGGGAACACATGGCTACTTAAGTATGTCAAACATGTGCCTATTTTGAGATGAAATTTGGTTTCAATGGGGAAATTGAGTAGTGAGGAATGCTTAGTAATTTTTACTATAGATTCTTGGAAAATTCTCTTTTATTTTTGAGAGGTAAGAAAGTTAGTACTTTATATTATACTAGTGATGTTGATTCTTGTGATTTAGTTACTTTAGAATGGAAATGTAACTATGTGGCACTACAGGCTCAATCATATGACACATAAGCATATGGAGATCTTAAAATATAAGTTACCTATATTAAAAGATATTTATTTAGACTTTTGTGCATGAGAAACAAAAGTGGGTTAAGTTCATTAAGGTTGGACCCACAAAGAAAGAATTGAGGTTAGAGTTGGTAAATTTAGATGTATAAAGACTAACTCAGGTATCTTTTATTGGTGGTTTGAATTATTATGTCACTTTTATTGATGATGTAACTAAGAAATTTTTGGTTTATTTCATTAAAAACAAATTTGATGTATTTTACACTTTTAAGAAGTAGAAATCCTTGGTTGAGAATGAAACATGTCTCAAGTTGAAATATCTTAGATCATATAATGGAGGTGATTATTTTAGTAATTCTTTCTTTGATTATTGTTCTAAAAATGGAATCCATAGGTAAATGATGGTTCCAAGCACTCCATGGTAGAATGGGGTATCTGAAAGGATGAATAGAATAATAATGGAATGTTCTAGGAGCATGAGGTTACAAATAATGTTGCCTTTACTATTTTATATAAAAAAAATTAACATGGAAATTTATTTGATTAACAAAATAACTTATATGCCTTTGGATGGAAGCACTCCTAAACAAGCTTGTTCTGGTAAGAATTTTTATTATTATTTTCTTAGTCTTTGGATGTGAGGCTTTTCTCTTATTAAGAAAGAGGATAGGACCAAATTAGAGACAAAATAAGAGATATGCACATTTGTTGGATATTGTAAGGATGACTTGGGTTTCTATTTATGGAAAATTAAAGGTAAGAAATTATTTTTTCTAGATATGTAGTCTTCAATGAAAACATCATGTATAATAATCATTTACAAGAATAAGAATATGAATAGAAATATTATATAGTATTAGATGACATTTATGATGGCAAAGTATCCAGTGAATTAGTTCAAGAACCTTCTATACAACTACCCAAATCTCTTACGGTAAGAAGGTCTTCTAGGGTAAAAAGAACACCTAAACATTTTTCTCCTTCTTTGAATTATTTTTTACTCACTAATAATGGATAATCTAAGTGTTATTAGGAATAAATGTAGGTAGATGCCAAGATAAAGTGGGAGAAATCCATGGATGAGGAGCATAGATCATTCGTGGAGAACCAAACATGGTATTTAGTAAGGCTACCCAAGAGAAAGAGTACATTTCCAAACAAGTGGATCTTTAGAATAAAATAAGAAGTTGAAGGGAGAAGAAAGTATAAGGCTATGATGTTGGTCAATAGGTTTGCACAAAAATTAGGTATTGATTTTGATGATATTTTCTCTCTTGTTGTAAAATTGACTTATATTATGGCTATTATTGGTTTAGTTGTAGTTGAGGATTCAAACATAGAATAGTTAGATGTGAAAAATAATATTCTTCATGTGATTTAGATGAAGAGTTGTATATGAAGCAGTCAGAGGGATATGAGGTCAAAGGGAAAGAGAACTATGTGTACAGACTAAAGAAGAGCCTGTATGTCTTGAAACAAGTTCCATGGTAATGGTGTAATAAATTTGATTGTTTTATGTTGGAACAAGAATATCCAATGTGTAATTATAACCATTGTGTGTACATCAAATGTTTTGATGATGGTACTTTTATTATATTATGCTTATATGTGGATGACATGTTAGTTGTAAGAAAAAACATACGAAATAATCATATACTCAAAAAACAACTTAGTGACTCCTTTTTTATGAAGTATTTAGGTGTTGTAAATAGAATACTTGGTATGAGGATTGTTCGTGATAGAAAGGAGAGAAATATAATTTTATCACAATCAGAGTATGTGAAAAAATTCTTAGAAATGTTTAGGATGTTGGATGTTAAATTTGATGGTACTCCTTTGGAAAGCCACTTTAGATTATCAAAGGAGTAGTATCCCAAGATGGATATTGAAAAACTTAATATGTCTAAGGTACCTTACTCATCTTTAGTTAGAAGCTTGATGTATTCCATGGTTTATAATAGGCTAGATATTGCCCAAGTAGTGGGAGTTATGAGTAGGTATATGAGTGATCCTAGTTATGAACATTGGCAAGTATTGAAATGGATTATTCAATATTTGAGAGGAATAATTGATGTTTCATTGAGTTATGGTAGATTAGATACCACTTTGCATGGTTATGTAGACTCAAATATGGTAGGGAATATTAATAGTAGGAAAAGTATGATAGGATATATTTACTATCAGAGATATAATAATTAGTAAGATTTATAAGATATAGAAGATTGTGATTTTATCAAACATAGATGTAGAGTATGTTACTGCCATAGAGGCTATCAACAAGATGATTTAGTTATAGGAGTTGTTTCAAGAGTTGGGGCATGAGCAGGAAGTTGGGAGACTACATAGTGATAGTTAGAGTGATATTCATTTAGCAAAGAGCTCTACTTTCTAATTGAAGACAAAAAACATTCAGTTACATTATCACTTCATTAAGACAACTTTGTAAGAGAGCCTGGTGAAGATGGATAAGATTCATACTAGCCATAATCCTATGGATATAATGTCGAAGGTGGTCACATTGGATGGATTGAGACTATGTTCAAATTTGGTTGGCCTTAGTGGTCATAGAGTAGTGATAGGTTCTATTTAGGGGAAATGGTCTTGAAGTGGGAGATTATTGAGTGTGGATCCCTTTGGGGATACCACATGACCATGGTGGTACATTTTGGGGGCTTATTGAACTCCATAAATGTGGGGAGCACAATTTTCCCCACTCTACCATTTGTGGAACCTTACTACACATGTGAGTGGAATATTCTTTGTATTTCTAATTTCTATGTATTCCATGTTTTGTGGATTTAGTTTTTAGATGCCTATTTTCCATGTTGAATTCCTTGATCTAAGGGAGATAGTTGTTTATTGGAATAGGGAATTACTTCCTTGTTTTAAGGAGTTGGTTATGATCACATATTTTTGTAAAATGATATTTTTGGAAGAGGAAAGATAAACATGGTGAGTTACTCCTTAGGTGGGTTTATGATGATCTTTATTAGGTGGAGTGGATTTTTCACATGGTTTATAGTTCTTATATTAGATTATCATGGTGAGTTTCTCCTTTTTTACTGGATTTTCCTTCATTTATTATATATACAGGTGTGGTGTGACT
Organism: Torreya grandis; assembly: GCA_037957365.1. Taxonomy (NCBI): domain Eukaryota; kingdom Viridiplantae; phylum Streptophyta; class Pinopsida; order Cupressales; family Taxaceae; genus Torreya; species Torreya grandis. The sequence goes on from JARHVA010002854.1 coordinate 50,288, forward strand.
ATTTAGAGTGATGTGAATTTTTTTAGAGTGTGGATTTTGAGAGACAAAGTCAAAGTGTAGATGTTTTTGTAAAGTGAAGGTGTTTAATTAAAAGGTGTGGTATAATAACTTGTGATATAGTATTGTGAAGGTGTAGATGCATGTGCAACATAGCATATGTGCATCTTTTTCTGTAAGAGATTCTATCTCGAAGAGAGGTTTTATGTAATCTTGTTTTGGTTACAAATTTTATTAAGGAATTTCTTGGTAGATGTATCCCACATTGGGTGAACCATAGTAGATATATGCCATGGTTTTATTTCTAATTTCATTCTCTCTATTTTACTTTCAGTTAACTATGGTTTGAGGAATTGTTTTTGTGATGCATGTTAGTGCACAATTAAATTTGATTTTACATTTGAAATTTGGTTATGTGATTTTATGGTGATTCAAATATAGTTTATATTATTCTAATTCAAAATAATAGGATGATTAAAAACTTGATACTTTAGTGAACCACCCACTTCACAAGGAGCATTAACCCTTAAAAATGACAAGCACCAACTTGCCTAAGATGTTGAGCACCAATACAACATATATGAAATGAAAAACTCCTAAACTCTAATATATTATAAATATGATAAATAAACCCCATAAAATAACCTCCTTCTATCATCCTCATTCATTCAAACCTTCATGCACAAGTAAGGCATCCAAAACCACCTTTTGGATCAATCTACACACCTTCGCTTATTTGCATGCATCAATACTATAAATTCAACATTTAAACTTATGACCACAAGGTCATACATGAAATATTAACTTCTATATTCCTCTCAAGACATACACATGGATCTCATATCCTTCACAAATATTGTGTTCATCTACACACTTTTTCAAAAACATCTCAAACAGCCTAAATATGCCTTGTACTTATACCACTTTCTTGGTCTAACCCATATTGGTAATAAAAAATTATTACCATAATTGTCTTACACTTAAAATAGTTCTCCAAAAATATTACATAGGTGAAACACTCCACTCCATAGGTGGGTCATAGTCCTTAATACTCAAATCCTCCATTAGGCCTTAATGAGACCCAAAACAATTAGGCCTTCACAACCACATATTACTCTTGAAACCTATTGGACCACCTTTAACTCCTAAAAATTATTAGAAAATATAAAAAATATCTCAAATAGAACCTTTATCACTCCTTCATGGGTCCATGCCACCTATAACACCAAATCAACACTTGAACTTACCAATTAGGTCACCTTTAGTCCTTCAAACACAAAAAAACATAGTCTCAAACTTATAAAGCAACTACTCAAATATTTCACATATCCATATGATTATATCACATAGGTGAAACTTAAAATACCTCTATAAATCCTTCACGTGATTTAGATACATAAACATAGGCTCTAAGCATTGAAAATAACTCTCTCAAAATGACCACTCAGACTGGTCATATATAGTCAAAATACATTCAAGTTATTTTGACTCTCCATATCTAATATATGGAATATCATGATAACCAATGCCTTATTATAAGTATTTTAGACTTATATAACATCTCCATACTCATTTTCTTCCTCAATTCTACTCATAACATCTTCATCTTACCTCCACAAGAGGGTCACTCAAACTACCAGTGTATTCTAAAAATATGGTCAACTTTTAAGCCTTTGTTAATATTGAATATGGATTGGTAAAACCTCCATATTACACATAGATGGTCCTCATATATTATATAACACTATATAATATATATTTCATATTGAAACCTCAAGACACTATCAAGAATAACTCAAATATCTTTCTTAGATCACTTTTAAACCATGGTCAAACACAGAATAAACTTTAGATCTCAATAATGTTGATTGTATAAACATTCAAACATTGTAACTAGATTATATGGATGTGCCTTGAAGTCTTATTAAAAAAATTCTTCTACATAATCAATAAATATGACCTATATCAAAATATATAAGCAAAATATTTAGCACTACTTTTTCCTTTGTTAATTTCAAATACCATAGTCACTGGTAAATGCAAATATTGTAGACACATGTCTTCATCTCATGTCCTCAAATATATTTATAAAATATTATCCATTAATACCCTCAACAGTATTTTTTTATTTACCTTGTATCTCTCATCATTTATCTTAGATCTTTTCTTCTGAGATTAAGCCACTTGGTAGACCTACATGCCCTCTACGTACCTTGTAGTCAGACTCCAATGAAATTCTACCACTTGGAATCCCCACATTCCTTCTATGCATCCTTTGACATATTGAATTAATACAAAACATTATATTACTATCTAATAAGATCACACACTCCATTAGATCTATCTTGACTATTTGACCCTAGACTTCATCATAGTTAAACTTGACAGCCTTTGGTCCATGACAGTCTGCTAGAGCAACTTTTAAGGTTTATATCTTGAACTAGGAAACACTTCAAGACTCCAAATCTGTAGAATAACTTCCTAGCACTATAGACAACATCTCCATGAAAATATTTGACCAATGTTGACTTTATAATTACCTACATTATATTCATAAACCTGTTGGATCACTCATATCTACATGACATGTAGTGATGGTTTGACTTCTCTTAAGCTATAATATACATTTTTTTATTTCCAAATGATCAACTTAAACACCATAACTTAACCAAGACAATATGGATGCCTCATAACTTATTATTTATCTTTATTGATCTACACATATGCCATATACTCTCTAATTTATCAAAAATAACTTCTTTGTCATTCATGCATTAATACATCATGCTCTCTTTGACATAAAATACAACCTAAGACATCATATGACCATAATGAATAATATCAATTTGCTTAATCAGCCTTATATATCAATATGACTACTTGAACTTAGACCTTAATATGACTACTATGATGAATTCCTTTCACTTCCACAAGCACTCCAAGCACTCATAATACCCCATATGGTTTCTACAACATGTCCATACCATTAATATAATTCATAATCTACCTATCTAATTCAAACACTAAATAATTATATAAGAACACTAAATCATAGTTTGTCATTATCATTCTAGCACACATGGCACCTCATCAACATCCTTGGTCACCTTAGAGACATCATTTACAAACCTAAAATAGACTTGGGGATTTAGTTATATATGTAAATACTACTATAAATAGCATAAATGACAGAGATGTGATCACCACTTTTAAAGTCTGATAGTAGACCCTGTTATAGGGACAACAAATGTTTATGCAGTGACACTTATTCTTGATAATCTTTATAAAATTGTTTCAATATTTATTAATAATTTACCAAAATGTAAATGAATAATAGATATTAATATAATTAACTAAGATAAAATGATTCATGGGTAGATCCAAGAGTGAGTATGGTAGGGCAGAAAAGACATTGTGCTCAAGATGATCAAAGATCCTAATTATGCTTACTTTTGAGGCAAAAACACATGAAACTAACATCTATCAAGTCTAGAATAATACTCAAATCTAAATAAAATATATTTGAAAATTCATAGGAAGGAAACACATATGTCTAATAACATACTTTGCATGAAAATTACTCACTCATAATAAATTTCACGGCACATTCAATTGTAAATGAGAAGAAAATAGAGTAAGTATACTATCAATTAGTCAACCTAGTGTTAAACTCAAGCTAATAGATAAATATTATGTGTGTTATTACCAAATTATCTTGAATAAAATAAAATATTATCCATCTAAAAGTGTGAGAATTAGAAATCAAAGAACACACACAAGATAACACTATAGACAAACTCTTGAATTCTTTGGCTCCTTGTATTAATATTGGTGACAACCATTTTTTTGTTATAAATAAGGGGGAAAACCCTATTTATAGGCTCAAAAAATTCCCAATACATGTTTACATGGGATCACAAAAGGCACCTAAATACATTTAAGTGGATAAAATGTAACACTATAAAGGAATATTCTTCATTTGAATTTATAAGGTAAAACTAAATATTATCTATGGGCATAGAGGTGGTTATTAACTAGCTTAGTGATATTGTTTTTATTGTGTTTGCTTCTTCTCTACTTCTTCTTTAGTCCATACCTTTACACAAGCCAAGTAGTCTTGGTCTATCTAAGTGAAGTCTAGGATCATAAGTCAAAACAAGTATGGTATCCCCTAGATAATCGTATTATGCTCTATGAGTACTAGCCTTAGTGCCTCCTCAATTACATCTACCTTTTATAACCTTTGATTGGTAAATTCCATAATGCATTACCTTAGAAAATATCTTTACATTGGTTGTATCCTACTATAATTTATCCATGAATACCTAAATTTGTGCTCTAAACTCTTGTTCATCTATGAAGGACCCATCAGGATTCGTCACCTTAGTCACTATGGCATATTTTAGTAACAAGGTGATTTTGAATTCAATTTTCCCTAAGGATATATTTTCATCTTTTATTTGACCAAGCCATGTCTTCAAAATCCTCATCATGTTCATGAGGATGGTCTATGCATGAATAATGTATTCAAGTGAAAGAATGTTGAGGTTAGGGAATTTATTAATTTTGGTAACTCTATCCAATTTTGTTAGCTTGGTGTCATAGAGTGTAAGATTTTGGTCAAGTTTCATGACCACTCTAACTTATTGTATTCCATATTTTTTCCTTTTCTTCATCACTTTTATAAGTTTAAGGCACTATTCCCTTTATGGTAGTTATGGGAGACTTATTCCTTGTGTAAACTTTTTATATATTCCTTCGAGCCAATTCCTATAGTCATCCATTGAGAACTCAATTCTTTATTGAGAGTCCTCAAGGTTAATGACTTATAGATCTAGTTGAACCAAGATTTCTATGGCATCTTCCTCAATAGATGTAGAGACAAGTGTAGGACCTTTAAAGGGGCCATGTTAGCTACTAGCTTCCAGTTTTTTATAGCTTAGATGTAGGATTTATCCACTTGGAGTAGGCTATGGTGGAGGTCTACATGGCATATTCCTAATGAGAGGAATATTATCTTCCTCTTCTTTTTATTCCTCATAGTCAAAATTAAACATGATCCCATGAGTTGGTGGGAGTTGAGGCTTCATAATATCCTCTTTCTTCTTCTCCTTATCAAGCCTCATTTCCATCTTTATATTCTTTCTTGTAGAATTTATGAGCACTACCTCATCATTCAATGCATCCCTATAAATCCATTCATTCACCTTTTTTTAGTGCTTATATTCCATAGCCACATCTTTTTTTTAATTTGAAGAGGTGCCTTACAATGACATTTTTGGGGTCCTATGCCCTAAAATCATCCTTAGTCAATATATATGAATTTATATACCTCATAACTTCTATAATGTCCTACCACTTTATGATTTTTATTCTCCCTATATTGTAAGGAGTCTTGTGGGAGACTATTTTATCTTTGTTCTTGAAGGTGCTATCAACTCCATATTTTATATGCCATCTCCTCCTTGTCTAGCTTCATTGGGACATCCATTGGCAACCTAAGTAGATGCACCATTATCCATTCCATAGAAATGACTATGTAATACAAATATACCTAGAAGATTCCCATTTCTTTAAATGTCTATCTAACCTCTGAATTAACCCTCAAAATTTCACACTCGATTATTGATTTATACATAGGAGGGTATAAATATTCTATAATTATCTTGATCTGGTACTTGAAGTGGTGAATGTGCATCAGTAAGTATGTCTAGGGAAAAACTTCATCTCATGGAGGAAACCATGAATTCTGACCTAATTTGGTAGTTACATAGATAACATCCAATAGGTATCTCATCATGTCAAATGGATCACCATTATTACAAGTGTCATTCATAGTAGTTACTAAATTACTTCTAATAATATCCCCAAGTGAGGGGATCCATTGATCCTCCATAATTATTTGTAATAGTGGGATACATTTTATATCTACATACCTAGTGTGTGTATTATTGAATATTTTATTTATTAGGGTGAGGCCAACCTTGACTCCCTTTTTGAATTGATAAATGGGTACATTCCCTTGGCCATCTATGAAGACCACTCTAGTTACGTTTATTACCCATGAAGATATGATTATATCTATTTTATGTGACTCATAGCTATCAATGATGCTCTAGTTATAGTCCAACTATGGCAAGGGTAGGTAATAATATATTTCAAAGCTATTACCTATACTGGGAAGTCCTTAGTTCATTGGCTTAATCAATCCATCTTTGTATCTCAAATTATAGAAGATGACCTTTGGTTGAGTTATGGCCTTATGAAAATCAACCATTTGGATTGCAATGATGTATAAAGCTAATTGAAAAATGTGGGAATGGTCTCAATTTCATCAAGATATATATCTCCTTCAAAATTTTAATAGATGCTACTATAATTCATGTCCCCCAAGTCTATGGCCTCAAGGATGAACTCTATGACCTTGAACATAATTGAATTACCATATGAACTCTACGTCAACTTTTCATATCTTTGAGCTATTTCTATTATCATTCAATTTCATTATAATTAAAATTTAATTTTTATTTTCCTTTGATGTGCCTTCAATTTTAGCTTTAAATCTAAAGTTTTCAACCTTTTGACATGTAACATCTTTTGATTGTTCTTGGGGGATCTCAAAATGTAGCTTAGTGTGATGAATATTTATAATATACCATGTGGCATATTTCTATTCATGGTGAGCTCTAGGGTGGGGACCTCTAATTTTTATTAGTTTTGGGATTGTCATGCATCATTCTCATAGGCAATCAAAGATGACATCAAGGTTATTTCCAAATAAAAATGTGCCATGATTATATCAAATCCTTTACAGGGACCTTTGTAGTCAACATGGAAGGTATTCCAAGGACCTTCAAGGTATCTCCTAGGAGATACCTTGAAATAAATTTCAAATCATGTGCATGTTCAAGGTATCTCCTAGGAGATACCTCAAAAGAAAATTCTAATCATGTGCATCAACGTTCTTGACAAATAAAAAGTTGTCATGGTTATATGAAATCCCTTACAAGGACCTTTACAATCAACATGGAAGGTATTTTAAGACCCTTTTTAGGTATATTATAGGAGATACCTTAAAATAAAATTCCAATAATATGCATGTTTAAGGTATCTCATAGGAGATACCTATAATGAAAATTCCAATCATGTGCATCAGGGTTCTTTCCAAATAAAAAGATGTCATGGTTATATCAAATACATTGTAAGGACATTTGAAATCAACATGGAAGGTATTTTAAGGCCCTTCAAGGTATCTCCTAGAAGATACCTTTAAATAAAATTCCAATCATGTGCATGTTCAAGGTATCTTCTAAGAGATACCTAAAAATGAAATTCCAATCATGTGCATATTCAATGTATCTCTTAAGAGATACCTCAAAATAAAAATTCCAATCATGTGTATGTTTAAGGTATCTCTTAATAACTACCTAGAAAGAAAATTTGAATTATTTTCATATTCAAGGTATCTATATGGAAACCCTAAAAAAGTATGACAAGGCCCTTTAAGGTAATCTCATAGGAAAAACTTTGGAAGGAAATTATAATCATGTACATGTTTAAGGTATCTACTAGGATAACCCTTGAAGGTACTACAATACCCTTCAAGGTATATCCCATATGATATCTTGATGGTCATTTTAGTAAATTTAAGGCTACCTTAAAGGTATCTCTTAAGATATACCTTTCAAACCATAAAGGTATCCTTGAAGGTATTACAAGGCCCTCTAAGGTATCTCTATCTCCTAGAATAACCCTTGAAGTTACTACAAGATCCTTCAAGGTATCTTTTAAAATATACATTGAAGGGCATTGTAGTACCGTCAACGCTATCTTAATGGTATTTCTTAAAGCATAGCTAGAATTAGGGTTATTTTCAAATAAAAATGTGCCATGGTTATATCAAATCCATTGTAAAGACCTCTATAATGAACATTTTAGGTATTCCAAGACCCTTCGAGGTATCTCCTAGGAGATACCTTTAAATAAAATTTCAATCATGTGAATTAATAAATTTAATCCATAAACTTTATAATACCATGCTTTATTCTTATAAATGTAAAGGCTAAGGATCAATTTTATTATAACTTTGCTCACATATATATAAGAAATTTTAAATAAACAAGGCTAAAATTTAAAAGTGAGTCCCCATTTCTTAGAGAAGAAAAGGGGGACATTTGGTACAATAGTACCTACTAGGAGAAAACTTAAAGATACTATAACACCCTTCAGTGTATCTCCTAAGATAGAACTTAAAGGGCATTATAGTACATTTAAGGCTAACTTTAGGGTATTTTCTAAGATATATCTTTCAAACATGCATAAAGGTATCCTTAAATGTATTACAAGGGCCCCCAATGTATATCTATCTACTAAGAGAACCCTTGAAAGTAATAAAGACTCTTCAAGGTATCTCTTAAAACATACCTTGAAGGGAAGAGTAACTTAAAAGCTAACTTTAAGGTGTCTCTTAAGAGATACCTTTCAAACATTCATAAATGTATTCTTGAAGGTACTACAAGGCACTCCAAGGTATCTCTATCTACCTTGAAGGTATCTCCTAAGAGATACCTTTAAAACATGCATAAAGGTATCCTTGAAGTTATTACAAGGCCCTTCAAGATAGCTCTATCTAATAACAAAACCCTTGAAGGTACCACAAAGACCATGTTGATGCTTAAAGCTCTCGCCCTCAGCGAACAATTTCCTATGGGAAGATTTATAGGTGTGGGACTAAATTGTAGTCTATAAAGAAACCTCAAATATTTTAGAAGATATATCTTTGAATTAGATTGGGGGAAAATGGGAAGAAATAAATGTAAGTAAAACATAAAATGAAACTAACTAAGGCAATCCAATGAGATATTTAAAGTTTTAACCTATAATTGCATAAAATATCTTGAATATTTGAACACCATAGACTATGAAAGGATCATATGCATGAATTCAAGTCTATAATGTAAATAATAACCGATACTCTAGAAGCAGAGAATGGAAATAAAAAATAGAAATAAATTCTCACTTAGTTTGACACAAAACACAACATCTTATTCATTTATGGGTGGAAAACACCATAAAAAAGGCCAAATTCACAATATATAGTATAATCCTTCCCATGAGGGTTACCTACTAAGTTCATAAAATGAAAAACACTAACTAATGTTACTCTTATTAAAAAACTAGACTATTATGAATGGCTACTCTCTGATAATAGTAAAAATAATTATTCTTCTACCAACCCCTTACAAAAGAAAAGAGCCTTTATTATATAATCACAATGGCCTCTTGAGAGAAATACACCTAGAACCAAGCACTTGTACCCATGATGAGGTCATCGTAAATGACTGTTGAACTCCAGCTCATGATTATAGTTGATATTCAAAATCTTGATATGGAGTAACTATAATGCCTTATGATGCTCATGTCACTAGGAGAAGTATGGTAGTGACACATTTACCTCTAGAACCACCTTTAAAATACTAATAAAAGATGAGGGTCCACTCCCCTCAACCGATGGTACTACATAAATTTATGACAAAAGACACCTATGTGGACAAACATCGTGTCTCCACATGTTGAGCTGGTGTTACTATTAGATGAGCTGGAAATATTTTTGTAAAGAATGGGTATCAGGATGCCACATGGTATTAGTAAGATGAGCTAAGATTAGCCAAAAATAACAAAGGGAACTTGGGAAAGAGGAGGCCAATATACCATCCATTGAAATTTCCAAGTGCATCCATTATAAAATATATCTATCCAAAAACTTCAAAATGTGGATTATTATCTATAGTTCTTGATGACTTAAGGGGGAATCCACCTATGGATGTAAGAACCCAAAAATTTTAGTTTCATAGACTAGTCAAGGTAAAGATGCAAAACAGAGGAGGCTCACCAAATTTATAACCTCAAATATAAACCTTCAAAGGTGTCCACTCCTCTTCCATGGGTTGAGTCTATTTCTTTAAGGCTTTAAAGGATTTGTCCACATTAATAATCTCCTTGAATGACAAAAGAGGCACTTCAGTGTAATTTCTCTAGAGGACTAAATTTAGAACTCTAGATTATGGGAATGGGTGTCCCAAATATTCTATAATCTTTCCATATTATAGACATAGTGTTGGGGTCACTCAAGATTTGGAGCATCTCCCTTATTGCATCAACATCTATGTCCACTCTTAGGTGATTAACTATAATAACACCAATGTTGGCATCATACCTTTCAACACATAAGGTAATAATTTTAGGTAAATGGTGCACAAGAGGGATGATGTATTGAGCCATTGTGGAGGTCCAAATTTTAATCCTAAATAAATTAGAGTCATTACTTTGATCCTTCTTAAACATGTTGTCATGGGTGCCCTCCATTAATATTTTTGGGTTTTTGTCTAATTTGGGATTAAAGACCCCATCTACATTATTAAATACTAGTAAATGGTCCTTTCAATGGCCCTTGGTTATGTGCTTAACATTTGGAACATTGGGATTCAACTATGTGGGTGTTGAAGCATTGTACTTGCTCCCAACAAATAATGTTGGAGGGTCTTTGTGATCGCTTGATCCTTGGGCTCTTTGTTTCCTCATATGTCCTCCACCAATGGATAAAGGTGTATAATTTTCCATTTTACAGCTCTTTTCAATAATTATTCCTCTATTATAAGGAAGGCATTGGATATCAACTCCCACACATAATTTTTCTCAATTCTTTGCTCAATTATTCTTATTCAAGACACTTTGCTCAATTGCTTAATCCCTCATCAAAAAACTTAAGGTATTTAAGTGTTTGCCACATTCAAAAGAGTGGATTTTATAGTCCCATACTTTTGGCATGATCATCATGGCATTTTTTTTGAAATTGGGTGCCCATAAATGATAAAGGTGACATAGATGATTGAAAAGTGTCTCATAAAAGATTTGTGATGATCCTTATGAAGGGATCTACACTATAGAGTACTTGGACATTAATTGGAAGGGGATTAGGGTAGATAACCATCTATTAGTAGATAATTTAATGTTAAAGAGGGCCAAGGTGTAGACACCTAGCATGGAATAATAGCAAATTGTACTAGTGGCACTTATTTCAAGGGTAATACTAATAAAAAAAGTGGAAACAAATAACAAAAAAAAAGATACCCAATGCACATGCTATGAAAAGTCATACCAGAGCATGCTAAAGGGTGCCCTAAGCCTAGATATATTAGGCATCCTAATAGTATTTACTAATTCCTAGGCCAACCCTAAGCTTCCATCTAACCACATAGATTCCAAAAAAAAAAATCATTTTTTATGCCTTCAACCTATCATATCATGCCATGTAATGAGGAAATTTTGCAAAGTTTTACTCCATTTATTTTTTCATGTGCATAGGAAGGGGTCAAAAAGTGGGAGACATATACGGATTTAAAATTTTATTATGCTCCACTACATGCTCACCCTTATCCATATACATAGCATTGGAAATATGAAAACAAAAGGGAAACTAACTATGTATCTCCTAGAATATATGTTAAAGGGCATTGTAGTACTTTCATGGATACCTTGAAGGTATATCCTAAGAGATACCTTTGAAACTTGTATAAAGGTACCATTTAAGGTATTATAAGGCCCTCCAAGGTATCTCATAAGACATATCTTGAAAGATAATTCAAATCATGTGCATTTCCAAGGTGTCTACTAGGATACCCATTAAAGGTACTAAAATTGCATGTTTGAAAGTATCTCTTATGATATACATTATACCTTACAAACATGCATTATGGTCCACTTAAATGTAATATAAATCCCTTCAAGGTATCTCCTTAGATATACCTTGAGATAAAATTCTAATCATGTGCATATTTGAAGAAATGTTAGTAAATTTTCTTGGAAATTATCTAGAACATTTAAATTATAGGTATAGCTTGCACAATAAGAAGCAAAAAAAAATCATAATAGCATGAGTGAAATTATAAAATCTTAAATTTTATACACAATAGTAATTATAAAGATAAATTAACATGGTGTTAAGAACTATATAACATAAACATCATAATACAAGTTAGACCAAACTAAAACAAAATAGAGTAAACACTATGTACTAGGTATACGTAAAAGAATATTAGGAAAATAATAAAAAAGATAGTCTATTGATCTATATCACACATAAAAAAATATTAAATTAAATCAAATCACTATATATATATTTTTATAAGGTTCTATCTCTTCACATTACAGCTTTCTAGCATACAAAAAAAAAGGAGTCATGACATTCTTATATCCATTGCTTAGCTAACAAGGCTGAAGACATCCAAAAGATCATGTAGAAGATAAAATGATACCTTGTGTAGATGTTATTACTCCATTTCCAACACTTTACTAAAATTAAATTATTATTTAATCCTGAGATAAAATATTAACTTTAATCTCGGCTAAATCTAAAAAATATTAGCCTTTCACAAAAGTGACAGTAATCAATCCAAGTGTCATTTATTGGTTTAAACCCTTGGTTTACTACTTATCCACCCTTTTAGGTTTTCAAATATCATACTTTCCTAATGACCTTTTTATTTTTCCATAAACTAGCTTAACCAAGTGGCCATCCAGGTTAGGGGTATTCAACTAACTTGGCCCCGTTACGAATGATTATCACTATGTTATAAAGAATATTTTTTTATTAAACTATAAAACTTAAAATACATATTTACCTACTACAGAGGTGGTTCCAATGTTTGGCTAGGTGGTTATGTAGGTTTCGGCTTCCCAAACTAAGACTATGTATCTATATTTCTCTTCTAAAAAAATTCTTGGAGTTCTTGTGGTGGAATAAACTTAGGTTCATCTATGATATGAATAATAGTTGGTTCAACCTATGAGAGTTCGTGCTTGAGAATTTTCAAGTTATCAAGTACTTATGACACCATGGTAAGCAAAATACATAGTGTAATATGAATGACCATTTAAATATGCACATCTTTTTCTTCTTTGATGATAAAGAAGTCTCTAGTATTTGACATCTTAAGCTGGATATCTGACACAATATCATCCAACTTGTCTATAGTCCTTTCAGCATGAGTAAATACAAATGTGTTTCACACTATCTCATTCTACTAGATGTAGAGATTATTCATCATTGTATCCCTAACATCTAAAACTTGTTTAAATTCATCATTTAGTGTTTCCCTAGTAGCCATTCGATCATTTAATACAACTTTAGCTTTATCCACCATTGTGAACTATGGTTTTGCAAAATCTGAGGATTTGTCATGGTGATACCTCTAGTCAAGTATTTATTATGTAATTTGATTATCCTAATGCATATTAGTATCTAAGACCTATACTTATTCCTCTATATATTCACAAATTCCTTCTATTTCAGTGTGGATAGCTTGTCCTTGTTAAGTGTGGATCCCTTTGGGGATACCACATGACCATGGGGATATATTTTTGGGGCCTATAGAGCTCCAAAAATGTGGGGAGAAAATTTTCCCCACTCCACCTTTTTTATAACCTTACTCCATATGTGAGTGGAATATTCCTTATATTTTTAATTTATATGTATTCCATGTTTTATGGAGTTAGTTGTTAGCTACCTATTTTCCATGTTGAATTCATTAATCTTATGGAGTTACTTATTTATTATAAAAGGGAATGACTTCCTTGTTTCAAGGAGTTGGTTATGATCATATGTATTTAAAAACTATGTTTTTTAGAAGAGGAGAAATAAAACATGGTGAGTTCTTCCTTAGGTGGGCTTATGGATGAGCTTGTTTAGGTGGAGGAGAGTTGTCACATGGTGGATAATGTTTATCCTAGATAAGCATTGCAAAATTCTCCTTATTTGGTGTATTTTCTTTGATTTTATATATATATAAAGGTGTGATGTGACCTTTAGAGATTGATGTGTTCATTTTCAAGGTGTAGTTTTTAAGAGACAATCAAATTGTAGATGTTTTGAAAAGTGTAAGTGTTTATTTGTAGGGTGTGGATTTTAAGATACAGAGTCAAAGTGTAGATGTTTTTTAAAGTGTAGGTGTTTATTTATAAGGTGTGCCTTTTGAAAGATAGAATCCAAGTGTAGATGTTTTACAAAGTACTGGTGTTTATTTTTAGGGTGTGGTATAGCAGCTTGTGAGATATAATATTTTATAGGAATTGGTGAAAGTGTAACATAGCATATGTGAAACATTTTTAGAAAGAGATATTCTATCTCTGTGAGAGATCTTTGTAATCTTGTTTTAATTATAGATTTTATTTAGGACTTTCTTGGTGGATGTATCCCACATTAGGTGAACCACGGTAGATATGTGTTATGGTTTTATTAATATTTTGTTCTCTCCATTTATTATTTCATTTAACTATTATTTGAGGAATTATTTCTATGATGCATGTTAGTGCATTATTAGATCTAATTTCACATTTAAAGTCTAGTTATGTGATTTTATGGTTATTTAAATCTAGTTTATTTTTTTTTAATTCTTAATAGCCCTTGGGTACATAGTTTATGTGCATCAACCAATATTTATTAGCTAAGTTTGCAATGCAGTGAGTTATTTGACCTTAGACATTACTTAATTATCAAGAACTTATGCAACTAGAGTAGGATGAGTGACATTAATGAGCTACCTAGCCTTAGAAATTTGATTTTGTAATTCTAATTTCTCCTCGTATAACCAAAAAATAATATTTTTTCCCATGTCTAAAGCCTTTTGTGCAATGGATTTTTGGAAGCTTCTTCAATTTTCTTAGACAATAGAATCTACGAAAAATATAAAGACATCTCCATGGAACTGGAATCAACTATGGTGGATCTCATTCAGACTATGGCAAGAGATGGCATAAATTGAGCCAATGGAAGAAAGTATTGTGATGAGATGATGTGGTAGGGGCATCTTACAACCATTAGGTAGATGGGAGAGACTTTGATAGTGAATTATCCTTTGGTGCACCTTATTTTGTCATATATTTTTGGGAATATTTTTCCTTATTATCTTTCACCTCTACCTTTACTTTTACCTCTTCATACTTGTATACTATCTCATAGTGATCACTTCTCTTCCTTTTGGCTTCTACTTCCTTAGATTTATTTATTTTGGCTTGAGCTTCTCTTACCTTATTTTTCCCAACCTCAACTTATTCAAAGTTATTTTGTTGTTCTTCTTCCCCAACATGATGTTTTCTTGTTCCTATTATACATGTTGGGCTTCTTATGTAGTTGCTTATTCTATGGCATTTTTTTCCTCATTTTTCTTCTCTATTTTTCTCCTTTTCCTCTCTTCATTCTTCATATCCACCTCCTCATGATCTAGGGTATCCTATGCAACATCCATTTCTTTTGCTAGATCTAGCATAGTTGTAAATGGGGATCCCTCTATTACATATAGATCATTTATTTCCATATTAGATTATGAGTGCTCTAAGGATTTAAATTAGATAACCACACCTCTTCACATGAAAATCTATAATATCTCAAATAATGACATATTCATATATATAATTACAGAGGGATATTGAATAGCCATATTATAATCATAAAAAAATTCTTATAAAATAGGAAGGAATAAAAAAATAGACCTGGGATAGACTTTAGGTGTAACAACATAGCAAATTAACAATAACATTACTATGGTGAATTAATCACCAAATATAATAATATAACATTATCCCCATTAATTCAACATAACTTAAATTAAATAAGAGATAAATTCTCTAAATGCCTCAAATTTTTCATGTGCAAGTGACTTGGTGAAGACATCTACATATTGTTCTTTTGTCAGGCAATATTAAAGCTAGATGTTGTGTTGTTGTACATGTTGATGAATGAAGTAAAGTTGTACCTCATTGTGTTTTGTACATTCATTAAATAATGGATTGTAAACAATTTTGAGAACACCCTAATTGTCATAGTATAGGATAGTAGGAGTACTCCTAATCCTTCTAGTATGTAACATAACTATATCACTTCGCAAACATCTCCTCTTTCAGCATGATATTTTGCTTTAGTAGAAGATCGAGAAACAAAATTTTATGTCTTATTCCCCTAGGATATAGGACCAAATCTTAAAAATAACACATCCAAAAGTGGATTTTTTGTCACCAATATTTCCTCTATGATCTGAGCTAGAATATCCTATTAAGAAGAAATTGTCATTCTTCTTATTTTCTAGGCTAAAGTTCATTATACCCTTGATATATATTAGTATTCAATTTTATGATTTCTAATGAGACATCTTTGGCTCATTCAAAAACTTTGAAATATAGTTGATTGCATAGTTGATGTCCAGCCTAATATATTTCAAGTAAAGAAGACACCCAAGAAGATACAAATAGAGAGTTGTTTTTACTTGTGGTGATGGATCTGTATAAGAAAATTGAAGCCTTATATCCATAGGTGTAGAAATTGGATTGTTTTACATCATTCTAAATTTCTTGATCATTATCTTAGCATATTTCATTTGGGACACAAAGATGTGTTATTCTTTTTGCCATATTTATAATCTAAGATAATAGTGTAGAATCTTGAGATCTACCAAGTTTAATGATGAGTTAATATCTTTCTTGGTTGCATCTATCATCTTCACTAAACTACTAGTGATGACTAAATCATAAGCATATATTAAAACAATTATGATCTCTCTTCTTTGCTATTTTAGTTATAGATTTGGATTTTAGGGACACCTATGGAATCCATGTTGGATGAGATGTTCATTGATTTTTATGTACTAGGCTCGAGGAGCCTATTTGAGATCATAAAAAGATTTTATGAGTTTACATACTTTTCCTTCATTATCAAGTGAGACAAAACCTTCTGGTTATGTCATGTAAACTTATTATTGTATATCTCCATTTAGAAAGGCAATTTTTACATAAATTTAGTGGATCTTCTAACTAAAAATGTATCTTCATAATCTATGCTTTCCTTATGTGTTATAGTTTATCCATGATTCAAGCCTTATGCTTATATATACTGCCATCTCCTTTGTATTTAATTTTGAAGAACCATTTATAGCTAATTGGCTTCTTCCCTAGTGGAATATATTCAAGATACCATGTTTTATGTTTCATTAGTGATTTATATTATGTATCCATGGCATCCTTCCAAGTTTTAGACTATAGGGCTTTCTAAAATTTTGAGGGATATACTAGTTCTACAACTGTGCTCATTAGGTCCAAATTGACCTTATTTTGAGTCATGCTATGAGTCCTTGGTCCTATAGTGTATTTGTTTGGAGCTCTATCTAGTTTAAAATCTCTTAATGTACTTGTAAACCATTTAAGCATATGTTTCACTATTATTATGGGTTGATCTATATTAATTGACTAATCATCCTCATCATCAATATCACCTTCAGTGTGGTTATGACCTTTTGAATTATCTAGAGGTCTAGTTATTAAATTATGTGAGTTTCTGGAAGCCAAACTAGTTTTAATTTTCTCATCAAACTCTACATCCCTACTAATGGAGATATTCTTTGTTTTAGGGTCCATTAGTTTGTAGGCTAATTACTCTTCATTATAACCTAAGAATATATAAGGCATAGATCTATTATCTCATTTATTTTTCTTCTTTTTTGGAACATGCATATAAGCCTTACATCCAAAAATTTGAAGAATAGAAATGGAAGGTTTATACCTTGTCTAGGTTTCATGTGGATTCATATTATAAAGATTTGTAGTGGGTGACATATTTAACAAATAAACAATTGTTTTCACTACATCTATCCAATATGTGCATTCCAAACCTAAATCTTCAATCATGCTATATACCATTTCCATGATAGTGTGGTTTTGCTATTATACAACACTAGTTTACTATGGAGTGTATCGTGGAATCATTTTTTTATGAATTCCATGTTCTTTTAAATAAGTATAAAAATATTTATTGGTGAATTCTCCCCCTCGATTTGAGTGGAGAACCTTGATTTTATGATCAATTTCAATTTTAACTATTGTTTTAAACTCTTTGAAAGTATGAAAAGTTTGGTCTTTGGTATTTATACAATAAACCGACATCTTGTGAGAGTAGTCATCAATAAAGAGCATGAAATATTTAAACCCATAGTGATTTGATCTCATGGTCCACATAGATTGATATGCATGAGATCAAGCTTACTAGATGTTCTTGAGGAAATTTGACCAAAGGATGTTCGATGTTGTTTCCCTATTAGACAACCAGTGTAAAGACATATATTTTTATTCAACTAAGGAAGTCCACAAACCATATTCTAATTGATGAGTGCTTTGAGGTATCCAAAACTAACATGACCATATCTACAATGCCACATAGTGGTTGAGTCTAAATCTTGAGCTATAAGTGCTTGATTTTTTGATTGAACAAATTCATGTTGGAATATTTTACCAACTCCTGAGGCTCATGTAATAATTATAAAACATTTTAACTTATCCTAGATTAAACACATATTTTTTCCACTTTTTCTATCAAAGTCAGCCTTGAGGTTATGTTCAAGTAGCTAAATGATTGATAGAATATTCTTTATGAGTCCTGAGACATACAGGGCATGTGAGATTTTGAAATCATGTCATCCAAGTGGTAAGGAGATATTACCAATTCCTTAAACTTGGTACGATGAATCATCATCCAAAGAGACATGATTTTTAAAGGAAGTCTCGTTCATGTTGTAGAACCAATCTTTTCTTCCAGTCATATGTCAAATTGCACCTGAGTTTATAAACCAAATATAACTTTATGATTTTGATTCATCATGAGACTACGTAGCATACCAAAAGTCTTCATTATAGTGGGTGTCTTCTTATTTATCAACGTTGCCTTGTTGATTGGATTTCTTTTTCTAATGTCCTTTATTTTATCCTTGTCCTTTATGTGGATGAGATGATTATTGGTGACTAGGATTCTTGTTGTTTGAATAACCCTGTGTAAAGGAGTTATACCACAAAATTTTTAGCTCATGGACTATTTTTCCACATATAAGGCTAACTTTATATTATTTATCCCCTTATGAATGACACCGTTGACGTTGATTTTATTTAGAAGACTTGATATGCTTCTTACCTTTCATTTTATTAGAGGTAAGAGCATGTTCGTAGGATTCTTCTTCTTTTGTATACATAGACTCTTATTATTGTAACATGATTAAAAACTTATCAAAAGATGGTTTTTATTATGTGACTATCAAATTAGTTATGAATATCCTATAGGAGGGTGGTAGTGTTCTCAGGATAATAGGTACAAGAGATGCATCTAACATTATTTTGCCTAATGCTTAGAGTAAATCCCTTAGGGTTGCAATATGGCATAGAAATGTTTCCACTTTTTCACTAGACTTTAATTTGAGGGAATGAAGTTGACTCTACAAAGGAATAATGGTTCCTTCATTTTTGGCCTCATAGACTTTTTAAAGCTTATCCTATGTGTATTTTATTATTTTAGCCTCATCGATATGAAGTTGTACCTCATCTGATATTCCAAACATGATTATCAACTTTACCTTCTGATTGGATTTATCAAATTTGCTTTGATGATCAACATCAGTAGCATGTTGGGTAATAATACCAATTATAATAGGCCAAATGTCTTAAAATTCCAAATGTGTCCCAATTTTAGTTTTCCAAGTGGCATAAATGTCACCATGAAGAAGTTGTGAGTCTGGCAAAAAGTATTTTGGCCCATTTCTAGCCATTGTGTAGAATTTTACCAAAGGTGATGGATTGGTTCCTTATCACTCCAAGTATCAAGGTCTCCCTTTCATTATACCATCAGTCTAGGATGTTAATCTTTTCTTTATACATGCCATTATAATATACCCATTGATAAATGGAAGAAGATTTCCATACACACACACACACACACACACACACACACACACACACACACACACACACACACACACACACACACACACACACACACACACACACACACACACACACACACACACACACACACACGCACACACACACCTAGTGGTATGTAAAAGAAGCATAAATGTACATTAAAGAGTTTGATACATGGTACTTAGTACTGAAAAGGGTTCATCCAATCACTAGCACTTTCTTAGATGGATTTCCACATATGCATGAATAACTTCACTATATACTTGGAAATAACACCAATTAGTATTTATGCCCTTCAATTAAAATAAATGGGTAGATGAAGGGAAGGCTATGAGTGAATGTGTCTTATTTCTTCGTAATAGTTTAAAGGGATGATGCTCAGATGTTGTTGTTGTAACTATGTTAGGCTATGTATGTAGGAACTCAAGTGTAATGCCATTACCCATAAACATAAGTCAAAGACATATCTATGACCAAACACTGGCTTGAGTTTGAAAAACTCATGAATTTATGCAATATGTAAAATAATGACATATTTTTTCAAAATAAATATACAATTCTTTTCAAAAACTAAAAAATTCACTTGTTTTTCATTTTGGGCTCTTTGGCCTCTTTTTGGTAAAAAATTATATATTTTTTTATTTTACCTTTCCCCTTTGTTTTTTTTCTAAATTCCTTTTTTGGTTTTTTTATTACATTCGTAGCTAAATTTAACTAGTTATAGATAAATTTCAAAAAAATACCAAATTTAATGGAATACTAATGTTTTTTTTAATTCTAAGAAAAACCTTTTGGGGGATTTGAACCCCCCACCTTTTCCTTGCCAAAAAAATATTTTACCAACCCCCTTATGCATCAATAAACGTATTTAAAAGAGATAACATATATTTAAATGCTTAATAAATGCATTTTATGAGCAAAACCATGCTCTTTGGGAAATACCATGGGTTGGTTAAATGAATGGTATTACTTGGAATTTGCAGTAAGGGAACTTTTTGAAAGCAATTTTCAAGGTGGTTAGGGCACCTTAAGCAAATGGAAATATTTATAAATTTAACAAAGAGTAATGTAACCAACATTTTGCTATAAAAACTTTGCCAATATTTAGTACATAATCTTACATCTATGGGGGAATGATGAGCTGAACCACTAGGCACATGATGCTTTTCATGACAACATATCAAGTTTAGAAGATATAAAGAACTAGGCACTTGAAATGTTAATTTCCAACAATGATCTATAGTATGAAAATTATGTAGTATATTATTGATGTTTCATGTCCTTCGAAAGAACTTATTGATATCTTAGTAAACCATAGTTTTAATAATATCAACACATAAAAGGTTTGATTCTCAAAGCTAAAAATTTAGATGGAGCTTTAATTAAGATTTGATAGAGGTTTTTTGAAATAAATTCAACATAGCTCAATCTTAACATACATAGGTGCATGTATGCCACCCAAACTCACAAAGGACTTATTAAGCAGTACTTAGGCTATCACCACCCTTTTTGAAGTGCTACATCTAAGTCTTCTCCTAATGATCAACATTGGGTTACTTAGATTGCTTGCTCTATTTAGGGTAGTGAGCCTCAAGGTGCATTCTAATAGATTTAGTATGAGGACTTAATAGATTGAATGACCAATTTGGTCAAGGACATGAGAGCATAGGCTTCTCTTTACATCCTTTAACGTTCTAAGATTTTAGATGCTCTAAAATCAAATATAAGAGCTCAAATAATGATATATTCATCTAAAAAAATTATCATAGAGGGATATTAAGTAGCCATATTACAAGCATAAATAGATTCCTAGAAAATAGGAAGGAATACAAATAAATAAACCTAGGATAGACTTTGGGTGTAACAACATAAAAAATAAAAAATAAAATTCCTATGGTGAATTAATCACTAAATATAATGATTTAACAAAATATTTCTTGACTCAACTAAAGGGACAACTGTATCCTTATTTCTCCTCATGCCCCTATACTTCACCTGATGGGCACTACATGTTATGGTTATCTCTCCAAAAGATATCATGCATTATAATATGGTGGTTGAATTCCTCCCCTAATGATGACTATTTTGTTTGTGAATCAGTGGCTATATTAGGCTCCCTTCCTCTAGTAAATATACAATTTCCATATATGATGAACCAACTTTTGGATATCTTTGGAAAAATTTTACCATAATAATATAGGGAGGGTTTTCATAATGTCAACCAAATGGTCACTACTTACCTTATTCTATACTTGGTAACTATACACTACTTTCAAGAAAAAGAACTTATTCTCCTCCTCCTTATCATACACCTTTTTGTTGATGTCTTCTATCATGCATTGAATAAATTCCTATTCATCAACATCCAATATTGTGATATCCCAAGATATCATTGGACATGTGGGTTTATTTACCAAGATTTGATTTTCCTTGATCTCTTTCTGGTTGGTGGTGGTGAGGCTCTCTACATACGTCCCTTATATTTTCCTTTTATTTTTTTAGGGGAGCTATGGACTATTATGGTGAGGCATGTGGATGTGCAGTTGGATATAATTGTCCTTGCTCTTATCTGTGTTGTTATGCACTTGGAAGGATGGTTATAATAGGCTACACTAACATCATGACTAGGGATCTCTACCTCCGTACTTTGAATTTTTATTCAAACATTATGATGAAAAATGGCATTGGAATCATAGTTGGTATGGCCAACTCATGCACCTTGATTTTAATACCATTGTACAACTTGGTTACCAATGCATGTTGCCTCAAATATTGCATGACATCCTATGGAATTTAAAGGTTTGACCTAATCAAAGCTAGACCCTCAAGCCACCATTTGTTAAACTACCATAATTTCTCATAATATTTCCCTATCTTAGTCCAAGTTTTTCCTGTGAAGGTAGTAACAGACCAAAAGTCTATAGTGACATTAACTTGTCTTAGTGGGGACTTTCATTGGGTGAAGCATAACAATAAAACTAGAACTGATATTAGAAATTTTGTGAGCTACCAAAATTACCTTATGTATATTAGTGTTAAGCTAGGATATGAAAAAATTAGGCCAATTTAAGTTCTCATTCAGGTGTATCATGTGATACACAAAGTCAATTACTTCTTTTTCTGCCTACTTGGCTTACTTAATTATCTACCAAAACCTCTTTGTAATACACTCTACTAGAATACACATTGTAACATCTTGATTAGAGTAAATTGGGGTTCCTATACCTACCCTAGTGGGAAAATTCTCCAAAACAAAAGAATGAATTGGTAGTATGGTGTATTTCTATGGTAATAAGTATTTTCTAGGATTTGAGAAGCTTGTTGCTCTCATCATGGTCTACACATTAATCTAAATGGTCATATATCTAGATAAATGAATATCCCCTTGGGTATATATACTTAAAAAGGTATGAATTATATCATTTATTTTCCTATATGTAGGTAACTTAATTAGCCTATTTGTATCAGAACCCCAAAGTGGATGTTGAAGTGAAAGATCTTGCTTGTGTACTTAGTTGTGTTGATAGGGTGAAGAAAGTAACTTCAGCCATTTCTAAAAATTTAAATCGATTTAGGTAATTTAAATTGGTTTGTTGAATACCTATCCCAATACCCATTTACACCTTATATACATCTATAAATGGGATCAACAACTTGCTCCTATACATAACTAAACATATACTACGTGTTATTTGATTACTTTGTTATATCAAAATCTGGGTCTTGATTTTTCTTCATGAGATTATATTGAGAGAAGATAGTAAAATAATATTGGTGTCCAAAGTATATAATGTTTTGTAATTGTTATTCCCCTTCATTTTATGGATTTTGATGTCCAATTCTCTCTTTCTAACCTCTTAAAATGCACTGACTACCTATGCAAGAGTGTTCTTCCTCATCTTTAATATTTTGTCTTTGATGGTGACCTTTCTTGTCTCCCATATCTTTAAATTACCCCATAACATGTGTTTTATGTGACCCTACATCAGTTTTTGTAGCCACTTTGTTTAATGAATCCACCTGTCACATCCCAATTTCATTTGCCTCGAATGAAATGTAATCTTTTTAAATGTCATGTCATTAATGGTCTTGCATCACCATTAATGGTCCTTCTGCCATACATGTCTTATTTTAACCACTTTCTTAGACTTAATTTGAACTTGATGTAATTTTTTTATTGTATTTCTCCTTAATATTTTTCTTTGGTAAAGTAAAAATAATTATATTTTACATTTTAGACTAATTTATTAAATGCATTTAATACGTTGTACTATGCATACCTATAAGATCATGTGGAACTCTAAAAGTGTGTATAAATAGATGTAGTAGCAAGTATAACAAGATTCCTTATCCAAGGACCAAGAAATCCAATATTTGGATAATTATCTCACTTCCCACTCCAAAATTATAGGTATCCTCCCCATGGTCCAAAAATTGTATGTATCCTATTGGGATAGAATAAAGAATGCAGCCATAAACTTAAAGTCAGTGCTTGGTTTCATTACATAATCAAAGTGATTGAAGGCATAGGTGAGCATAGATGTAAACGTGAATTCTAAGTCCCTTATGCTAATGACATGTGTCATCATGACACTCCTTAAGAAAGAAGGGAGTTCTTATTTAAAGAAAAAGGCATGCCATTAGCTGAGGGAAGTGGACCCCATTTTTATCAAGAATTATAAAGTAATTTTAGAGGGAGACACACATCACCACAATGGTATTTACATATCCTAAAGGTTTCATACATTAAGTTCAATCTATCAATCTCTAGGTAAATAGGATGGAGACACTAGGAATAATCACAGAGAGTTGCTTGCCTAGTGAACTTGAAATATTTCTGAAGTGTTGAAATGTCATGGGTTTATGGGTATATGTCACATGACATTGACTATTAAAAAATGAGGTCTTAAGCTTAATTTTTTTGGCACCCTTAAATGTATTACAAGGCCCTTCAAGGTATTACCTAATACTTCCTTCAAACCTTGAAGGGTACCCATATGCATTTTTGAAAGGTATCTCCTAAGAAATACCTTCAAAATTTTGGGTTCATAACAGAGGTTCAAATCATATAAAGGATCTTAAAACATAAGAAGCTAATCACTATCTATAATTTTACTCAAAACCTCCATTACTCAATATTATTTTGTATTGTAATAAAATACATGGTTCAATATTGACTTAAGTAGCTATTTTTATTTATGCAGTTATTCCATTTTGATACATGTTTGAAATGTATCTCCTAAGAGATACCTTCAAATTAGGATGAAGTAAGAATTGAAGTATGCAATATATGATATTAAAATCTATTATTTTTTGGATTGACATAAACTGTGTCATTAGGAAAAATGTTATACATTACCTTTTTAACATTTTTGGGTTTTAACATATCTCCATGCTTATGTTATGGTATAAATATATCTTTATCTATTACATAAAGGTATAAATTGGACTGATTTTATAAATAACCTTATTAACATCTCTTCTCATGTATTTTACAAATGTCTAGGATAAAAAAATATGTCATTTACTTTCCAATGTGGATACTATGTTTCTTTCATAAATAATGGTAAGGTTGTTAGTGAAGGAATAATACTCACAGTGGCAGGTTTAGATGTTGAATCTCTACAACCAATAAATCTCACTTCCACATGACACAATGAGGAAATACCTATTGAATGTGTAAGTCTTAATGTGACTAAATCCTTTTATTTGACTCTATCACTTCCATTTACTATAGATTTTTACTATATGGAGCACATAACTAATGCAGCACATCACATATAAGTTTTCTATAGACAATGACATGGAACAAAGACAAAATAATTTGAGTTAAGTTCTACCTGTACAACCATTACAATAAGAAATTCCTTGCTTGGATTCATTTCTTTTGTATATCGATGATCCTACCACATTTCAAATATGAAGATAAACTTTTCTTGGGAAAAGGGTACCCTTTTTACACAAACGTATAGCTCTTACAAATTATGAAAAAATTACATTTAGTTATGTTGAATTTGCACAACTAGCAGAGATTTTTGGTTGCATTCCTATCCCAATGTTATAAAATAAATTGGGAATTTACATAAGGCAAGTTATAAAATATTGTGATACTTTTAGTATAGAGGTAACTGAAGCATCTATCATTATATGTCCTTCTAATAAAATAGAGGACACTAAGACTTGTAGAGAAATCAATTTACCATACATGACACCAGAGGAGAATGAAATTTGAAACATTTGGAATGTAGTACAAAATAAAGTCAATTCTTGCCTAGAATTCCTAGTGCAAAGGCATCCAAAGAAATTAACTCATGCCTATAAATACTTGGGCCAAAATTGAAATAATCTAAACACTTCACTCAGCCAAGTAGTTTTTGATGAAAGCATAGATAGTGAGATTTCAACATTGTAAGTGGATAAATGTTGTACCAAAAACTCTTTTTCGTTTGGATTGTCATTTGATATTCTAAAATATACAAGGATAAAGTTGCTTTATTCAACCACAAAATATAGGAGGAAACATGTTTTGAATGCCCTTTCTATTGATTTGTTTAAGAAAAAAAAAACTAACATTAATTTTTAGGTTATAGAGATCTATTTAGAATATTGGCTTAAAATATATGGATTGAAGAGAAGTAGCTTTTTTGACATAAAAATTTATCATAAAATGGGGAACAAAGTGAATTTCATGTAGGGGGATTTTGAAAAAAGCCACAAAATAAGACAATTGAAGATAAATATTTGTTAGACTAATTAGTGGATGATTTTGCAGATATTTTTCCACAACTAACATCCTAGGTAGATATAAATGGCTTAGAAGAAAATGTTTGACATCTTACAGCATATTTCACTCAAGAATTAATGAAGTTATACATCAATGCACACCTAAAATATATAGAATATGAGCCAATATCCTAGCCAAAAAAAATTTTAACTAAAAGAGGGTTAAAAATTTATTGAAAAAAATAGAGCAGGAAATTACAATTCTTTATCCTGGGCCACAAGCTGGGCTAGCTTTTGAGAAAGATTCAAAGGAAGCATCATCTAATCAATAATGTTCCAATCCGGGCCATGTTTTGAGGCCCACTTAGCTAAACTATCTACAACCCCATTCCACTCATGGGGAATATGCCTAAAGGTCACCTCCTCCAATGAAGTACATAGTTGGAGGATCTAAAGAATAATCACTGATAATTGCCAATCCGTAGACTCAAATATTGTTTTGTTTAGCAAGTTAACAATGACCTAGGAGTCCATTTCATAAATGATTCTACACCATCCATGTTGATAGCATTGATGTAGCACATCCAAGACTATCGTGGCTTCCATTAGGTTATTTGTGTAGACTCCCTTGAAGATCAAAAAACAAAACTAAGTATTGCCTACACTATCCCACCCGATTCTTCAAGTGACTACCATGCATGGGTTGCCTTGAGAGGATCCATCAGTATTGATTTTTAAAATGCCACTTGAAGGTGGGGTCTAGTGTCCTACGCACTGAACAAGTTAAGCCTATTGGCTAACACCATGCGGGGAGGACATGGGATGAGCTATTGAGCTACTGACTAGGGTGTCCAAAGAGAGGTGCATGCATATGGAGGCATCCATAACATTCAAACTTCTGCCCCTATCACACTTATCAAGAATAGTCTCTTATAGTGACTTGATAACTCTCTCCCATAGCAGTTTGAACTTGGATTGCTTGCCCAAGAAAATCCTTTTATTCTGTTCAAACCATATATTCCACAATATGAAGGACAGACCAATGACCCAGGCAGCCTAAAGGTACATAGCCTTGGAGGGGGTTGGGCTTAAGTGATTCCAAAAATCGATAAGAGAAGCCATGTGCCAACAAGAGCATCCCCACGTCTGCCACCAACAATGCTAGAACTGACTAGCAAAATGGAATTGAAAGAAGAGATGGGAGCCGTCTCTTCGTTGTTACAACATAAACTAAAAATGGATGGCCCTTAGAAGCCATGTTTACATAGATTATCCCATGTAAGACACTTGTTGTGGGATAACACCCAAAGAAAAAAGTTGCACTTAGGCCACAACAGCTGGTTCCACACTTTCTTAAACCAAGTGACCTCTGTAATACCAAAGCATTGTTTCATCAGCATTAAGTATCCTAAAGATACAGAGTACTTCCCTAAAGGGGCACCTCCCCAAGCCAAGGCATCGCACTCCTACAGGGAGCTGCACCTTCTAGACTCTAGAATCTGAGAAAGCTCCTTTCATTCCTCCATCATTCCTCTAGGAGGCCACTCAGATGAAATTTTCCACCAACAGCCTACAACCATACCCAATTTGAAAGCTTCCTTGTAATGAGCTACCGAATCCCACCTAGCCAATAGGAGAGTAGCACTAAGAGGCTGTAGGTGTGGGTGGGAGGTTAAGATAGGGGGAAACCATCCCATGAATCACTCCAAATGAGTGCATCAATGCCCCTATTACAAATCCAAAAAAGACTGCACTTAACTAGCTGAGCTCCAACCTTGAGAGTTTGCCACACCACAGAACCTCTCCCCTCCACCAGCATCCTAGGAATAATAGCAGAGTCAATATCTAGGAAGTACTTGTGATGCAAGATATGGGACCATAGAGAAGAGGGGTTAGAGCACCACCTCTAGTAAAGTTTGGTAGCAAGAGCCTAACTATAAAGGATAGCTAAGCGCAGTCTAAGACCTCCCTCCTTTTTATGCTGGCACACGGTATTCCAGTTGATGAGGCTCCATTTAGAATTTTGCAAGTTACCACTCCACAAGAATTGATAAGATAGGGCATCAAATTCATTAAGAAAGTACACTAGGGTAGCCTATACCATGCTTCAATAAATGGGAAGGGCATGAATCATGGCTTGCAAGAGTGTTACCCTTTCGGTTGTCAAGAGCCATCTATACATCCAGTGGTTCACTTTTTTCCAAAGTTTGTCAAGAATATTCTGCCAAAACCTTTTAGGCTACCTACCAACTATAATAGGCATGCCTAGGTAAGTTAGTAGGAGCAGCTGTGTCTAGACTGAGGATAGCTACAATCCTCTAGATTGTCTTAGGGGTATTGAAAAAATAAATAGAAGATTTGTGATCATTAATCTTCTAACCTGAGGTACCTATATAGGTGTCCAGGGTAAGCCAAAATGCCTCAACTTCATAGCTTTTGGCTCTCTTGAAAAGTGTTGTATCATCAACGAAATGAAGATGGGTCAGGATAGGCAATCTGGTCCTTTAATTCTATCCTTGAAGCAAATTTTGAGAAGTGAAGGATTTGATAAGTCAGCCGAGTCCCTCGGCTAAGATGATAAAAAAATGTGGTGAGAGTAGATCTCCCTGGTGGAGGCCTCTTGAAGCACCAAAGAGCTCTAAGGGTTCACCATTGATAAGGACTGAGTAAGAGGGAATGGTAACACAGCTTAGGACCCACTTCACCTAGGCCTGATTGAATTCGAATGCCAGAAGAACCTTGTACAAGAACATCCATCTGACTCTGTTATAAGCCTTAGCCATATCCAGCTTAATGATCATGGCCCACTCTTGGGAGACACTCATAGAATGATTAACCTCAAAAGCTATGACCACACCTTCCAAAATTTGTTTACCTTCCACAAAAGCCCCTTGTTCTTTTGAAATAACCATGGGTAGGCAAACCTTGAGTCTTTCCACCAGGAGCTTAGTGATAATTTTGTACACCACATTACAGAGGGCAATGGACCTAAACTAATCTAGCTGGTTTGCCTATTCTTTCTTCAGAATAAGGACTAGGAAAGTGGTGTTCGAAGCCTTGAGCATCTCATTGTTTACATAGGATTCATGCACCACCTCCAAAAGGTCATGTCTGATGATATCCCAAAAGTCCTGGTAGAATTTAGTGGGGAAGCCATCTGGTCTTGATGCTTTTCCTCTACACAGGTTAAAGACCACTCCCTCCAGCTCTGTTAACATGATCAACTGCATAAGATGCTCATTCTACTCCCTTGTCACCACCTCAGGGATACAGGCTAAGACTGTGTCCACATTAGCCTCATCTAGGTATTGATCTTCAAAAAATAGAGTGGAATAAAACTGAGTAGCCTCTTTGGATATAGCTTGGGAGGAGTTTAGGATTGAGCCATCTGAGGAGACAAGAGAGGAAATGAAGTTCCCATTATGGTGGGCCTACATTGAGTTGTGTAAAAAAGTAGTGTTCTTATCTCCTTCCTGGAGCCAGTCGATGCAGGGTTTCTATTTCTAGTAGATTTCTTCATGAAGCTCCCACTTGGCAAGATCAGTAGAAGCCTTGGATTCCTCTATGATGAGAGCTTTTGATAACTTGAAGTCATGAATCTGCCTAGTAGTGACATCCATCCTAACTTATACTCTCCTCAACATTGTATGGAGGATTCCAAAGGAGTCTCTATTCTAGAATTTTAGCTTTCTTTTGACATACTACAATTTTTTGAAAAAGGAGAACATAGTAGTTTCATAGGCTGGTCCTCCCTGTCTCCACCAATGCACCACAAAGTTGTAGAGAGAGGCATCGCAAAGCCACATCAATTGAAACTTGAAAGGGGGCTATTTGGGGGCTGCAATGTAACTGAAGGATAGTTTGATGGGCCAATGATCAGAACCCCTCCAGTCCAGGATTTTCAAAGATAGATGAATGGTCTTGGAGAGCTAGAAGCATGAAACCAGGAACCTATCTAGATGCTCTAAGATTGTAGCATCCCCGACCCTTCTATTATTCCAAGTAAAAATCCCATTCAAGGGTATAACATCTAAAAGATGTAATAGGGAAATATTATATTGAAGGAGCTCCAAAGAAGGGCCGAGTCGAGCCAGCCCACCCCTCTTTTCCTTCACGCTAAGGATAGCATTGAAATCTCTAGCTAAAACCCAAGGTAGGAAGGTGTGGCAGCTTCTGACATACTGGATGTGGTTCCAAAGTCTAAGTTGACTAGATGAGTTAACCAGGGCATACACATTAGTAACCAAGATCATTTCTCTAGTCTCATGAGATGAGGCTATCATTGATAAGGCCAAAATGCCAGATATCTAGTGCTGAGGTGTTACTTTCCTAGGGTCCCACCAAGTAGCAAGCCCTCCAAAATTTCCCAGAGTGCCCAAGTATTGGGGGCATAAGAAAACATAGAGTCCACTAAGAGCTTGGTCTCTTGAATACACATAATATCAGGAGAATGTTCCAGTAGCAATTTGTGAATAGCTTTTTGTCTGGGGATGCTATTCAACTCCCTCACATTCCATGATAGAAAAATCATTGAGTGGAATGGGAGAAGTGTTTATCTAAGGGCTTGACTACACCTGATTCCACCAGCATATCACCTATGAATTTGATTCTATCTTGGTCCTTTCTACATCCAGCTCTAGGAGTGGTGAAAGACCCTTTCTTGAATGGTCTCTACATCAGGCCCAACATAGATAAGGGTCATTTTTCTTTACTAGACTCTCTCGTATCTTTAACCATATCTACCCAGGTGACGTCCTTGTCTTGGGATACTAGAGGCACCATAAAGATCCTAGCCTCAGGGCTAAAAGAGGTCTCTTAGGTAGGTTGGTCATCCATATCCTACATTCTAATAAGAGCCAGATTCCCCCCTACTGATTCAGACTTCACTCCCTGAACCTCCGTAGGTATACCATCCTCTATAAGCATACAATCAAGGGATTCAAACTGATTGAACCCTAGGTCTGTCTACCAGTCTAGAAAGGGCCATTTGTATCCTCACCCTCTAGCCTTATGTCAAACTTTAAAGAACCCATCCTTATCAGGTCCATTTGTCATAGGTAGAATCTACCCCATGTTGGAAGAATTCATGTGTGCCTTCTCTTTAGTTGTCCTAATAAGTTTCCTATTATCATTACCCATAGCTCTAAGTTGCCCATTACCCACATTCTCATTAGATAGTCGAGGTCCAGAAGAGCTAACTAGACCATTACCCTCTTGGGTATCTTGAGGGCATTGGCGGTGTAAGTTCCATGGCATCAGAAGGGGATGGCTTCATAGTCTAGCTATTGGATCCATGACAAAGTGCCCAAGTAGATTTTGATAGAGTGTAGCAGAGGGTTATTTAAATCAATGTCAATGCAAATGCAAGTATAAGGAATTACCTTTTTATCTAATGACTGATGAGAGATTACAGCAGGTGTCTCGATCATAGCTGCTTCTACCTTAGGATATTTTTATGTTAGAATTGCAAGGGCAATCTCAGAAGGCAAACCCAAACTAGGACACGAGATAGGAGATCCTCCACCGAGTTAAACCCCACATGCCATGGCTTGATAAACAATCTGTTGCATTCATAAAAGTAGGGTCCCCCCTCAAAAATTTAGTTCCTGTCTGCTACAAATGTGAGATTTACCATGAAATAACTATTTCTAGCTAGCATAATGTCAACCTCCCCTTCCACCTGCCATGTTCATCAAATCCAGGCTTCCAGGGTCACTATGGGGATTTGAATGCCAAGGAACTTAAAAATTAGGGCATGTGAAGTGAGATAATCCAAATCTTCTCTGACTGCCTTAGGCACAATAATCAAAACCAGTCTCTCTTGGCTACGCAATAAGCAGCCGTTAACCTTGCTGAAACTAGGATGCTCACTGATAAGAAAAGTGTCCTTACCCTGAGAGCTCATTCCATCCACTGATCTATCCATCTTGGGGGCCCCAGATGGGGTAACAAAGCTGGCTCCTCCACCTACGATCCTCACCCCGTCACCTACATCTCCTCCATCATCCATCTCCATGACCTCCCTTTTGGAAGTATCATATCCTAGCCAAAATTCAATAACATATGGAGAACTAATTTTCCTGATGTGACCATTGCCACATCTAATGACTTCGCTAGGTGCAAAACATGCATCTTGTTCACTCAAAAGAAATGCTCTGGGTACCTCTTGAGAGATCAAGATGAGTGTATTGATCAAGAATTTGTGATACACTCAAATTAAATACTTTTTTAAAGACAAATGTATTACACACATAAATGAATGTCAAATCAATACCCTGAAGAATGCTTCAATGTCATTCATGACAAGTTGGAATGTCAAAACACATTTGTGTTGAGGATAGTGATAAAAATCAAAGCATTTATCAAGATAGTATTAGATTTTTCAATGGTAGGGATTATAACACATGTTCATGGTGCAAGCGGATATGGGCATTTTTTTATCA
Organism: Torreya grandis; assembly: GCA_037957365.1. Classification (NCBI taxonomy): domain Eukaryota; kingdom Viridiplantae; phylum Streptophyta; class Pinopsida; order Cupressales; family Taxaceae; genus Torreya; species Torreya grandis. The sequence continues at coordinate 83,236 of JARHVA010002854.1, forward strand.
TAAATTCTTGGAAGGTCTAACTTTACTATCATCTCATTGAATAAGTGCTTTAGGGATATACAAATAACAATGTCAGATATTTGTGGATATTTACTATATAAATATAGATCTTCAAAATATCCATTGTATGAGGGACTCTTGTTTAACAACTACTACCCTAAATTCAAGAAATATAGAGAAGAAACACAATAAATTGGTGCCTTCAAGAAACTCCCTTCTAGTTTATACCTTCAACTAGACAACTATTTTGGGGACAATAAGAATAGGTACTTCCATCCATAATTATATTTAAAAAGTGTTTAACCTTATGTAGAACTAATATTATATTTAAAAATTCACAAAATCATGTTTTCTGTATAGGTTTGTGTTGTAATATTTATATCTCCTTATCTATAAATGTATTTTCCTCAATGTCAAGGTTGGATTTCTCCTTGTAGGACATACATTTAGATAGGTTTATACATTTAGATAGGTTGGATTTATCCTTGTATAAAGGAAAGATGTATAGAGTTTGGTAGAGATGATGGACACTTATACGACATGGGAAAATACAATAAACTTCATGCCATATTTGATTGAAGAGGTGGTGGATTTTAAAGAGTATGTTAATACTTACTAGTTGAAGGGAAGAAATGAAATAGTAGGCTTGACAAAAATTCAATAATTTATTCTATGCATGGAGTAATTTTAACCCATTATGTATTGTAAAAACTCTATAAGAGATATAAATTCATCCCCCTAATTACATTATGGCAAACAAAAGAAAAAGGTGAGCCAAATGTTCCAAAAGGTAATTCCACATAAATATATTTCAAAGACTTGAAAAATAGAGAAATGTCTCAAGATTCCATTATTGAAAAAGACTCAGATAGAAGTATAAAAAGGAGTCAAAAATAAATTAAATATAACTTGAATTAATATTTACAACAATTCAATGAATTAGGTTTGACTGGAAATAGTAAGTGGAAGGATCTAGAATATTGGTTCCAAAACATCCATGACATAATGAAAGAAGACATGTTCCCTTCTAAGGTTGAGTGTATAAGATATATTTGTCCTAGAACTCACCATGACATACCCTTTCATAGATATCTACACAAAAATTTTCATGATAGGACCCTTGATTTTGGAGTGGCATCTACAGATACATTTATTGGTCCAAGAATCAAAAAAATAAAAAATGCATTTGATCCATCTCAAAATGTGCAACTTAGAGATATGTTATTTGTCAAACCTAATTATTATATAGGAATGGAATACATAATATGGGTTTCTAGAGCTAAAATTAATACTGAGATACTACAAACAAATTGGGATATAAAACTAAGGGTTAATGTATCTTGGTTCATCTCAGTTCATGTAGGGAAAAAAGATGTAGAAGAAGCAGAAATTTATTCATGATATTTGGATAAGAAAAGGAATCCAAACCAAACTAACACATCTTTACCATCCATACTCATATATAGTATCATCTACACTTGGAAACCAAATAAAAATTGGAGATGTCATACACTTTCTGTCACTAATTTTTTGAAAGGCAAATGCATTGTAACAAATTGTTTGAAACCAAACTAACACATCTTTACCATCCATACTCATATATAGTATCATATACACTTGGAAACCAAATAAAAATTGGAGAGCTCATACACATGCTCTCACTAATTTTTTGAAAGGAAAATGCATTATAACAGACTATTTAAATGCATCATCCTAATAGGCACTATCAAAAATAGTGATAAGAGGATTGGGAAATTTGAAATGGTATTTATTTAATTTTGTAATGAGAAATATAAATTTTATTTCAAAATTTAGTCCATTTTTTGAGAATTTATAATGTTTTATTATTTTGTTTATTTATATTTATTTCTAGTGGCACTTCACATTTTGGGTCTTGAAAAATACACTTTGACATTTGAGTTTTATATTTTCTACTATGACAATTAAGTATTTTGGTAATTTGCATATATTTAATATAATTTTACTATTATAATGTCCACTTCACATTTTTGTGATTCAAAATGGTCTTCAACTTTTGAATATTCCAAATAGACATATCACATTTTGTAAATCATAAAAACCTATTCATATTTTTGGTTTTTCAAATTAAACTTCACATTTTGCATCCTTAAAAATGGTCTTCACAATTTTCACATCAGAATTTTCAGATTGTTTTCTTTTACATTTTAAAATACACTTTAACATTCCCATGTATGTGAAAAGGTCTTCAAGGTTTACGCCTTAGAATGTACCATTTGTGCATCAAGATTTGTTCTTCAACATTTGTATATCAATAAATGGTATTCAAATTTATATTTTTTCAAATTACACTTTGTAAAAGCACCTAAAATTGTGAAACATGGCATAATATTGACAAATTAGCTATAAAAAAGTATGACTAGTCCAAAGAAAATTCCCAAACAATGTGAGAACCTAAGATTACAATGTGTCATAATATTGATAACTCGACTATGTAGGATATTATATTAATAATATAATAACAAAACACCCATGATTAACATGTGGTATGTACAAAAATATGAGATAAACTTCAAATATTTTGATGATGTCACTTGATTTAGATTAAATAAATAGGTCAAGATCTAATCAACTACTGAGACATAGAATCCCAATCATCCCAGGTGTTTTAAATCACATATCGCCTAAGCACCCAATTGCTATATGAATTATTTTTCCTTAAGAAATAAACCACCAAGTCTTATTATCTATAATTTCATGGTATATGAACTATTTTTAATGACTACATAATTTGGACTTCTTACAAATATATCATATAGATGTGATTTATTTGTAAAAATTCAAAGTAATTTTTTATGAAGTAAAATTTATTTATGATAGTTTTCAACCTATAAAATTATCTGATCATTTTAAATAATTTGGACTTATTACAAATACATTACATATATGTTATTTATTTTTAATAAATCCAACTTAATCGCGATACAGTCCAAGTTAATGTTGATATAGTCTAATTCATTTCTGACAGTTTTCAAAAATTTAGACTATTGATAAGTCTAAATTATATAAAATAGTCCTTTTTCTTGTTAAATACCCTTTTTTTATTTGATGTTCCTTATGAATTTAATGTCATATAGTCTTTTTTCAACCTGAGATCATCCAAATATGATTACTATTCCTCCATCAATCTCGTAGATATAATTACAAAGAGAAACCTAATCCAACAAGGATGAAGAAGGCATTTTGAGATCCTTACACTATTAATGATTTCACATAGCATTAATGAACTCAAAATACAACCAATGACACAAAGTAGAAGGTCACAAAGACCCACTACTATGCCTAATATCTCAACTCCAACTCTCTCTCTCTCTCTCTCTCTCTCTCTCTCTCTCTCTCTCTCTCTCTCTCTCTCTCTCTCTCTCTCTCTCTCTCTCTCTCTCTCTCTCTCTCTCTCTCTCTCTCTCTCTCTCTCTCTCTCTCTCTCTCTCTGTGTGTGTGTGTGTGTGTGTGTGTGTGTGTGCGTGTGTGTGTGTGTGTGTGTGAGTGTGTGTGTGTGTACCAAGTGAAAACTAGTATGCTTTCTGAGATTACCAAGGATATTTATATGAAAAATGAGTAGGTTTTTGATCTATTTGGACATAAAACTCACTCAAATTCATGGATTTAGACATGTGGAGAATGGATGAAACTATGGGAGTATTTGGAAGTGAACTTTACTTAGAAAACCTAAAATCACCCTTTTAAAAACCATTCTTTTCCCATGAGAACTATCATATTGTACTTGAAATATTATTGAACTGATGTAGCAAGTGTTCATAGAAATTCCAAATGCATGTACATATTTTTAATGAAATTCCAATAATTTTCCTTTACTATGAACCTATCATTTCTTACAATATCCCTTCTTGTAAAGTTAAAAACTCAACCAAGAAAACATTTTAAAAGGTTATAACATTAGAAAATAGTGTTTGACATCTTTTTATCACTTGTAATAACCAAAGGGTGCATGAAATGACTTTCACATTTGTTATATGACTCAAAAAGGCTAAATAAACCCTTAGCACCATTGAACAACTTGAAACATGTCATGAAGTGACTAGATAATCACAAGACACAAATGAATAATTAACCTTAACTTTTTCAAACATACCTTAAATAATACTAAACACACATTACAATGGATTTGTAAGGCTATCAATCAAGCTATTGTCTTGAATGGAAAATATTTTTGAATTATCTTCATTCATGCTAGCTAAATTTTGTCTAACATATTTGGTAGCCTCTTAGTATTGCATGCCTTTTATGGGCTTTAGACTAGTTGCCTAGGCCATCCATTTGTCTATGGATTCACCTAATCTTAACACAAGTCCTGACTTGACCTTGGTACTTGAATGCAAACCTCTTTCAACAAATGAAATAGTTGATTACCTTCACCAACACAACAAAACAAAAGGAAACACACTAAAGCAAGACACAGAAAAATAATAATAATAAAATGCATTGTGCTAAGAAACACTTAGAGAAAAAACAAGATAATAACTATTATGTAAAACTAACCCTTCCAAACTAGTCCTCATAGATGAAAAGGTAAAATATTTGAGTCACCTTTGTGTGATGAGAAAGGATGATGTGTAAGTTGCTAGTCAGTTTTTTCACTAATTGTCCAGTTCCTTTCTTATCCACCACCTTCTTCAGATTGACTTCACATGGGTTTATAGCATTAAACACGTCTCCAACAAAGACAAGTTCATAATTTTATTCAATTCTTACCACATACTATTGTCCATCCTTGGAAATGTGAGAGGCCTCTAAAGTAACCATGGTTGATTCATAAAGGCAACAACATTATCATCTTCATCTTCTATTGGCTCCTATAATTCCATCTCATGTTTATCTTTAATAGTGTCATATTCATGATACCTTGCTACACCATGGATTTGAACTTCTTGGTGATGACTAGTAGGATATGTTGGAGAGTTATGAACTTTATACTTTTCATCAAAAACTTTCTCTTTTTTTATTAAGGTGGTATCCGGCCAAGCTTTTCAAACTCATTAAACATGTACAAATAAGACTTCCACATGTCCTCAAAACCTCTTCAAACTTGTTCATGAGACTCAACAAGATCACCAACATGGTATTCTCTTCGAAAGTCTTCTCATACATGTCTTTATCATGCTCATTGGCTAAGACAACAATATTATCACTCACCTCATGGGTTATAGGTTCACCATCCAAACTAGATAAAAAAAATTCCAGCTCTTCCCAAAATGTAGCTTCTTCTTTATCACTTGAAAACATAACAACTTTAATTTAAATATTTCCATTTTATTTAGGGATAATAGGATGGTTAAATGTTACAAATTCTTGAATAAACTCATGGCATAGCTACAAAATATCTTCTTTAAGTTCTATCTATTACCCATGAGTTTTAACAAGACTAATATCCAATGTATCTTCCATAAAACTTATCTCATGTTTAGTTTCAACTTGATCAACTTCTACATAGTCACCTTTCTCTTCATCAAAATCAATCCATGAGAACTAAATTGATCTTCTTCTTCCTTTATGAATAATGGAAGTTAATCTACCCATTCAAGGTTCAATTCATCATGTCTCTCTTGTGCCAAACCTAATTTATCCTCTTTTAAGGGATTGTAACTTCTTTAACTTCATTTTTTAGTTCACCTTGTAGACACTCAAAAATTACACACTTATAGTTTTCAATGACTAAATGACTTAAAACACCCTAAATACCCCAAAAACCTTATTAACCCTTAACCAATCATAATTAATATAACTAAGTCACTATTATCATATTCAAAACTACTATTCACTATGGGACCGACTATCAGTACTTATGATGACATGACATATGACATGGCATGTGACATGGAAAATGACATGGAAGGTGATATGGAAAGTGATATGGAAAGTGACATGGCTTCAATTTGAGGTGTCTTGATGTGGAACATCATAGGCCACTTGGGACCCTTTCCAAAGGTGATTAATGACCTCATTTAAGTATCACAAGGGGCCCCCTTGAAATATGGATAATTCCACCCTAATGGGCCATAATTAAACATGTATTTTTACTTCACACCTAAAAGTGGGCTTTAAAATGAGATACCTACCTCTTTTGTTCTTTTGAAAAGACAAAAGACACCCATTTTTGACTTTTTAACCCAATGGGAGACTCACCAACCCAAATGGGAATCCCCACAAACCTCATCTTTGAATAGTTCATCCACCACATGGAAAATGTTGCCAAATTTTGTGTGCCATATCTTTATTTTCTTGGATGAAGACAAGAAAGGATGGTTAAATGTTTTTAGCCTCATTTAGACCAATGTACATGATTCGTATTAAAAATTGGACTCATGTGCAAGGTGGGAGACTCACCAACCCAAATTGGAATCCCCACCAATATCATATTTGACTCATTTATACACCACATGAAAAATGGTGCCATATTTATACTATTACTTCTTTTGGCATGGTTCTTGACAACAAATTCTATAAATACCTCCCACCCCCTCTCCTTCACCTAAGGCTAAGTTGGAAGTTAGCCTTTGGTTATTAACATCTTAATGCAGGTCTTTAAAGGAGGTAATAATTTTGTAGGTCATAAAAATATTGGAGGAAAATAATTTAAAGAAATGAATCTCTGTCAAAATTGCCTCAAGACATCTTCAACAACAACGTTCTTCTTCAAGATTGGAAGGTAATATTTGATTTTGTTTCTTTAATTTCATTTTATCACCTCCTTGGATTTTTAATATATTAATCCCCACTTATACATTTTATCCCTTTGTCATTTTAATATATCAATCCATTTTCTCCCTTGACATATTTTATCCATTCACACCTTTGCCACTTTTACCCTCCTTATCCTCTTCTCCTTTTACCATCTTAACTACTTACCTTATTACCTCATCAACCATTAACCCATTTATCCCATTTGAAACTTTAAATTTTTATTACCTTAACAGTTTATCAACCAACAAAACCAAGTTTAGTTATTCCATTTTTAAATTTCCAAACCAAAACTATAACCTTGTTTTGACTAATTTTCAGAATTAGTTGCTTTATTTAGTCATTGTTTTAAAAGCACTTAACTTTCTTGTCTTAATTCAGTTATTTTATGTTACTGAATTATTTTTAATATAATTTATTTAATATTATAAATTCAATTATATTTAATTTTTATTCACAAACTTATTTTTTAATAGCAGGTGGATTGACAGCCTCCTAAAAAGCTTTTGCTTCTAGAATCTAGCTCACCCTAGGCAATCCACCCAACTACTTGTCTAACCAACAGGTTTTTTGGTAGTGTTTTTTTATTGAAGGTAAGTATTCAATAGCAAAAAAATATTTTTCACAAAGTATATATTTAATATGTATGTATTCAATAGGTATTCTTCTACACACCCTTAAATAGTTTCTTCTTTTCACACTTAAGAAAAAGCAAAAATTAGACAAAAACATTTTGGACCCTTGAGTTCTATTGGGTTCATTATTTGTTTTATGAAATTTAGTTTAATTATTAAAATGGAATTTAGATGTAATTTTATTTATAAAAATTAAGTATTCATTTATTTTGAAACAAAAGTTTTACTTTCTTTTGTTTTAGAAAATTAGAAAATAAAAAAGTAAAAATTTTCACTCTTTTCTCTTGCATTACTAAAATATAAAAAGAGCATTAATATTGGGATTAGGGTTGACTTTTCATGTTTAATTTAGGTGAATTTTAGTTTTTTTTTATATTCATTGAAAATAAATCAATAATTTCCTTTTGGTTAAAATTAACTGCATCCTTTATTTGCTTGTGTTGGTTAGCTCACATAGTTTAATTAATCAAGCACATTAACCATAACATAACAAATGTTACACAAACATAACCACTTACAAAAATAAATATTAAACATACTTGAGACAAGTCATGACTAGGATTTCACCACTTAGTGGATCACTTTACCCCCTCCTAGCTATCATACTTAGATTTGATCACCAAGGGGATGACCAACTCAATTCTCTAGTTGAGTCTAAGCCTTGGAAATTAGTATATATTGGCTAAGTGCATGTAGCATCTATGGGAGAATGAAGTGAGGGTATAAATCCCCAAGTACCAAGACACTTACTAAAGTCCAATACATACTTCTATTGAGCACCTAAACATAACCCAAAACCAAACATAAACTACCATGTTTAGGACCTATTCTACAAACTAGATTTCTTCTTCACACTTTCTAAGGCATAAGACAAAAGAGAGATAATTATAACTCTAGGATTTACTATATCTTAGTGTATGATTTGATTTCCTTAAATATTTTCTTTTGCTTACTTATTTCTCAAGGTGTGAGCTTTGTTTCTGTCCATTTTTCACATAGTCTTTACTAGACTACAAATTGAAGAATCAAGCCAACGAAGAACTTATTTTTCAATACCTCATCTCCACTACCTTGTTCAATAGACACCTTTCCTATTTTATCTCCTATAGATCCTAAATTTTCTATGAAATTGGAAATCAATCCTTTCACCTTAAAGTGGTACCTTGTATCACAAGCCACCTATGTTCCCTTCCTGACCAACAATCAACCCAACCTTGTATATAATCAACCCAATCTTGTCTACAACCAACCCAACCTTGTCTATAACCAACCTAACACTATCTAAAACCAACAAAACCTTATCTATAACCAACCCTAATCTATCTATGATCAACCTAACCTTACCTATAAGTCATCAAAATCCAAATTCAACCAACCCACAAACTACCAACCTTCACCCAAACTACCACCTAAGTTTGTTGTAATGATAATAGACTAGATAGCTAGATTAGAGTAAAAAATTAGGCAATCTATTTCTAGTATCCATGATCAATCAAACCTCACTTACAACTAGCCAATTACCTATCATCAACCATTTAATTATTATCAGGCCTAACTAATAACCTATCAACATCTATCATCTCAATCACCCCAACAATGTCAAACATTTGCCCATTTCCCCCAACCATCATATTGACCTCAACCCACCTTGTTAACCCAATCAATTTCATCACCCTTAATTGATGAACCAACCTCTCAATCAACATATAAACCCAACCAACTTGTTAACCTATCAAACACACTAGCCTCTTTAATCTAACCAAATAACTTACAAATAGTTTCACACCCTAATGTGATAACTGAGACATTGGCACACCCTCTTTTTTCCCTTAGTAAACCTACAACTGAAGAAACTATAATAACACCAACCTTAATCAATCCACTTTTTGACCAAGTATAACCTTTGAAAATTTCTTTACAAACCATAATTAAGGAAACCAAACAATCTTTTCCACTACCCCTTTTAGTGAATCAAAGGCAACCAAGATCATCTCATAGTTACAAGGTGCACATGATCAATGTTGTAATTGATAAACCTATTACTAATACTTCTTCCACCCCACTCATTATAGTGGGGGAATCACTTATAATTGCTTAGGGTGACCAGATAAAAGAAGTAACCACTTCCTTCCTTTCACTTGACACCATTACACCTTCCTCCCCCACCACAAACTCACCTACTCTTCCTTTGGAAATCATTCCTTTATAAGAGGTCACCTTATCCACTCTATCCATGGAAGAAGCATCTTCTCTAAATTTTAAACCTTCCACTAAAAACATATATGGGGAAACCATTTTCTCTTCTCCACCCAATGTTTTATGCTTTGAAATCAATGATCAAGGAACCAAACCAATCTACAGCCCTTTTTTAGGCTAGTAAAAAGCCTAGAATTCACTTCTCAACCCAATATCAATAGAGCCATTTTATATCATCTTGGCCTCCCATATCAAAACAAACAAGAACCCTTAGCTTTACTTGAATCCACCCTCAAACCTATCACTAACTTAGCCCCATCCTTAGATGCCTCATCCTTCAAAACCATAGGAGAAACATCTAACCCACTTCCATCTATAATTTTTAAAAATCCTTACACCTCTTTGACCAAACCCATCAATAATATATGAATACTTCCTATTCCTAGCATAGTTCACCAATCATGGAAATTATACCTAAATCCATCAAGTCCAAATAAAACTTTGAGTAAACCTATTAAAAGGGAGGAATCTCTTAAACCATCTCAAAATAGATGCATGCGTTCTCCTTCTCTTAAATCTTCTACTTCTAAACCAACCAAGCAAACCTAACCTAGCCAATATACTAAAACCATTCCACAACCAACAACTTCTAGGTTGAATCCTACTCCTAAGAAGGTTCCCACTCTGAATACCAAAAATCCATCACCCCCAATGCATTTTATTGAATCCTATTCAACCATTTTACAAACATTTTTTCAAACCTCCTCCTTAACCTCACCACCTCTCAAACATTTCTAACCTATCAAAACTTTTGACCCTTCACATCCTCAACCAAAATGGTTTACTTCTAGCTTAGTCTATGCATACCATAAGACACTTGGACATGACACAGAGAATTGTAAATATCTCTAATCACTCATCCATAACTTATATGAGGATAATTTTTTATTAGATGAACCTCCCTTAACCAATCCATCCCAGCCTAATTAACAAACCAAAACTACCCCACCACCCATTAATTTTGTAGTAAAAACTAATTTTAGGAAGGCCACTAAGTGTAAAAACCTATCACCTCTAATACCTTTACATGAATCCTATTCAAGCATTTTATAAAGGTTATTGTAAACATCTTCCTTAACCTTACCACCTATCAAAACTTTTTCACCATATCAAAACATTCAACCCTTCACACCTAAAACTATCATGGTACAATGACCACCATGTGTGCTCTTACCATAGGATACTTGGCCATGATAAAAAGCACTGCAAGACTCTTAAAACCATTATCCACAAACTTTAAAACAAAGATAATATGTTATCAAATGAACCTCATTTGATCCCATTACCAACCTAACCATCAACCAAACCTACCCAACACTTTCCTATTTCCCCAATTCTCACTTAAGAGTGAGGAGGAGCCAAAGAAACAAGCTAAACCAACACTTTATTTTATATATACCATCCATAGTGTTACCCACTCTTATGTCCAACAAAAGGATAAGAGAAAGGCTAAAGTGTCCATTCTACAGACATACCCTTTAACCCTTCAACATTATAATCAAACCCAACCACAAACACCTTCACTTAGGGATATTTTTCCCACCCATGCAAAGAATAAGCTAGGGAAAATTTCCTTCCATAAGGCTTTAACCAATTATTGACTTCAACCATACCTTAACCATTAACTGAACTAACCCTTATCTTTTTTTCCATAACCTATCAACCAAACTTATTAATCAACCCAACTTGAACCAAGTGGTATATCAAATTGGGGAAACCCATTTGGACACCACCTAACCTATTTGGGATTCAAATTCTCCCATAAAACCATTGGAGATTACCCTTCTCCATCAAACCTAACCAACCTTACCTCAAACCTCAGGAATTCAAAATTGGAGACCTCATCCTATAAGAAAATTGACATGTGACCAACATGGAGGAAAATAAATGAGGCAAGATTTATTTTCATTGGGTTGGACCCTACATCATTACCCATAAGTATGGATTAGGATCTTATTATGTGTCCTCTCTCAAAGGCAAACTAGAACCTAAGCCCCTCAACACTTCACATCTACATCCATTTTTATATTATAGAAGGATCAAGCTCACTCCTTTTGTATAACTTAAGCTCATCCCTTAATTATGTGATTTTAACCTTCAACCATCTTTCTCCTCTCCTTTTTAGTAAAATTGATTACAATATAGAACCATGTAATTAACTATCATAGTCATATCCTAATCATAAATTTGGGTACCATAACTCTACCCATAGCATGGTTCTCATGGATACTTTTCATCTCCATGAGAAGGGTGTACTTTTTAGTGGTTGCTAAAGGGTGTACTCTATTCTCCACTTTAACATTCATCCCCATAAGAAAAGAATCATATTCCAGTATGGGTCTTTCACCTTACTCACCTATCATAGACATTGTATCCCTCTACTCTAGTTATTTTGCTCGCATAGTTACCACCAATTTTTGCCTCAGTGCACATCCACTTGGATAGTGAGGGTTCCTTCCATAAATAGGCTAATGGTCATGTTATCTAGCAACCACTGAGATAGGAAATGTTATGAATGATAGTTTAGGGAATAATCAAGTAGAATGATGGTTAAACAGAAATTCAGAGTCACTAGATAATCAACTAAGTGCTTAGGCAGGAAAATAATGTATGTAGGTTATCACTTCATGGTTTCCCTTAAAACATGGCTCATATCGATGATGACTTTTAACAATCATGACTATGTATATCTTGATAGATACCCATCTCCTAAACTTGGATTGTAATGATAGCTACTAACACTATGTTTATACCTTTGCATAATTTTAGAATGTGTAACCTCCTTAAAAAGGCACCTCTTCTTTATATTAGCTTTAGTGATGGTTATTTATGGTACTTATCATTATTTTACCTTCTTATTTATCCTACCTTACCCATATATGTCTTTCATCCTACTAAATGTGGGATCATTATGGTAACCCTTCACTAATCTACACCATACACTTCCACCATCACCTTCACCAAAATTAATATTTTACAAAACCTTCTCCATCATCCCAAACCAATCCATGTGGTCTATCAAATTTGGGTAGCCAATTTTAAAATCACACTCCCAAACCTTATTAAACTACATTGGCTTGATGTTTATGGACTATGTAGGCACTGCTTCACTTCTATGGGTAGCTTGACCACTAACAACTAATTCCCATCCCATTTTACTTCTTAATAATTTACATTGATACTAGTGCCCTCTTTCTTAGGACATCCTAAATCAAGGAAGCTTTGAATTATTTCTTAAGCATCCTTATGTTTTAATACCATCTAATACTTCCTCTTAAGTTTTTACCCCATTGATGGGTGAACTACATTGGCTTGAGGTCTTTTTAGACTATGTAGGTAGTGCTCACTCACTAAGGTTAGCTCATCCACATACTTTAATTTATTTTCACTTCTCACCTAATATATTTTCCTCCACCAATCTCCTCACCACCTCCTTCCCTTAAAATTTTCAATCTCTTTTAACCACCTTTCCAACCTATCAATCTCTTTTAATAGAAGGATCGATAGCCTTCCTCATTGGCCCCTCTTATCTCCCATAAAGCCACCACCTACTCTACATCATTGCCCCCCTAACATCTTTCCTCTTTGAATACTTCATAGATCACTACCCCAACCACTTTTTGTCATTTTTTTTCCTCTCTTTCCACTTCTTACCAATGTTTCCCCCTATCTCCTTTGTCTTATTTTTCCATCTTCATTATTTCCCCTTGTCTTTATCAATTTGTCATACCATCTTCATCACTCTCATTTCCTTAAAAATTCCACATCATACTGTGCATCTTGAAATCTTTCTATTTCTTATATTTTTATAGTTTTTCTCTATGTGTACCACCATTCTTTGTCATTTCACCACTCTTCCCACTGTACCCATTTTCCATTCTTTTTATTTGCTTTTTTTCCATCATTTCATCCTTTTTATCTTCCTTTTTGCCTCCATAACTATTTTCTCCCTAGATATTTATCCTTTGAGAAGCCTTTCATAATTTACCCTTTTATTCTTCTCATTTTTTTCCTTTTGTATTCCCATTTTCCTCTTTCCATCTTGATACTCACTTGTCTTTTTTATCTATGTGAGTATCCTTGCTTTGTATCCCTACTTCAATTTTTCCTTTTTCTTCTTATCATCCCTAATCTTCATCCTTTATCTTCATCTCATTCCCTTTCATTTTTTTCCACCATCATCTCCCTTTTCTTCATTTCCTTTCAGTTTTCTCATCTTGAGGACATTCCTTGTTCTTCCCAAACTTATTTTTTTCCCTCTTATATGTCCATGCCTAGCTCCTTCCATCCTTCTCCACCTTCACATTTATATGTGACCTCATTATTTTCTTCACCTATCTCTTTATCCATCTCATAGTTTTCCTTCACCTTATCCCTTGTTGGATCCTCTTTATTTTCCCCCATTCAACTTCCATGTCTTTAGAGTGTGGTAACTAATTGTATTGCCTCTACGTACATTTCCTTGTCTACTTCCTCATGTCCTCCACACCTTGGCGTTAATGCATGAAATCTACAACCTGATCCATAATTTAATTAATATTATTATTATTTACCTTTCTCCATATTCCAAAACCCATTAAAGTCTTTTTATGACTTCCCTCACAACTCATTGCTTACTTATTTTGGGGCCCCACTAGCTTAAGGGTCAAGGGTTTGAATCTTTGCAATTTCTTGTTTACCCACTCTACTACTTTGCTTCCCTAAATCATTGAATAATTCCCTTCCATAGCCTATTAACAAAATTGTTGTGAAGTGTGCACAATGTCAAATTATTTGGATGGTGATGAAAGAAACCATCAGATCATCATGATAATTTTAGTAGTGTTAGATTTTCTAAAGCCTAGAAAAACATATTTATCTCTTTTATTTTATTTAAAATGGTGGCAAAAATTTCATGATTGAATCATACTTATCCATGGATTTAGATTCATTTTCCATAGTTGACACAATCATCTAATTCCATCCTAGGTAATCTCATCCACCATTTCTATGACACCCATCAAAAAATTATTTGATAGCCATATTTTCCACCCTTTGGAGCTTACCTTTCTCTAACATCCTTCTAATCGGACCTAAATACATGATACATCAAATTGAGGAAACCAAGTTAACCAACACTTCCCACCTCAAAATAACTACATTAGGCCTAAAATTCATTTTGTAAATTATGTCCATGGAGCTATGTAGGCAACATCCACTTTCCTAGAATATATAGAGTTTACTCAGATACCCCATTCCAACAACCCAACCATTTGACTATGTCCACCTTGACGTTGGCCCCTTTTAACCCACTATATCACATTGTTCGTGATACCTTACCTTAATCCTTTTAATCATACAAACCAATTTTTCCATGTTGAAAATTTGAATTTATGCTACTTGATGCACAATTAGACCATTTGTGTTTTTATTAGGAGCACTTCCTACCCTAAATACCTGAGTAAACACTAACCTTTTCTAAAAGACTTGATAAGACTAGCCCGATCAATTATGACCAATGTTAGGGACCAGTTACCTTGTCATTTATCCTAGAACCTAACATTATTATTATCAACAATAGAAGATTTAGTCTTTGTGCAATCTTGACTATCATGCTTAGTCATATTTTATGTGCCCATTGGAATTTCACATGCCCAGCTACTTGGTGGCACCACTTAGTGGCTCGCCACCAACTACTTATCAAACCTACACCCATTTTATCTTTTCTCATCCACTTTGAATTTGAGGGGGAATACCTCCTACCATACTTGGGGCACCCTGAACTTCAACCAAGTGATTCATTTTATTTTTATAGCTTGTTAATTCAAAATTGCATAACAAAAAGGGGGAAAATGTAGACACTAAACAACTACACATATGGTTTTTAATGACTAAAGGCCTTTAGAACCCCTAAACATTATTAACTCTTAACCAAACCTTCTTAACTAAACCAAATTACTATTATCCTATTCAAAAATACTATTTAAAAGTATTATTCAAAAGTAATATTCACTCTCACTATTCACTATGGGACCCACTATCACTGTTCATGATGACATGGCATGTGACATGGAAGGTGATATAGTGAGTGACATGGAAGGTGATAAGGTAAGTGACATGGCTTAGAAGTGAGGTGGCTTGATGTGGGACATCATAACCCACTTGGGACCCTTTCCCAAGGTGCTTAATGACATCATTTAAGCATCACAAGGCACCCACCTTGAAATATGGTGAATTTCCCCTTAAGGGACCATAATTCAACATGTATTTTACCTTCACAAATGAAAGTGGCATTAAAAATGAGAATAAATACCTCTTTAGTTCTTTGGAAAAGACAAAGGGTGCCTATTTTTGACAATTTAACCTAAATGGGAGACTCACCAATCCAAATAGGAATCCCCACCAACCTCATCTTTGACTCATTCATGTACCACATAATAAAATGGTGACACATTGTATTCAAGGGTTTGGATGAAGACAAGAAATGGTGGTGAAAAGTCTTTAGCCTCATTTAGACCCATTTTCATGATTCCCATTCAAAATTGGACTCATGTGCAAGGTGGGAGACTCACCAACCCAAATGGGAATCCCCACCAACCTCATATTATACTCATTTATGTACCACATACAAAATGGTGACATACTTCTAATATTCCCTCTTTTGGCATGGTTCTTGACAATAAATGCTATAAATATGCCCCATCTCCCTCACTTAAGGTAAAGTTGGAAGTTAGTATTTATTTAATAACATCTTGTTATAGGTCTTTGGAAGAGGTCATCATTTTTTAGGTCATCCATATCTTAGAGGAAAATAATTCAAATCAAAAAATCTCTACCGAAATTGCCTCAAGACATCTTCAACAACATCATCAACAACAACAATGTTCTTCATCAAGCTTGGAAGGTAACATTTGATTTTATTTATTCAATTTAATTTTATCATCCCCTTGGATTTTTAATCTCTCATACCCATGTTTACATTTTCTCCCTTTATCATTTCATTATCTAAATCCATTTTCTCCCTTTCCATCTTTTATCCTTTCACACCTTTGGCACTTTTACCCTCCTTATCCTCTTCCCCTTTTACCATATTATGTACATACCTTCTTACCTCATCAACCTATTCACCCATTTATCCCATTTGAGCTCTTACCTTTTTATCACCTTAATTTTTTATCAACAAACCAAACCACCTTTCTTTAATCCCTTGTTAAATTTTTAAACCATAACCATAACCTTGCTTTGACTAATTTTCAACATTAGTTGCTTTGTTTAGTCATTGTTTTAAAAGCACTAAAATTTATTGTCTTAATTCAGTTATTTGTTTTTATTTATTTGTTTTTAGTTTTAGTTATTTGATGTTTTAAATTCAAGTATATTTCCTTTTTATTCGCAAACTTAAGTGTTAACATCATGTGGATTGACATCCTCTTAGAAAGCTTTCACTTTTAGGATCTAGCTCATGCTAGGCAATCCACCAAACTACTTGTCTAACTAACAAGTTTTGAAGTAGTTATTTATTATTGTAGGTCATTATTCTATAGCCAAAGAGGAGTTCTCACAAATTATATATTCAACATGAATTCATTCAATAAGTATTCTTATACACACCCTTATTAACTAATTTATTCATTTCAATCTTAAAAAAAGTGAAAATTAGACAGAAACACACCCTCATACTCTATAGGGATCACATACTTGCCAGTAAAGTTCATTTATTCCATGAAACTATGGTATAATTATTAACATACTTAATCAAACTCTTTTTCTTCATTATTTTCAATGGAATCACTTTGACAAGAAGTTGTTATCATGTCACCTTGATCTCTTTCATTATATCATCCTTCACATCATCCTTGAAGACTAGTTGACTTATTTATTGACAAAGAGGACTAATAAGATAGATTTATTCATGATATACACTAGAAAATCTCTCTTCATAACCTTCTTGAGATTCAATTGTAGCTAACATATATTCCATTTTTAATGACTACCACCTCATCACCTAGTTTTGATAATCTTTCCTTCACATATGAATGCCCATATTATACCCTCAATTTAACTAGTTCTCCTTCAAAAAAAAGAAACGGTGGGAGGGAAATAGAATTCATTTGATTTATTATAACATAATAAAGTGTCCTTCCAACATTATTAATTTGAGAGTACTAAGTTGACCATGATGTTCTTAAAATAATGGAGAAGGGAATTGAATTAAGAGTGATGCATTCTTCTCTTTCCATTCTTCAATTTCTCTATGAAACTCCGAGGTATTTCAGACTTCATGGATGGATGAAACTTTAAGGATGAGTGAAAATATTAAAGGAACTTAAGATATATTTTGAATTCAATTTCATTAAATCATCCTCTTCTTGATTTTGAGTATGCATGGGAGATGTTTCTTTCTAAAGAGTAGGAATGACATAATCAAGGGTTTTGGTCTAATAAGGTCTCTAAGATGTAATGGTCTTAGTCTCTTGAGGAAGAGTCATTGAACATTGTATTGGCATAGACATATCTTGATAACATATTATAATTTGGGTTGGGTTTAAATAAAAATAAGTTTGATGTGGAGTAGGATGACACATACAAGGTTGAATGCACTAAATTGTATTCCTCTATTCATGCACTAATCTATTCTCTAGACATTGAATTAGACTTCTTACTTATATCACTTCATTAGTTCATAGATGTTTGTTATATATCTTAATGGTTGTCTAATTTTTATTGATTAGATGTAAGAAAATTATTTCTTTTTGAATGATCTCACTTTAATTATAATGGATAGGGATATTTATTCCAAGCTATTTTTCTCTATCCATTTCCTTCATTTTCATATCAAACTACAATAGAATTTTTTCTAGGGAGTGAGTAGGATTATCATAACTTTGACATGGTTAAATATAGGGATAAGTAGGTTTCTAAAGAGGATGAGTAGGACTGGAAAGGGCATATAAGCCTAATGATAACCTTGGTAAGGTTTACATGATGTTTCTTGAGAGAAACTTGGGGTGAATCGATAAATGCCATCAACCTGATATGGAGAATATGAAGGCATAAAATATGCATCTTTAAAAAAAATAATGATTAGGATAAATATGAATTTTATGATTTTAGACACCTAGGATGCTTATACTAGCTAAGATTCACTTGGATTCACCATTGATTTCTTGTGCTCATGCCTCCAAAGGTTGATGTGTTGAATATTAGCATCAATAAATCTTTAATGGGATGTAATCCTTATCCCAAAAAGCATGCTATAACTATTATCATCAAAATTTGCACCCTTAAATACATTTTTCAAGCCTACTCTCTTAAGTGATAGCATGGAGATACCTTTAGGCTATGGGTGGCATAATAATTGAGGTGAATCTCTAGATAGGGATATCTCCCTTGATTATATCATACCTAAAATAGCTATCATACTTATTTATTTCTAAGGAAAAAGGTAAGAGGACTAAAAATAAATTAAACTAGGGAGGTGATGTATTAATTTAACACCCTCCACTTGACTATCATTCAATAAGAACATTAATTAGGAATTAACATGATCATATGACTTAATAAGGACCTTAAAGCATGAGTGTTTTAAAATAGAGGTCATAAAAAATGAGTTTAATATAATGTTTAATCAAAAGGCCTAAAGAAGACACTAATGATTGAAGCCCACTTCTAGATTATGCATAGTTATCTAAAATCACCATGTGACTTGAAAGAAGACAATCCATTTGAAAAGAGGTAAGAGAGGAAAAATGAGAGTGAAATCATTACTACTAAAACTCATCAATAATCACACAAGTACACTAGTGACAAGCATATCAAAAAGTAAGAATCATATTTATTCAACATTAAAAGGCATAGTATAAGTGTTTAGTGGAGTAGGGCTCCACCATACATAGACAGATGATACATTTCATTTTTCTTAAGGCTGTATTTATAGAAGAATTAAAAGAAGAGATAAAGAGAGGATGAGAATAGAAAATCATGAGATTTAAATCATGATTATATGAGTTAAAAAAATAGAAAGAGTGACAATGATTTGTAAAGGATGTGTTGTTATCTTTATTCTTGGCATTATAACACATGTGTTGCAGTGATTCCTTGTGAGAAGTGTCATAAGAAGTTATTTTGGAAATTATAATATTATTGAATCTAACTCAATTTACTTTTATATACACCTTTACATATATAAAGGTAGTTACAAGTCCTCTACCAACACTTGACACCTTTAAGATCGTTTATGCCAACCTTAGTCTCTCACCATGCTTCTTCATGCAATATTGGCATTTAACTTCATGACTTTTTCTCTATTTTATAAAAAGTCATTACTACCAAAAAAATATTAGGATTTTATTCCATGGAATGCATATATAAAATCTTTAGTTCAATTTCATATATATTTATCTCATTCAATGGAAGTCATTTTGTAGCTAGACTATCACTTTTGCTATTCAAAGGTGTATAGAGAGATCTTCATTGTCATAAAAATTTCAAGTAGGTTTGAGGGATGAGGATGATATTGGTATCTTATTTATAGATTTAAAATATTTATTATATTATTATTAGAATCCCTATATGTAGGCTATCTTGAAAACTCCTTAACTTTTGAGGTTTTACAACTAGCTTACAACTACATCCTTGTGACACAAGAGTCATTATACCTCTTCTATTTATGACTTGATAGAGTTTTTAACTCATGTGAGAGTTTTTTAATGACCATGAGGTATTTTTTTGAGATTCATGTAATGTATTATGAGAGTTTTTATAATATATTCATGTTTTAATTAACCTTTGCAAGTCCTATAACTAGACTTATTGAGCAAGATGAAGGAACAATCATCACTTTGGTTCAATATAGTTACTTGGTATATCTTTTATCACCTTTTGTGGTTATATAAATGGGTGTATAATGTCATATAACATATGCACAAGATTAAAAATCCTTCTTAATTTATTTAACTACCTATCATCACCTTACATGTTCATAAACAAACCTACAACTATGAATTTTAGTCTATTTCTATACATTCCTAGTCTAAATGTGCGAGAAATATACTTAATAATACTTTTAGGAGAGGAAAAAAGGTAATATGGGTTAATTATAGGTCATATAAATTCATCTCAAGTAATTAAAAGCTTTGTTTACTTCCATTAGGTTGCATTCAAGGTTTAAGGGTTTTAGAGCACTTAGAGTCTTAAGAATGATTCATAAAGTTGTGGACCTATATGAATGAACCAATTATTTTAATAATTATTATATGAACCATTAAATATTTATAAAACTCCAATTTCACCCATGAACCTACCCTTATGAGATTACACATACTAAAGTTTGACTTTATTAGCCATATCAACATGACTGTCTAGTCAAAGAAGATGATCTAGCAAGGAAATATTTCAAAATGTTTGGTTTAGATATGAAAATCCACTATAGGGTATGTTAAAATTTTAATTTTGTGTCCCTATGGTTATATTAATTAATTGGCCTTTAAGCCTTTGGAATCTACCTTGAGCCCTAAATAAGGGTTTAGATGTAGTCCTCTTTAATTGACCCCAACAAGCCTTTTCCCACACTTTTCTTATTTTTCAATGGTTAAAAACCTAAATTAGTTGTTATAAAGTTTAACATTCATCCCTTTAATATATTTAATTAGACTAACACCTTGGAACATGTAATTTTTCTCATGTTTCATACATAGACTTATATATGCTCATTTAGGCCTTCTAGGCCTAATTAGACCTCTTGCCATATATTTTAACTTTAGTTACCTTATGAAACTCTATTATTTTATTATTATAATATATAAATAAGAGAAAATTACTTATTTTTATTCATCTCTTTCATGGTTTCCAACCAACTCCCACACTCTCTCCCATCTTTCTAAATAGGCCTATAGGTAGTGTTTAGATCATTGACTACAAGTCTAAGGTAGGATTACGTTTATTAAAACTTTTACACACCTTACTGATATTTAAAAATATTATAAGTTTAACTCATGTTTTTCCTAATCTCTAGATAGAGATCTTATCCCTATTGGATGCCACAAGTACATTTCTTCTCTTGTCTATCCATATCCATCTTATAGGTCACAAATTCAACTCATTGTATGGTGGAATTTTTAAATGGAGTGTATTGACTTGGTATTAACTCCCCTAGTGTCCCAATCAAGGTTTTTACTTTATTTAGATCTTATTTGACATATGTGACTTTTATTAGTAATTTGCCTAGCCAAGGCCAAATGCTAACCCTTACAACTAGAAACTTTTAATTCCATGCACTTATGCCTTTAAATGATGCTATCCTAAGTCATGATGTATCATATTTTATTCATGAATATATTAAAAAATCATTATAGATTTTATTGAGTCTATTTATGATCACCATATCTCCTAGATGTCTTAAGTCCTAAGGCGATGTGCTTGATCATCATAGTATTCATTGACTGTCAAGTGAAGGGAGCGTGTCTTAGTGTCTTTTCATTATCATATTTAAATTTAAATTGGTGTATATTATCATCATTATATTCAATAATTTTTGGAGGTATTTCAAAAATAACTCAAATGACCATGTGATCTAAAGTGCCTTGATGGATGTGTATGAAAAGTGGTAGCTAATAACTCATCATGAGATTCTCTAGTATATTTATTATATGAAAGGTATGGGGATGGCTATAAGCTTTGAAGTGTGATAAAAATACAAAAAATTATATTTGAGACTTTATATAAGGATATAACATATTCTTTATGGCATTCATAGAAAATCTCCTTTGTGAAGCTATGATTACATTGTTTAAAATGAAGGTTTCAGTTTAAAAATGTCAAAATTACACTTAAAAAGGCCACTAAAGCATATATAATACATTTAATCACCTTCATAGTCATGTAATTTCTTTAATCCAAATGTCTTATGATTTGTAGCTATCTACTCTATAAGTCTAAAACATGTTTTGGCCTCTAAAGACCCACATGTGAAATATGCCCCATTTTGTTGTCTAAAAACTAATTTATTTTAACATGCCATTGGATTCATACTGTTCCTTATGTTTCCATAAATTGGTGGTTAAAATATTTAAGTGTGGATAAAATTCAAGATAAATATTATTTTCATGTGTTTCATGTAGAAAGTATGGATTTGTATTGACTTTTTCATATAATGCAAGCCAAGAATTTGAAGATGGATTCATGACAAGTGTTCCAGAGAAGATTCATGGAATGAATGTTCCATACATTCTCAAAACTAGTTCTCTTACACCACTAAGCTTATTTTCAACTTAAGACAACCCTTCATATTTTTAAATGATACAACCATGAGAGAGAATATCAATATCTAGAATTTTTGGGAGAGGAAGGGGTCTTAGTGAGCTTCCATTTTTGGGCATTGGTTCTCAGTTTGTCTCTCTCCTTTATTAAAATAATTTAAAAGTTAAGGAACTCATAATGGCATAAAAATGGAAGTTTATGGATAATTTTTGGATTCTAAACAAACTTTTCGTGACATTATTCAACTTCATTTCACACGTGTGAGGTTATATATATCTCAAGAATACATACACTATCAAATTTTTAGTCTGTAGGTAGTTTGATGGTTGTATGGTTCAAGGTGGTTTTAGGATGTGAAAACATAGTTAGTGACTACATGAGAGGTCTAATTGATCTCCATATGTTATTTATTTATGTTTCTTAAAGTTACATCATGATTCATAGCCTAGAGATGACCAATTAGTATTCAAACACCCTCACACACTCAAGAATAAAAGACCCTATCAATCTTTATATACTTAGAATCTCTAATTAGGCCTCTATGTACGATGATCAAAAATGAATTTTGATGAACATGTAATAACAATAAGACACTTATTTCACCTCTCTACATCATCTAAGGAGTCAAAATGAACACTATATGGATCATTACAGTCAACACCTTCATATAAGACTTGGTAGGTGAGATTATGATGAGTATCTTAAGTGAAATCTCCACCTACAATAGTCTTATGAAATGGAGACCTTGATAAGGTACATGACTTATTTGGGGGTCTATCTTAGATTTTAATAATAGTAGATGAGATCACCTTGATCACTTCAAGAAACCAATGAAACTATGAAGAGTTCAATTATGAATGGCTAAGAATATTTGAGAGAAGGCAACATTTCATTTTCCTTATTAATAGAGATTAAGGCAATTGTGTATTATTTAAGGTAATGGAATTCTTCTTATTCTCACTACTATTCAAAGACCTTCTAGCCAGTTGAGGTTTTTTCCAAGAAAGGTGTGGACTATTTAGAGTTAATGAGAGTCTTGTAAAAACCTTTTCCTCTTAAGTCAACTTTATACCTATCTTTAGTCCATCCATATGGATAAATCTCCACCTAAAACCATGTAAGGGAAAAAGTAGTCAATAACTATGCAAAAGTTAGGGGTTATAGTGGTGAATGATAAGAGACTAGAGGTTTATATGCCTTCAATAGTTGAATTAGGTTATTTTACCATGAAAATATCATTTTAAAGGTCCTATAACACCTACTCTTAACTTATAAGCTATAAATCAACATCTACAACTAATAAGCCCAATAGTAATTTTGAGGTCCCTTTTGAATTTCAAGGGCTAGTTGACAGTGGAATTACATGTTTTCTTTAAGGTGTGATATCCTTAGTTATAATATGGAAATATCTTAGAGGTAGACATAGTCAAAATATTTATAACATACATATAGGTAGAGATTGGTACCCACAAGTAGTCTTGAGAAGACAAAGTAATATAATGAGAGGTATGGCCTAAAAGGTGGTTTCAACGTGCTTACAACAAGGGAAGAACCTTATTGTAATATATTTCAATAAAATTAGTGGTTCAAGGAACTTAGCATGTGTTTTTTCCATCAATATCCTAAGTAGACCTTGTCTCAACACTCAAGTAGGGTCTACCATCTTACCCACATACTTTCAAAAGCCAATTTATCACCTATAGGCAAGTTGAGAGATATAACTAATTATTCTATTAATATTATGATAGGTAGGGAGTTCATAATATGAAACTACTTGTCTATGTCCAATGACTTGGTTCTTGGATAAAGGGAAAGACCTAGATGGCCTAATAAGGCTTAGTTAGGCCTAGACATACAAAGAGTCAGACCCAAATGTGTATATGCCTACATGGTGGAGAAAAGAGACTTGTCTTCGAGAGTGTGATTTTTTTCCAAACTTCTTAATTATGTATGGATGTTATTATACATATAATATGAGAGAGAATTATTTATGAAACTTATTAGGTCTATTAGGCCTAAAGATAAACCTAAATAGGCATGAATGTGGAGATTGGAGATATATGCATACTTATGATTGTTGAAAGGATGAATAAATGTGATTAAGTAATTAATAATGATGAAATAATGTCTTAATGATGTAAAAACCTTATTTTGAGGCTTAAAACAACAAACTTAGTCTTGGGGCTACTCAAGCCTAGTGAATTCTAAACCTTAAGTTGATTGTATGGAGTATTTATGGATAAAATTGAATCATAGTTTGGATATGATGGGTTTTTGAAATTTTAAATGTGTTTTAGAAGTTATAACTCCATAAATCATATCTTGGAATAAGGCAGAAATACTTATACCCTTTACATTATCAAAATACTCATATATTGACATAGTTAAATAGTGAGACCTACATGCATAGTCATGAGAGACAAGCAGAGTTGGAGTTTGAGTAACTTAAAGGTAGTTAAATAATGTTTAAATTTTTTTGAATAAATATAATATGATTATTTTAAAACCATAAACTCACCTAAAATTTCTCAAAACTCCAAAGCTCAATTTAAGCCTTCTAAGCCTAAAAACTGATTTTGAGCCTAGAAGGTTACCACCACCATAAAGGCACTTTAAAATCCTCATAAATAAAAATTACATTATAATAAAGTGTAAGGTTATGATATAAGTCTTATAAATGTTACCTCAAGTATATAAAATCAACAATAAAGTCATTTGGGTCTCAAGAACTAACTCGAACCACTCATTCCTTAGCACTCAATTTGAGTTTCCTAATCAAGAGCTTTGACTTCTTACCACAAGAACACTTGAGTCAAATTATCTTATATATATTTATTCACAATAAAAAAAAATTAAATCAATGGATTATTTATTTTTATTTATGAAATAATTTTTATGAACCATTGCTAAGACTAGTAACGTGTCTAAAATACATGCAAAAGACTACAAACACACTTCCTTATGTACATATATTGAAATAAATTATGCATGGGAACCAAATATTATAAATAAATTTAAATAGTTATATGAAATAAATATCCATGGCAATAATTTTTTAATTATAGTTCTATACTTTATGAACCATCATTATGATGGCGGACCTCTAAAACCCTCCCTAAACCCCACTACAGACTAGTCTTGAGAAAATTGAAACTTATTACATACAAAAACCAATGAATCATTATAAAAACACTTGAAAATTAATTAAAATTATATGGATTCTTGTTCATGGTACCTTGTTGTAAGGAACTATACAAACCTATCAACAAATAATGTTTTTGGAGGAAAAGATGTAGAAAAAGAGGTACAAGGTAGCTTAAGAAGATGAAAAACATTAGAGAAGGAAATTTGGAAATTATTTCACCTTATAAAGTCCTTGGATGTCTATAAACATTTACTTTAAGTTCCTTTACAAATCTCTTCTAATCAAAAAATTTGTAGGAGTGAAGGACAAGGTGACCTAGTCACCTAATTTGGCAAGTTTATAGATGTTTATTTATTATAAGGACCTATATCATGATTTGAGACATTTATTCCAGCATAAAAATCATTTATTAATATTTTCTTAAATTTAAATTTAGGATTTCAAATTCATAAAATGTGTTTAGTTATGCTAGTAGGCCTAATTGGCCAAGTAGACCTACTTTCTAAACAAGTGAAGATGAAGAATGGTGTAGAGAATTGATGAAGTGAGTTAATGTAGAGTGAAAATCCATAAATAACTAATACATAAGTGTAAATTCATGCATAAATTATCCTTAAGTGGATGGTAAATGATTTAACCAATCCTTAAGTGGTAATCAATGTATGTTTCATGGTATTAATGTAAGGAGTATTTCTCTTGACTTAAGTCTTGTGCTATAAACAAGAAGAAGTTGTTATATGCTTATGATGGCCCAATATCTCATTTTAATGATAAAAAACTCATTAAAATATCATGAAAGAGAATGAAATATGGAGAAATTTATTGAAAACTATTTTTAAATATTTGTTATTAAAGTGATGTATGAGTTAACAATGGTCACAGATGACATTTTATTCTTTCATCTATGCCATTATCTCTTCTTATTATCTCCTCTTTTATATATATATTCATTCCTTATAACCTTGATTTGAATCCCTCAACTAGGTATGAGGAAACTCTTCCAGGTATTATACTTGATGGACCTTTTGAACTAATCAATAACTATTATAGCTTCTCTATTATTGGCTTATAGTGTGTTTATGCTTGCTCATATGTGTATAAGTGGTATAAATAATATTTTATCATGTCCTTATCACACCTATATGTTGATTATTTTTCTTATGTAGGTTGTGTGAAGTGTTAAAGTTTGGTGATCATATTTGGAGAGTAACCTGGTTAAAATTACCTCAAGATAGGCCTCTCTCCCTTCATCTCCAAGTTATAGTCATTCATTAAGACCTTCATATGAAACATTGTTTCTTAAAAGGTTTTGAGATAATGCTTTAGTCCATTTATGGCTCATTAGGGTTTTTAGGAGTACAAGATTGAGTGGATGAATAATTTAGGTAAATCACCATCATTAGTATAGGTTTTCCCTTTAATTTATCTTACTAACTCTTTTCACCCCTAAATCAAATAGGTTTAGGAAAATTATGAATAATTTAATACATTAGAGGAGCTAGCCTCATAATCTAGAGGTTTGGTCTAGTTATAGGTAACCCACAACCTATAGACCAATCCAATGTTAGTCTAGATTTGAAAGAGAAATGAATAATTTGATTCACATAGTGTAACTTAGGTTATTAACAGGGTTATCATGCTTAGTGGGACTCAGACATTGGCTCCTTTATAGTAGTAGTTTGAGAATTCATAAAGTCATCATATCAAATGTATGATCAGATCTTATTCATAGTTTTTTTTATTTTTATGTGTCTTGTGGTAAGGCAAAGACATATATGGGGTATATTATTATCATTTAATTCCTTATCAACAGCCCTGTCATCCATCTCCATTCCATTATGATCCCTATCCATCTCATTATAATCCATATCATCCCTATATTCACCCATATCAACCTTATGATGAGACTCACTAATCCTATATTAAACCCTATCAATAGTATGGTGACTCATACCAACCTTGTGAGACCCATCATGAACATTGTTATCCTCCATATGATCCATTTTAGTTTTATGATCAACCACCCTTATAAGACAAACATAATATTTATGATGAGTTGGAGGAGATGAAGAGGATGAACTAAATCATTGCTAATTAAATATTAGCTTTGACACAAAAAAAATCATGTAAACCATCTCAATAGTAACTACATCTTGATGCCCCATGCCACTATCCATAGATTACAATTCCATCCTAATAGGAAGTTTTTCAAATCATGCCACAAGCTATAGAACCTTCAATTCAAGAAGCTCCTAAACCCAAGTTTCCAACTTGGAAACAATTTTAACAATCAAGCATAAGCTCAAGTGTTGAAGTCAAGGATAATCCTAAAAAAATTTAACCCTGATCCATCCTTCCTCAAGATCCCAAGGACTTCCCCTCATATAAGTCTATTCAAGGACAAATGCAATAGAGAGAGGAAGTAATGGTTGTTAAAGATGAACAACTAAGTGAGGAGAAAGAATCATCCATGAAAACACTATTGGATTTGACTCACCTTTTTGGGAATTTTCAAGGGTCTACCATGCTAATCCTTTATAAGTAACCTCTTATTTTTGATAAAAATGAAGAATAATTAACTAAGGTGATATAACATGAGAGGGGCTTGAGTGAGCAAGAGGAGGACATCATCAAATAGATAACCCTTGGCAAGGATAGGTATAATTCAATATTTTAGAGTACCAAAAAGGATGAGTTATAAGATGTTGTTGGTATGAAATATGAGCTATAATTACAATATGAGACATAAGAGAAAAAAATTTAGTTGAGGAAGAAGATGTTTCTTGAAAATTTGTAGTAGCTACAATAGATAAGTTCAAGCCAGCCAATCAAGATTAGGAATAAGTTAACATTTAGAGCATTTTGAATCATCAATTTGATGTTAAAGATGAAAAAAATTCAAATGACCATTCAGAGATATCAAATTATGATTTGTATCCTCATGATCATGATCAATAAATTTATATTTTAAATTGTGATATGTTGGTGTTTACATCTTATACTATTCAAATTTAATAAAGTGGAATCACATTGGAGGTTAGTGAGAACCAATAGATGGAATTATTTTATATCATCAATTTAGGTTACTCTTTACTTAAATGTGATTCATTTCAGGTTGGGAGAAGCAATCGTATCAAAAAAGAAAGAGTTATCTCTCCATGTAAACCAATCTAAGAACTTATCCTATTAGGAGATGACTTGTTTGAGTCTTTCAAGAAAGTTTATCAACTCCTCACTCCATATTCAAATGTATATCTAATATAAGAAGGATAAAATTAACTAAAATTGCCTCAAGGAGTCATGAAACTAGATACACCTCTCTTAGAAAGCAACATTACAGCCATAACATAAGACACACTTCAAGTTGTCCAACATGACCATCAACAGCTTATGACTAAGTAAGAATTAATATTGTTGATGCAAGAAACAAGGATATGGGAGGAGTATGATTTGGTTTTAAAATCACATGTATAATCCATGTACCTAAAAATATAACTATAAGTCATAACTACTTCTCCAAGAATCCATGAACATGTTAATGCTCCTAGTTACAATAAGTAGCTATCAAGATGTGACAATCATATTCATGGTGTAATAATGGAAAATTAGGTTTTCCATTTGACCGTGGAGGATATATTTTGTTTTAAAATTAGATTTTTTATTTTATTTTTCTTGTTTCAATAAATGGTAAGCACCATTTAGTCTATTTCCTTGTTGTTTTATGTCTTGTTTCTAGTGCAGTGACAAGAGGTATCTCAAAGTATGAAAAATCTATTTGGCAATCCAAGGTAGTCATCAAAATAATATTATTATGTATATTTTTGTGCAAGTGCCTAATTGTACAATGGACAAAACCTCCAAATACATGGGAACTTGTAAATTTAAGGTTAATATATGGAGAAGGCTGACTTCCTCTCACTAAATCTGATATAAACTAATAAAATATTGGTTTTGTGAAAACATTTCTCTTTAGTGTTTTGATACTAAACTAGGGTTTCGATGGGGAAAAGGGTTGAATAATTTAAATTTGTAGAAAACTAAAAATATGGTGATTGTACCAAATATTTTATAGTAGATCTAGATGCTTGCTTAATAAACACAATAGAGAAAAATATAGATTGAATTTATTTTAAGCACAAACACATGCAAAATTGGAAATTAGAGGTAGTATTTTAGCTATTTTTCACAAAAGGGAAAAATATATTTATTACAAAAAATATTATCAAAAGGTTAAAATAACATAGATGAATTTTATTGAGACTAGAATTAAAGATAAAGCTTCCATAAAAAATCAAATAATTTGCACAATAGAGAGATTCCAAAGACAAGAAATGAAAATCATCAAATTTATCTCTCTCCAAAGGTTACATCTCATAGTAAGTATATTAAAAATTAAAAAAATATAAGTATAAAAAAATATATTGGGCCATGGGTTCTTCCCACTTTTATACAATATATGTCATATATTCTATGTAGTTTTTGAATCTTGAACACTCAGTCTAGAAAATCTTGAAGATCTAAAAATACTAATGTAAAAAGAGGTGATCTCTTTTATTTTTGGAATCTTATACTTTTTTAATGGTTGTAACATAGAATGCATGATTTGGGAATGATACTAGGCATAATTTTTTATTTCTTCTAGACTTTTGACTTGTTGAAGTCTAAGGTACTGGGATCAATCATTACTTTATATTTTTATCTCATTGATTGTGCCAACCAACTAGGGGTAGCCTTCTGTTGATATGATATTATCACCAAATAATCCATAGTTGATGTAGATGCACTATCTAATACTATGACTAAGGGATACTCCTAGGAAGATGATACCATTGGTTGATTAGGAGGTGCCTATGAGGATCTACTCATGGATATAAATAGATAGGGGAAAGGCTATAGCTTATGGTAAAATAGAGTCATAGATATTCTAGATCCAATCACTTTTGAAAGTTGCACCTATCTTAGCCCAAAAATATCCTAGGTCAATGTGACATAATCAGTATCTATTATCTCTACCAAATTGGACTCCAAAAAATAAGTCACCCAATGGACCTTATATTTAAACTTCATTTCCTTGGAAAGCATGGAAACTAAAGTCACTACTTTTGAGAAACCAACTGTGAGAGTTGGTTAAACCTATAGGTGTTTGGAGTACTTGTATTCTCTAATAGGACCTAGATGTGCTTAGAGCACATCCAATGTCCATGGTTTTCTAGTGATTCTAGGTTTCTAGTGGAAAGGGGATGTACTTGAGGAAGGTCCACTATCCACAATGCATTAGGAGTCAGTGAGGGTCAAAGATTCTTAAGGCCTATTAGATCTTTAGCAGAGGTGAGAGGTGCTCAAAGCACATCCACTCTCCATGAAGGCTTAGAGGCTTGATGGATTTTTAAGTGACTAAGGTAGGTATAGTGTCCATGGGGATGCAGGGGGGAATATTTGAAAGGAATATTCATAGTTTTTGATTGAATAGTATCTACTTGGTAATATTCACATGAGGAAATTTTGATTTTCAATGTAAAACATTAGAGCGAAAAAATGAGGGTTTTCCTTGGATAATGGTGTATGTAGGATCTAGAAACCATGAGATGAAGTTTTCAAGAATAAAATCCTATATTACCCTAGAATACCTTAGATATGTTAATTTCAATAAGATAACCACACAATCTACCCTATAGTGATTTAGATGATGGTTTTTAAGGGAAAAAACCTAATAAAGCAAACCAAATGAGATTTTGAATAGGATTTTATTTTTAAGAAATGAGAAGAATTTGAAATCTTCAAATAGAAGGAGATTATGATGGAAAGTTAAGAGAAGTACCATTTTACAAGCATATGTGACATGGATTTGAAGCTTTCGAGATGGGACTCAAAGTATAGGTCCGTATGCACAAGGCTTGAGGTTCAATAGTGAGGGCATGAGTATCTAGAGCTTCCAAATCATAATTAACAACTTAAAAAATGATAACATTTTGTAAAAATGACTTATTTTTCATATAAAAACCTATAATTAATGCAAGATCAATTGGTAGGTGGTGGAGGTTAGACTTGATTGAAGTAAGGCCACTCTTTTAGGAAATATTGGTTTTGGAAAAAGGTTGAACTTGACATGCCCTTTGCACATCCAAAAACATGTAATGTGTGTTAAGCACATGATATACTAAGAGGGGGGCGTGAATCAGTATGTCATATATCTTATAAAACTTTCCCTTAACTAAATTCCACATAATCAAACATTCAAGATATGTAATAAAACTCAAATAATAAACACCACACAAGATAGAGAGAGACACCAAATATAACATGGAAACCCAATGTGGGAAAACCCATGGAGAACAATCTCAAGTATATGAATGAGCACCAACCCAAAAAATATTCACAAGCACCAACTTGTAGGTGCACCAACCCCTTTGCTGAGCACCAACCCATAACCTATTCATGAGCATGAACCCACATGGGCACTAACCATTTTCTGAGCACCAACCCACAAGACCACCAACCCATTTTCCAAGCACCAACCCATCAACAATTCGTTAGCACCAACCCATAGGAGCACCAACCCCATTGTGTATA
Organism: Torreya grandis; assembly: GCA_037957365.1. Taxonomy (NCBI): domain Eukaryota; kingdom Viridiplantae; phylum Streptophyta; class Pinopsida; order Cupressales; family Taxaceae; genus Torreya; species Torreya grandis. Next base: position 115,816 of record JARHVA010002854.1, read on the forward strand.
CCACACAACTATCTCTCAATGTTGCTATCTCAACAAATGATAGTTCATTACAACATCTCGTTCCTCTCTCTGGCCTTTGTTCTTTTAAGCTAGATATAACAAATACAAATCATATTCTTCTCTCTCAAGTCCTCTTCTAAGCTAGATAATACAATATCAAATCAGCCTCTCTCACACATATTACAAATGGCTTCTCAAGCCTTTATTTATAGCTTTCCAAATGACCTTTGGCCTTCCCCTTTTGTGACCCTTCAATCCTCATGGAAAATGACACCAAACTTATATGACCCTTTATATCCTTGCCTTTAAAAAGTCATGTGGTGACCTTTCATGAGCAAAAACGTCTTTCCCTCTTTTGTCCTTATCTTCGTGACATTTTGTATTCCTCAAAGTGTCCCTTCATGAGAAATTTCACCCTTCCTCTTTTGTGCTCACTTGGTGACTCTTGGAATTCCCCGAGATGAATCTTCATGGGAAAATGTGTTCCATCCTTCTTTTGTCTTTACCTCATGGCTCTTTGACTTCTCCATGGGCCCTTCTTTTGTCTCATATGCAACCAAAAATATTTTCGTTAATATTAAATAAATATTAACTCACATTATATCAATTACAAACATTATTAAATGCAATGGGGCCTTTATCACCAATAATGCTAGACCTTTGACATCAATGAAAATATTTTGAACAATATCCCCCTTTGTCATTGATGGTAACCTCAATCCTGAAACAACCACATCTTTTCACTTGCACATACTATCATCTAAAAACATACATTAACTCCCCCTTACTGTAACAACCTGTACCTATTCCCTATACCTATTTCTACACCTATACCTATACCTATTATTCTCCCCCTTTGACATCAATGGCAAAGGGCCTACCTGGAGCTAACACTTAGCTCCCCCTTAATTGATGTTGAACATCAATGGTAGGAAGTAATAGAAATTACTCCCAACTCCTCTTGCAGATCTTTGAATGTATCCTTTGATCATGCCTTTGAGAAGATATCCGATAAATCATTGCCTACCCTTTGAGAATCTATAATCAACTCATTTGAATATTTTCTTCTAATCTCATAACCTTTTGCATAAAACTTTAATGTGTATCCCTGAACACATATTTGACTTACACTTAATAGATTATGTTTACAAAACATTCTTAGCTTATTCATATCCAAACTTAAAGTACCTTCTCCAGTTATCCTAGCAGTGGTTTAATCTTCAAATTTCACTATGCTACCATTGATCTTCTTTACTCTTATCTCCTATCATATGCCTTGAACATCCACTATCAATGAACCATGGTTGATCTTTATTTCTTACATGCAATGTTGTTTACACTAGCATAAAATCTTTAGGTTGTTTCTTCTGCCATGAACATGTCTAAACCTTCTTCTTGATGAATGGAGCTTTGAAACTCTGATCTTTCTTCTTGATGAATGGAGCTTTAAAACTTTGATCCTTCTTCATTGAATCTACATGAGTATCCTTCTTCTTATTTTTAAAATTGTTAGCTCTTTTTTAATATTCTAATTTCCTATGACCATAATCATTTGAAACACTTCATATGCAAGATTCATTCTAATAGCCTCAAACCTTAACACTAGTGAAAAAATTTCTTCAAAAATCTATTCCCTCAAAAGATATACAAATTAATCTATCAACTCACCTTTTTGTCATGAAACATAGCCAAGACTCAATATCATCCACCATGCTTCAAATTTTTTTAACAAGTGTCTCCTTGAATCCTAGAAGAGACACCCCACACAAATAGCCCTAAAAATAAATATCAAGAGATTCCCACATCTCTATTTCTTCCTTGTGTCTTTCTCTTATAATCCACTTAAGAATGTCTAACCATTTTGACTTACTAACCTTATCATTTATGATGTTTTTCATCTTCTCAACTTTTGCAACTATCTTATCTTGACAAAGTTCATGCTCAAATGTAACAAGAGATTCCACACAATCCTTCCTATCTAATTTTTTATCTAATACATCAAGTAATTCATTTGCACTCTTAAACTCAACCTGATCAACCTTTACTATTTTATGTCTCCAAACCTTACTTTGACTCTTGTCATATCTTTAAGGGGCTCTGTAACCTTTGACATACTTTGAAGATCTCTTTACTTGTTTTCGACATAATTTAGCAATATGGCCAACCTTATGACAATAAAAGCAAACAACATTTCTCATACCTTCTTTTTGAATGTGACGAAGATCTCCCTTTGAATGATTGATTCTCCTCATATAGTCTCTTACCCTATGACCAACATGATGACAAAAAAAATAATGGCCATGAAAAGAATTTGAAAACTTAAAATCATTGGGTTGCCTAATCAACTTATTTGATTTGCCTTCAAAACATGCATCCTTCTCTCCTTAGACTAATATTTCATGATCTTTCTCAACCTTGATTATAAGCTTCTCATGATTATCCTTTAAATAACCTAACTTAACCTTCAACTGATTACACTCTTCTTCTCTTGATGTTAAAATTGAATTTGCAACCTCTAACTGAATCTTAAGATCTTGAATAAATATCTTATTTTCTTTTACTTCTATAGCCAACTTAGAATCCAAGATACACACATGTTTCTTAAGAGCCTCAACCATAGATTTCAACTCTTGATTTTCCTTCTTTAGCTGCTTGGCCATCTTATGCTTTTCTTTGATCTACCTTCAAGCTGTTAAACCCTTTTTGAAGGAACCTGATCTGATACCAATTATTAAGCATTAGATATATTGAGAAGGGGGTGAATCAGTATATCATATATCTTATAAAACTTTCCCTTATCTAAATTCCACTTAATAAAACATTCAAGATATGTAATAAAACTCAAACAATAAACACCACACAAGATAGAGAGAGACACTAAATATAACGTGGAAACCCAATGTGGGAAAAACCACATAGAATAATCTCAAGTATATGAATGATCACCAACACACACAATATTCACAAGCACCAACTTTCAGGAGCACCAACCCCTTTTTTGAGCACCAACCCAATAACTATTCCTGAGCACCAACCCACAGGAGCACCAACCCCTTTGCTGAGCACCAACCCCATAACAATTCATGAGCACCAACCCATATGAGCACCAACCCCTTTGCCGAGCACTAACCCAACAATAATTCATGAGCACCAACCCACAGGAGCACCAACCCCTTTATCGAGCACCAACCCAATCATAATTTGTATACCACACAACTATCTCTCAATGTTTCTATCTCAACAAATGATAGTTCATTACAACATCTCTTTCCTCTCTCTCACCTTTGATCTTCTAATCTAGATATAACAAATAAAAATCATATTCTTCTCTCTCAAATTCTCTTCTAAGCTAGATAATACAATATCAAATCAACCTCTCTCACACATATTACAAATGGCTTCTCAAGCCTTTATTTATAGCTTTATAAATGACCTTTGGCCTTTCACTTTTGTGACCCTTCAATCCTCATGGAAAATGGCTCCAAACTTGTATGACCCTTCATATCCTTGCCTTTGAAAAGTCATGTGGTGACCCTTCATGAGCAAAAACATCTTTCCCTCTTCTGTCCTTATCTTGGTGACTTTTCGTATTCCTCAAAGTTTCCCTTCATGAGAAATTGTGCCCTTCCTCTTTTGTCTTCACCTGGTGACTCGTGGAATTCCCCAAGATGACTCTTCATGGGAAAATGCATCCCATCCTTCTTTTGTCTTTACCCCGTGGCTCTTTGACTTCTCCATGGGCCCTTCTTTTGTCTCATATGCAACCAAAAATATATTCATTAATATTAAATAAATATTAACTCACATTATATCAATTAAAAACATTATTAAATGTAATGGGGCCTTTTTCACAAATGATTCTAGACCTTTGACATCAATGACAATATTTCCAACAATGTGCACCTTAGGTTCCATATTCTATAGGAAAGGATTTTGTGAATTGGTGGAGGTTGGACCTTCTTAAAGCAGGTCCACTCTCCACTAAAAAGATGATAAGTTTTGGTGGGAGGTGAAACCCATAGGGAAATGTGCACATTTGGAATGTGCAAAGTGCACTAAAGGTTTTGGATCTCATGATGTTATGAATTGGTAAGTGTTTTGTGGAACATAGATATTGTGGTGCCTTTTACCCATTTGTAAACATGTAATGTACACTTAAGGTTTGGGGTCCCATGGAAGGGGGTTATTCATGTCTTGGAAGGATCTGGAGCCTATCATGCACATTGAATATTGTGAAAACATGAAATGTATACACCAAGTTAACATGCAAAGTGTACTTAAGATTTAGGGTCCTAAATAAGGGGGTTATTATAGGCTTTGTGGAATTTAGAGCACGGTATGCACATTGCATGTTGTGAAAATATGCAAAGTATACACCAAGTTCTATATTCCATTGGATTGGGTGTATGGAAAGATATGGAACCTTTCATGCATTTTACATGATTGAGAATGTGCAAAGTTCATGGTTAGTTCTGGATTCTATGGTTTTTTATGCTACTTCTAACTAATGGATTATAATTGTTTAAATAGGCTTTGGGAAGGGTTTACCTCATCTGCCAAGTCCATGCAAAGTCAATACATGTGATATTTATAACATGAGTTATAAATATGGTTGAGACAATATAAGAGTCCACATATAGTCCATAGTTTAAGTTAGCCTTTGAAAAAGCTATGCAACATGTACATGTGCATAAATAAGAGTAATGATTACAATTAAATCTCAAATTTTATGAAAAATAAATTTATAGATCAATACTTTTATTTAACAAATTGTGAGACAACCTATCAAATACTTCAATTTAGCCATTTCTAATGGAACTTATACATGCATTAAGGACAAGTTCATGTTTACCAATGCCTTAGAATAAAAATAATTACTTAACTTGGATTAAATTCCTATTATTGTCTGTTACATCTTTCCCTTTCCTTTACATAATAAAAAATTCCTTTGAAAGTATTTACAAGGTCTTTATCTTAAAACAATATGCTATGTTAACTTAATCTTTGAGATGCCTGAGTAACTACAGTCATATATTATTCTACTACCATATCTTCCTTTTATTTTTGATTACTGGACTAACTATAAGACTCATTTGTTCTTTAATGGTTCATAATCTAACATGTCATGTCCATGTCGAGCTATCCATTTAATTAAAACATTACTTTTATTACCTTTGGGCATGTGTCCCCATTTTATACTTTCTTAAAATGAGACCAGAGTCAATTATTACCTTTGATCTCATGAAAACATGCCATGTGGAAACTTCTTATTAATTTTGGGACCTTTCAAAATTCTCAGTGATCTCTCACCATTAGATCTATTTGTACAAATCAACGTGGTCCATATATATTTAGATTATTTGAATCCAAATAGTTATCTTAAAAGTGATGTCTATGCATTAATCATTTGACATCTATGTGACCATCATTAATGTACATGTGACAATAAATATTTGAACCATAATGGATAATTATTGAGATTTATTTTGATATTTGCATGCCCATTATTTGACATTTATATGATCATCATTGACATCCACATGACCATTAATATTTGAACACCAAATGGTTAATTATTGAGATTAATTTTGACATCTATGTACCCATAATTTGATGTTTACATGAACATTTTTGATATCCACATGACCATTAATATTTGAAAACCAAATGGTTAATTACTGAGCTTAATTTTAATGTTCATGTGCATGTCCCGTTCTACAAATTTATAATTTAAGGCTTAGATCTTGAGATAGAAATCTCATCAATATATGAATTTTGTAGAGTAATATTTTGACACCAAGAACATTGATTCCATGAGATATTTGAGCCCCATAAGTATTTCTAGGCATACTTATAAAATGCATAAGTAATTTGACCCATCCATTTTACATGATGTTATGGTGACGGTCTAGTTCTTTACAACTTGTGTAATTCATGTTGTGATCCTTCAAAGCTCTAGAACTATTCACATATGTTCAATCTAAGAAAAATATTGGTATGTAGGTCAAAATTAGTAATGTTGAACTCACACCATTATATATTTGGTGTGTGAGTTGATTCATACCATAAATATTAAATTCTTGGCTTTTGACTTTATGCACAAGCTTGACACCTATCATTTCCTTAGGACTCTTTTCTCCTACAAACATAAAATAGACCTAATAAAATCTAGGAAATATAGAACTTAAGATAAATATATTAGACCAAGGTCTTATCACTTAGGGCATAAATTTAATCCTAAGGTTTTATTTGTGTTAATAAACATGGAAAAAAAACTTAGGATAGATTCTAAGGTAATATAATAAAGTACTCATGCTCAAGCATGCCACTTGGAAGCTTTGCGAGTCTTTGATCTTATTGACTTTTTTGACTCTAGGGAAGGGCCCATAGACCATTGATCTACCACTTAAGCTCCCAAGATGATTCCTCTCATCATTCTTGTGGGAGTTCTAAAAAAAAATTACCTTTCAACTTTGATCTTGCATCTTTAGATCATCTATGAGCAAGCCAACATATATTATTTAGATTAAAGTGGTAAAATCTTCCAACATGTCCCAAACCCTATGTTTGTAATATCTTAGAAATTTGTTTTTGGTTACACTTTTTGATCTAACTTGGTAAAGGAAGAGCTCATTATCACCAAATATTTATAAAATCTTGATTCTTCTATCTTTAGCCAATTGGAGGCCTCGAATCAAGGCTTTATATTGAGTTACATTATTATTGTATCTGAATTAAAGTCTAAATGAGTAGAATTAGCTCTCTTTTTATGGGGATATCAATATAATTTCTATACCTACACCATTTTTGCTTCTTGAGCCATAAAAAAAAACTACCACATGCCTTGAAGATCTTCGACTAGTTTGACTAAATTTGAGATAATTGTGTCTTTCTCATGAATGAAATATGTCTCTAATCATGTCTCCTATACAAAGTCATAAGGATATAATTATAGGGTTGATCCCCATTCATCCAAATGAGAGTCTAAAATTTTTTCTATAGGCATTGCATCCTTTTGATCCATTTATTCCTTTTCTTGGTCTTGTAATGTATAATTATTTCTATGGGAGGAATAGGATTGTATGGTTCTATATGATCTTTTGAAATTGGCTCAACTCTTATTGTCACTCTATTTCCATATCTCATTCTAACTATCATGTGAGACTAATATATAGATATATATTTGATTAGAAATTGGGTTTTGATAATGGCTCCAATTCAGAGTTTTAGTGGTGGTACACTGTATAGCTTTTTGAGATCTTTCTGACTCTTTTCATGGTTTGTAAAATAGACACTATATGCAAAAGTTATGGACATTTGAAGATTTCTTGAAAAATGTCACTTGTGACATCTGGCATGTGATTCGAAGACATTTTGACATTTGGACCTATTAGAGGTTGAAACATGGCACTGTTGAAATGCCAAGTGGGGCAATAGCCATTTGACACATGGCAAAAGAAATTAGGTGCAAAAAAATTTGGTTAGGTGTTATTTATCACATGTTATTTGAAATTTTCATGCATGTCATGCCACCTTGCCATGTCTATCATGCCACCCAAGGAAATATTCAAACTTGGCACCCAAGAAGGAGTCAAGGCACCTAAAAAGGAGAGATTGAGCACCTACAATGGAGGAAGGAGGTTTTAAACTCAATACCTAGTGCCTAAAAGGTTAAGGCCTTGACCACTTTAGCCATGAGTTTTGAAGTGTTACACAAGGCAATAATTTTTACTTGAAAAAAAGAAGTTCTGGATTGTGTTTTTTATTATAAGAGGCCAAGACTTTGTAAAAGCTTTGGGAAAGCTTATGTAATGGATTTTTATCCATTTTCTGGCCATAATACTTAGTCTTAATACTCTTTTTATCCAATTTACATATTGGAGGAGCATTTTTAAGCCCATAGAGGAGATTTTTAGGACTTTTGAAGCAACTTTGTAGGTGTGAAGACTCACAAAATTCAAAGGTGTCGGGCTTGATTATCAGTCACGTTGAAGGTGAATTTTTGCATAAAGAGATCAACTTGTAGGAAATTTGTTTATTGTTTCTAGGTGTTCAAAGTTTCCTTCATAGAAATGGTTCACTCCTTTGGAGAACCCAGAGATGTAGGCATGAGTTATTGAGTTAACTCTATTATCACATTTCTTGTTTTAGGTAATTGTCATTTGATGCATGATTTAATTTCATTTTGATGATTTGATTTTAATTAGTAAATGAACTCATGCAAGTAATTCAAATTTTGACAATTATAACACAACATTATTAAAAAAATTGATTCAACAACCAAGAACATTTTATGCCAAAACATTTTACAAGTTCTTTTGAGTTTTTTGAGAATTTGTTAAGTTTTGAGAAATTTAGTATTTGTATTTAAAACTTCACTTTGAGTTGATTCAATGTAGTTTACAGATCAAGTTGGTATCAGAGTAGTTAGAATGTTGGGTTAGCTTCTGATTGAGTTTTGATAGTTTCTTTTAGTTTGTTGGTTATCCATATCAATTGATTAGATTGCAGTGTATAATTGTGGAATCAGTGTGTTTACAAGAAACCATAGGCAAGTTGTCACATAAATCTAACATAGAAGAGCTTGAAACCATTAATAGCCAGATTCAAGATGAGAATGCACTCCTGAGATTCAAGTTCTATTACCTTGAAGAGAAAATTGTAAGTTTAAAATCAGAGCTCAAATCCAAGGATGAGTTCTTGATTAGATTACAATGTGGTGAGTGTAAAAAGGTAAAGCCTTCAACTTCATATGTAGAAACTATGATTGAATGCAGTGTAAGTTATTCACCACATAATTCATCTACTTTAGATTCAGATTCAAGTAATGATGCTTTTGGTAGTTTTGAACAACACACTAAGGGAATAAGATCCAAATTATTGATGAAAATGGGCTTTAATGAAAGAGGTCTTGGTCGAGATGGCCAAGGAATTAGTAACCCAATACAAGTAGAGCATAGATCTCTTCATGCAGGTTTGGGTTACACTAGTGAGCAAGTGGAAATTGGAGAAACTTCCTCCATGGCTAAAGGAAGACAAGCTTCTAATAGCAAAGGACCGAGGTCACTAATAGAGCATGTGTAGTGTAAGAGGACACGTAGCCAAGGTATTGAGATTCCACCTCCTAGTTCCTACACTAGAGTTATCACTAAATCTTGTGATCCACTTTTAATGTTTAAGAAATTTGGATTTAACATTCAAAAGATAATGCAATCATTTCCATGCACTTTTTGTGGGATGCATAACCACAGTGTTGCATTTTGTTGGAAGAGACATGCTTTGCTTAAGCAGATTGCAGGTGTTAAGAATCATTCTCATCATGGCAAAGCGAGAAGAGGTAAAAGGGAGACCTCACCTAAGAAGGTTGTTTACACTCATTGTAAAGTGAGTGGACATAGGATTCATAGATGTTTTAACCTTCAATTATCTTATCATTCTAGAAATGGTAAAACTAAGATGATTTATCAACCTATTAATAAGGTCAATGAAGCTAATTCAATTCATAATGATGCTAAGGAATCCACTAAGGAAATCAATTTCACTAAGAAGAAAGAAATGGTTAAGTGGATTATCACTACATTCTTTTTGCAAAGCATGGTTAAGAATTCATCTAAGGGAATGAAAAAAATTTGATAAGATGTAGATTAGAGTTGATGGGAACACTTCAAGACAGGTTTACCATATGAAGTTTTTCAATTCTCACTTTTTGATAACTCTAAGTTTTTTAATCTCATGTTTATGCTGTGTGAGTTGTCTAGAGGAATCGAACTCATTTGATTAGTTGGAGATAATAGCAGAATGCATGTTACAGGTTGAGTTGATTTCTTACAACACTTATTTGACTGTTATTTTGAATGTATCTATTTTTGTACATGGATGTATATATGCATTGTTAAGACCCTTTAGGCATGTTTAGATATTAGGCACCATACACTTTTGGTTGTTTGAATTTTATTATCATATAAGTCCTATACTAGGGCCTTGTATTGCAACATGTCCAAAAAATTTATTATATGTTGTCGGCATTATAAACTTGTCTTGCAGTTACATTGGGAGTTGTTTCAGTTTTTGGTAATTCACTGCTTTACAAGATGTGACATTTGGACAGGTAGTTTGATATGTTGTAATCACTTTGACAATTGCAGAGTCACTTACCAATGCCTTTAGATTAGGCATTTTTGTAGTTTGATTGTGAATCATTTAATACAATTTTTTATATCTCTTGCTATGATTGGGTTATGTATTCATGGATGCAGTAGACCAGTTTGTAGTTTCAAGGGATATTAGACTTTTGGGTAAAAGCCCTTCATTAGGGAGGTGTGATCAAAAATTGGGTTCTAATAATGGTTCCAATTTAGAGTTTCAGTGGTGGAAAACTATAGATCTCATTGAGAGCTTTCTGATGCTTTTCATGGTTTTTAAAATAGACACCATATGCAAAAGTTATGGCCATTTGAAGATTTCTCAAAAAATATCACTTGCGACATCTAACACGTGATTCGAGGATGTTTTGACATTTGGACCTATTGGAGGTTAACACGTGGCACTATTTAGATTCGAAGTACACCAATATCCATTTGACATGTGGCAAAAAAAATTAGGTGCAAAAAAATTTTGTTAGGTGTTATTTATCACATGTTATTTGAAATTTTCAAGCATGCCACACCACCTTGCCATGTCTATCACGCCACCCAAGGAAATATTCAAACTTGACACCCAAGGAGTCAAGGCACCTAGAAAGGAGAGACTAAGCACTTAGAATGGATGAAAGAGGTTTTGAACTCAAGACCTAGTGCCTAAAAGGTTAAGGCCTTGACCACTTTAGCCATGGGTTTTGAAGTGTTATAAAAGGCACTAATTTTTACTTTAAAAAAAGAAGTTCTAGATTGTGTTTTTTTATTCTAAGACGCTGAGACTTTGTAAAAGCTTTGGGAGAGCTTATGTAATGGACTTTTATCCATTTTTTGGCCATAATATTTAGTCTTAATACTCTTTTTATCCAATTTGCATATTGGAGGAGTATTTTTAAGCCCATAGAGGAGATTTTTAGGACTTTTGAATCAACTTTGTAGGTGTGAAGACTCACGAAATTTGAAGGTGTCAGGCTTGATTATCAGTCACGGTGAAGGTGAATTTTTGCATAGAGATATCAACTTGTAGGAAAGTTGTTTATTATTTCCAGGTGTTTGAAGTGCCCTCGATAGAAATGGTCCTCTCTTTTGGAGAACCCAGAGATGTAGGCATGAGTTATTGAGCCCAACTCCGTTATCACGTTTCATGTCTTTGGTAATTTTCATTTGATGCATGATTTAATTTTAGTTTGCTAATTTGATTTTAATTAGTAAATGAACTCATGCAATTAATTCAAATTTTGACAATTATAACACAATGTTATTAAAAAAACTGGTTCAACAATCGAGAATGTTTTATGCCAAAACATTTTGCAAGTTCTTTAGAGTTTTTTGAGAATTTTTTAAGTTTTGAGAAATTTGGTATTCGTATTTAAAACTTTACTTTGAGTTGATTCAGTGTAGTTTACGGATCTATATCCTCCTATCTTTGTAGTGAAATCTCTTGAAAGATAAATTGAAAATTATGGGGAAGATCTATGACTAAAATATCTTGAGTAATTCATAGGCTTGGGTAAGCATAAATAGTGAGTTTTAGTCCTTTATGGTTCATACTATTTGAACAAGAATCCCATATAGTTTCACTACTCCCTTATTAATAGGTGTGTATTTTATTCCCAAAGCATAAGCTATTTTCTTAGGCATTATTGAACTACTATCCCCTCAATCTACCATGCAATTATGTACTAGATGCTTCCTTATTATAAGTGAAATTTAGAAGGGGGGAGGCTTACCATGTTTGCCTAATTTATTATCATATTGAGGATTATATAGATTTATTACAAGTGTAGGACCTTTGGCTATAACCTTTTTTGATGTCTAGAAATTCTTCAGAGCCTCCTATAGTAAGTCGCTTTATGCTAGTATAGATAGTGCTTCCCACATAGTGATGTTTAGATTAGTCTTTTTCAATTGATCAACTATGCTAAAAGGAATATTTTCATCCCTTTTTTAGTGATTTTGTATGGGTTGCATCCTCTTTTACATGATTTACAGTGCACACCTTAGATTTGAATTTGTTTTTAGGTGCAAAGGGAGGCCTTTACAGTATTTTATTCTTTGTTAATTCCACTACAAATTTAAACTTTGAAGCTTGCTCTACCCTGTGGGGCTGATCATCTTCTATTTTTTTTTCTTGGAAATTTTATTAACTACTACAAGACCTTCACCATCAAAAAATGCTTCATCTTGGGTTAACCCACCAAAATAATCATCCTACTAGTTTAGAAGAGTTGCTTCACTTTGATCAAGTTCTTATGTGTCTGATTATTGGAAAGTAGAATCTTACTATTGTCCTTACATGTTTTTTATGCCTTGAACCATCAAGGCTTGACTGATTACAGCATTGGGGTAAGTGTTTTGATTATGGGGCTGATTGCATCGATAACTCCACTCATACACTTGAGACAAATTATTTGGAATAGGGACAATGGCTTGGGAATATCCTAACACTAGTAAAGCATAGTTGTTTAGAGGTCTTGGTTGTGAATTATGTCCTTATTTCTAGTTGTTACCTTGATATGGCTGCCTATTCCCTTGGTATGTAGGGTTAGATGGATTAAAAGGTTTGTATATTTGGGATTTCTCCCTTTACATTGACACTAACTCACTCACAAATCTCTTAAGTAATTAATTTTCTTCATTTAGATCATTTGGAGGTACAAGAGTCATATTAGGTGCCTTATTCATAATGGTAATTGATGCGAGTGTAGGTGAGTCATATTATAAATAGAGGCATTGGTGGCCTTAGTGTAAGTTCCCCAACATGGATTAAGAAAATTTCTGCCCTTATCATGATATCATAAGCTTTAGGAAGTGTGGTACCACCCATTGATTAAATCATTACATCTATATCACTATTGAGGGCCTTTGGGTAATACAAGAAAGAATTGTTTATAATGGGTTTAACCAAGACTAGGATTCTATTCTAAGTCTTATAGAAATGGTAATTAAAGTTAGTGACTTGCTCATGAGGAGCTCATTAAATATTACTTAAATATTCAACCAAGGAAAGGTGGTCACTCTTGTCCTCAAAATGGGTACACATTACAGTGCCTAACTCATCCCAAACTTAGATTGAGGTGGGAGCAAGGCCTCTGTACCATTGTAAATCTTTCCCCTTAAAAGAGGAGACTAGAATTCTGATTTTAATATTATCTTAGACAAATTTATGGATTGAATAGAGGTTATTAATATTTTTTATGTATTCTAAATCTATGGTAGAGGTTTCACTAGTAAAATATGGTAGGCTTTTTAAGGTTGAGACTAGTATATCATCATGTTACGCCAATATGAGTGGATTGCCTATTTTGAAAGCTATGAAATTCTGATTTCTAAACATTGTGGGAGGTATAACAATGACAAGAGTTACCAAAGGGGATAGGAATAAAACTATAGGATATACCTTAGGTTGAGGGGTAACTGCTTCTAATCTCTTTTTATATGGAAATGATAATTCTAAAAAATCAGCCCTCTTACCTTTAGTAGATGATCTTGTTTATTTTTTTGGCATGTGTCACCATGAATTTATGAGTTTGTAAGTTAGTGGAGTCACTATATTCTTTTATATTTGGGTACATTTCTTTCTAATAATAACACTAATCTTTGTGTAATTTTTGGGTACCACTAGGTGTGCCAAAAACTATTATCACATAGGATTTCACATGTCTTGATTTTGTATCTTGTTGTGTAAGTGCCTAATGATACAATGGAAAACCTTATAAAGCTATGGGACCTTGGAAATTTTAGGTTAATATCTAGAGAAGGCCAATTTCCTCTCACTAAATATGATGCAAGTTAATAAAATACTAGTTTTATGAAAATCTCGCTCTTTAGTGTTTTTGATCTTAAACTAGGGTTTTGATGGACAAAAGGGTTGAAGAATTTAAATTTATATAAAATTTAAAATATGGTGATTATACCAAATATTTTTATGGTGGATCTAGATGCTTTCTTGATAAATAAAATAGAGCAAAAAATAGATTGAATTTATTTTAAGCATAAACTTTGGCAATTTTTGAAATTAGAGGCAATATTTTAGCTACTTTTCACAGAAGGGAAAAAGAGATTTAATTCTAAATAATACTATAAAGATGTTTAAATACCATAGATTAATTTTATTGAGACTAAAATAAAATACAAAGCTTCCACAGAAAACCAAATAACTTGCAGAACATAGAGATTCCAAAGACAAGAAAGGCAAATATTCAACTTTATTTCTCTCTAAAGGTTAAAACTTGTAGTAAATACATTCAAAATGTATAAAATATAAATAGTATAAAAAAATGGATTGGGCCATGGGGTCTACCCATGTTTATACCAAATATGACATAACAAAAACATGTAGTTGTTGAAAATTAAACACTCAGTTCAAAAAATCATGTAGATCTAAAGATACTCATGTAGAAAGAGGTGATCTCTTCTATTTATAGTGTCTTAAACTTGTGGAATGGCTGGAACATAGCATGCATGGGTATGTCTCTAGGCATAGGTTTTGATTTCTTATTGAATTATAACATGCCAAATTCTAAGGTGTTGGGATCAATCATTACTTTACATTTATTTGTCACTGATTATGCTAACCAACCAGGGGTAGCCTTTTGTTGATATGATATCACCATCAAATAATCTTCAATCGATGTATCCATTAGATAATATTATGACTAAGGGAGACACCTAGGAATATGATATCATTGGTTTCTCAAAATCTTCCTATGAGGATCCACTCAAGGCTATAAATAGATAGAGGAAAGGTTTCAACTTGTGGTAAACTAAAGTTATAAATACTTTGGATCTAATCACTTTTGAAATTTTAACCTATCCTAGTCCAAAAATCTTTGTAGTCAATGTGACCTAAATTAATATCTATTATCTCTATCAAATTAGACTCCAGATAAGAAGTCACCCTACGGCCCTTAGATTTGAACTTAATTTCCTTGAGAGGCATGGAAACTAAAGTTACTACTTTTAAGAAACTAACTATGAGATTTGGTAGAACCTACAGGTGTTTGGATCACTTTTATTCTCTGACAGAACCTAGAGGTGCTTAGAACATGTCTAATATTTATGGTACTTGAGTGATATTAGGTTTCTATTGGAAGTGGGATGTGCTTGAGGTAGGTCCATTATTCATGATGCACTAGGAGTCAGTGGGGGTCAAAGGTCCTTAAGGCACATTAGATCTCTGGTGGAGGTGAGAGGTGCTTGAAGCACGCCCACTCTCCACAAAGGCTTAGAGGCTTGCAAAATTCTTAAATGCCTGAGGTAGGTCTAATGTCTATGGGGATAGTGAGAGGAATATTTAAAAGGAATATTTATTATTTTTGATTGAACAATATCTACATGGGAATATTTGCTTGAGGAAACCATGATTTTGAATGTGAAACTTTGGATGGAAAAAATGAGGGTTTTCCTTGGATAATGGTGTATGCAATATTTAGAATCCCTAAAATGAAATTCTCAAGAATAAAATCCTAGATTAACCTAGACTACCATAGATATGGTAATTTTGAAAATATATCCATGCAATCTACCCTCTAGTGATTTATATGATAGTTTTAAAGGGAAAAATCCATAATCAGGCAAGCCAAATGAGATTTAAAACAATAATTTTTTGAAATAAATGAGAGAAATTTGAAATATTTAAATGGAGGGAGATTGTGATATAAAGTCAAGGGAAGTACCATTTTATGGGTGGAGGTGATGTGGTTTTGAAGCTTTTAAATTTTATCTCAAGGTATAGGTTTGTATGCATGAGACTCAAGGTTCAACAGTGAGGTCGTGAGTAGCTAGAGCTTCCAAATAATAATTAAAAGCTTAAAAAAAGATAAAATTTTGTAAAAATTAATTAATTATTATATAAAATCCTATAATTAATTTGATCTTATGTGGTTGGTGGTGTAAGTTATACCTTCTTGAAGTAAGTCCACTCTCTATAGAAAGATTGGTTTTGGCAAAAGGTATAACTTGACGTACACTTTAATCATTGAGAAATGTGTAATGTGAACTTTAGGTTTCATGTTTCATGGGAAAATATTTGGAGAATCAATGGAGGTTAGACCTAATTGAATCAGGTCTACTCTGCATTAATGAGATGGTAGGGTTGGCGGGAGGCATAACCCATGGGGCACTTTGCATGTTTGTAATGTGAAAAGTTCACTTGAGGTTCTAGGTCCTATGATGTTATGAATTGGTAAGTGTTTGACAAAATGTGGATACTATGGTGTAATTTTCACATTTGGAAATGTGAAATGTGCACTTAAGGTTCTGAGTCTTATGGAATGGGGTATTAAAAGCTTATTGGGATCTAGAGCCTACCATGCACATTGCACATTTTGAAAATGTGCAAATTGTACACCAAGTTTTAGATTCCACCAGATTGGGTGTATGGTAGGATCTAGAGCCTACCATTAATTTATCACATTCAATAATGTGTGAAATGCATGGTGATTTATAGATTCCATAGTTTTGGATTTTGGTGCTTTATGGGATCCAAAACCTATGAAGCAATTTACACAAGTACAAATTACATCTAGAGTTTTAGATTCTTCAAGGTGAAGGGAAGGATAGGTTTTTTAAAGGATTCAAGGTTTTTCATAAAAAGCAAAGGGGTTTTCCCTTGGGTTTTTAGGTGTAATTATATCTTTGGGACAAAAATTCTCAATAATTTCCTTTAATAGTAGGCTGATCAAACCTTGTGAGTCACCATAAATGTTGATAATTTGTCCTACCAAGGCCAAATGCCAACCATTCCAACTAAAATCATTTCATGGCATTCATTTAAGCCTTTATATGATTATATACTAAGTCATTGTATCTCTTATTTTATTTTTGAAGTCATTTAAACACTCTTAAAGATGTCATTGAGTCTACTTATGATCAACATATCTCTTAGATGTCTTAGGTGCTTAGGTGATTTGCTTGATCATCATAGTGTTCATTGAATATCAAGTGAAGGGAACATGTCTCAATGTGTTATCATTATCATGTTTCCATTTCAATGGGTGTCAAGTATCATCATGATATTTGAGAATTTTTGGAGGTTTTGGACAAATAATTAAAGTGGTCTTGTGAGATAAAGTGCCTTGATAGAGGTGTATGAGACGTGGGAGATGATAACTCATCATGAGATTCAATATTATATTCAATATATGAAAGGTATGGGGATGGATATAATATTTTAACTATGATTAAAATACATATAAGTCTATATGAAACCTTTTATAAGGCTATAACATATTATTAATGACATTCAGTGGAAAATATCCTTTGTGAAGCTTGAGTACATTGTCTAAAGTGAAGGTTTTGGTTTTAAAATGTAAAAATTACACATAAAAAGTCCACTAAATCATCCATAATACCTTTAATTACCTTTATATTCATGTCATTACTTTAAGTTAAATGTCTTATGCTTTGGAAGTATCTCCTCTACAAGTCTAAAGCATTATTTGGCCTCCAAAGAGATCTCACATGTGAAATATGGACCATTTTTCTCTCCAAAGACTTATTATATGTTTTAAAATTCCATTTAACTTTTAATATTCCTCATTTTCCCCTAAATTGGAATTTTAAAGCTTAAAGTGTGGATAAAATGCAAGATAAATAATATTTTCATGTGTTTCATGTAGAAAGTATGTATTTGTATAAACTTTTTCATATAATGGAGGAAAGGAATTTGAAGGTGGATTAATGATAAGTGTTCTAAAGAATATTTATGGAAAGAAGGTTCCATATAATCTCAAAAGTGGTTCTCTTTCACCATCGATCTTCTTTGTAACTTGAGAGAGCCCTTCAAGTTTTTAGATGGTATGTCCATGAGAGATAACATCAAGATCTATAATTTTTGGTAGAGGAAGTAATCTTAGTGAGCTTCCATATTTGGGAATTGGTTTTGAATTTGGCTCTCTCTCTCATTTATTAACAAGACTTTACAATTTGAGGAAATCACAATGGCTTCTTCATTTAAGAAAGCAATCAATTTTATAAGTTTTATCCTCTCTTGAGCATGGTGAGAAAAAAATGGAAGTTTATGGATATTTTTAGGAGTATGAACCAAATTTTCATGACATTATTCCAATTATTTACCGATGTGTGAGATATATATATATATATATATATATATATATATATATATATATATATATATATCAAGAAGATAGACATTACCAGATTTATAGTCTATAAAGATTTTGATGGTTGTATGGTTCATGGTGTTTCAAGATGTCAAAACATAATTGGGGAGTACATAATGGGTCCCATTCATGTCCATATGTTCTCTCTTTATATTTATCAAAGTTTAATAATATTTCATACCCTATAGATCACCACTCATTATTCAAACATCTCACACTATTAGAAGCAAAAGACCTAATCAAGCCTTATATACTTAGAAGCCATAATTAGGTCTGTACATGCCATGATCATACAATAGTTATGATAAACATGTAGCAGCAATGGTACACTTAATTTTATATCTCTACATCATCCAAGGTGTCAAAATTAACACTATATGAAAAATTTTAGTTAACACCTTCATATAATCCTTGGTAGGTGAGATGATGATGAGTATCTTGAGTGAAATCTCTACCTAAAACAACCTTATGAAATAGAGATATTGAGAAGGTAGGTGACATGTTTGGGGGGTATAAATAAAAGTTCAAAAATACTATATGATATATCCTTTACCATTTAAAGAAACAAACTATAAATATTTTGAGCATGAATGGCTAAGAATGTTAGAGAGAAGGCAACTTTGCATTTTCCTTATTAACAGAGAGTAGGGTAATTTTGTATTGTTTAAGGTAATGGACCTTTTCTTGTTCTCATTACTATTTAAAGATATTATGGCTATTTAAGGTTTATTAAAAAATGTTTTGGGATAGGGAGATTTAATGAGAGTATTATATCAGCTTTTGCCTCTTAAGTTTAACTTCCTACCTACCCTCAATCTCTACATATCGATAAATCTCCACTTATAGCCATGTAAAGGAAAAAATAGTCAAACACTGTGCAAAAGTTAGGGGTTACAGTGATGAATGATAAGATATTTCAGGTGTATATTACTTAAATATTTGAATCAATTTATTTACCCTGACAATAATATTCTCAAGGTTCTATAACACCTACTCTTAACCTGCATCCTAAAAATCAACATCTAGAGCCAATAATCTTAGTGGTAGTTTTGAAGGCCCTTTTGAATTCAAAGGAATAGTTGATAGTTGAAATTCATAGTTATTTTGAGGTATTTTATCCTTATTTATAATAATTATATATTTCACAAGTAAATAAATTCAAAATTTCTATAACATACCTATAGGTAGAGACTACTATGCACAAGTAGTCTTGAGAAGACAAAGCATTATAGTGAGAGGTATGGCCTAATAGGTGTTTTCAAGGTGTATATAACAAGGAAATAACCTTATTGAAATATATTTCAATCAAATAAATTGTTAAAGTCACATAATATGTGTTTAATTCATTAATATCTCATACATACCTTGTCTCAACACTCAAGTGAGGTCTACCCTCTTACCCACTTACTTTCAAAAGCTAGTTTATCACCTATAGGAAAGTTGAGAGATATAAATAATTATTATATCAATATTATTATGGAGAATTATATCATACCATAAACCTAAATTTTTATGTCTAATGGATTGGTTCTTTGAGAAAAGGAAAGACCTAGGTGGCCTAATCAAGCTTAGTTAGGACAAGGCATACCAACAATCAAACCCAAATGTGGAGATGCCTACATGGTGGAGAAAATAGACTTACATTAAATAGAGTAATTTTTTTTTATAAAAATTTATTAATTATAAAGGTATTTTAATATACATATAATATGAGAGAGGAGTTATGAAACCTATTAGGTTTATTTGGCCTAAAGATAAACCTAAAGAGGCCTAAATGTGGAGATTAAAGATATATGCATACTTATGAATTTTGAGTGGATGAATAATTATAGTTAATTTATAATGATATAATAATGTATTGAAGATGTAAAAACCTAATTTTAAGGTTTAAAACAAATTAGTCTTGGGGCTACTCAGGCTTAGTTAATTCCAAACCCTAAGCTGACTGTATGGAGTATTAAGGGATAGAATTGAAGCATAATTTGTATCTTAGGGTTTATTAATATTGTAAATGTGGTTTAGTAGTTTAAAATACATAAAACATGTATTTTAAGAAGGTATAACTACTCATAACATATATAATATCAAAACACTCACAGATTGACAAGGTAAAATAGTCAAACCTATAGGCAAAGTCATGAGAGAGGATAAGAGTTAGAGTTTGAGTTACTTTAAGTTAGTTTTATAATGTTTAAAATAAGTGTAATAAATATAATATTATGATTTTTAACCCCAAACTCACCTAAAAACACTTGGAACTCCAAAATTGAGCTCAATCCTTCTAAGCCTAAAAAATGATTTTGAGCCTAGAAGGCTCACACCACCATAAAGGTACTTTCATACTCTCATAAGTAAAAATGACATATTGATAATGTGCTAAGGCATAATACAATTATTATAAATGTGATCTTAAGTAGATAAAATAAACAATAAGGTCATTTTGGTGTAGATAACTAACTTGAACCATTCATCCCTTAGTAGTCAATTTTTGTTTCCTAATCAAGAGATTAGATCTCTCATCACAAGAAGACTTAAGTTAAATGCTCTTCATAGAATTTAGGCACACTATTAGAGCTATAATCATAGTCATCAGAGAGGAGTATAGTTGGATTTTGAGTCACTTTAAGGTACTTTTATAATGTTAAAAATAAGTATAAAAAAGATAATATGATGATTTTTAACCCCAAACTCACCTATAAATGCTTAGACCTACAAAACTAAGCTCAAGCCTTCTAAGCCTATAAACCAATTTTGAGCCTGGAAGGCTCACACCACCATAAATGAAATTTCATACTCTCATAAGTAAATATGAAAATTTTATAATCTGTAAGGGGATGATAGAATTATTATAAATGTGATCTCATGTAGATAAAATCAATAGGAAGGTCATTTGGTTATAAATAACTAACTCAAACCACTCTACCCTTAGTAGTTAATTTGAGTTGACTAATCAAGAGCTAGGATCTCTCACCACAAGAAGACTTAGGTCAAATTATCTTAATAGGAGTTAGAAACCCTTTCATAATTAAATACATGGAGTATTTAGTTTGATTAAGGAGCTATTGTTTATGAACCATTGCTAAGACTGATAGAATGTCTAGAATGCATATAGAAGACTACAAACACACTTCCTTACATACATATCTTGACACACCATTTGCATGTGAACCCATGTTTATCAATAAATGTGAAGGGATATATGGACTATATATCCATAACAAGAAGTTTTGGTTTGGACATTCATACTTTATGAACCATCATTAGGATGGTGAACCTCTAAAACCCTCCTTAAATCCTATTATAAACCAATTTTGAGAAAACTGAAAATTATTTCACCAAAACACCCATAAATCACCCTAAAAACACATGAATCATGAAGTATACTTAGATATGGTGCTAACCATGATACCATGTTGTACAAAACTCTACATATCTGTTAGAAAATAGTTTTTTTGAGTAAAAAGTGTATAAATATAGGTAAAAGGTAGTTTAAGAAGATGCCAATCATTATAAAATGAATTTTTTCACTTCTTTCACCTTCTCAAGGAATTGGATGTCCAGAAAATTGACTATAAGTGAATCTATAACTCTCTTCTAATCAACCAGTCTTCAGGAGTGAAAGACAAGGTGACTTAGTCACCTAATTTGGAAATTTTGTAGATGTTTCTTATTTAAAATAACCTATATAATGATTTAAGGCATTATTTTAGGCCTAAAACCCACTTTTAATAGGTTTTCAAAGTTTCAAGTAGGATTTCAAAGGCATCAAATGCAATTAGTTAGGTTACTAGGCCTAATAGGTTTAGTAGACCTACTTGGTCAATAAATGAAGATGAAGAATGGTGTAGAGAACTAATGAAGTGAGTTAATTTAAAGTGGTGATCCATAGATAAATTATACTTAAGTTCCAATTCATGCATAACTAATCCTTAAGTGGTAATCAATGCATGTTCCATGGTCTTAATGTAGGGAATCTTTCTCTTGACTTAAGTCTTATGATTAAAATAAGGATAAATTATTATATGCTTATGATGTCCCAAGACCTCATTTAAATGTCAATAAAATCATTAAAATATCATGTAAGAGTAATAAATATGGATAAATTTATTGAAGACTATTTGTAATTGAAGTGATGTATGAGTTAATGATTATCATAAATGATCTTTTATTCTCTCCTCTATGCCATTATCCCTTCTTATTATCTCCTTATTTTTTATATATTCAATCTTTATGGTCTTGATTTATATGCCTCACCTAGATATGAGGAAACTCTACCAAGTTTTGTACTTGATGAACATCTTAAACTAATGAATAAACTATTTTAGCTTTCTCTATTATTAGATTATAGTGTGTTTATGCTTTTTTAAATGTGTATAAGTGGTATAAATATTCTCTTATCATGTCCTTATCATACCTATATTTTGATTAGTTATCTTATATAGGTTGTGTGAAGTGTCAAAGTTTAATGATCATGTTTGGAGTGAAATATAGTTGAATGTGCCTCAAGATAGGCCTCTGTCCCTTCACCTCCAAGTTATAGTCATCTATCAATACCTTCATATTAAACATTGTTGCTTAAGATCTTTAGATATAATGATTTAGTCTGTTTCTAGTTCATTAGTGTTGTTATGAATACAATATTGAGTGGATGAAACTATTGATGTAATTTTTATTCACACCATAGTTAATGAGGTAGCCTCTAACATTTTAGGATCTCAATGGAGGTAAAATACACTTCAAAACATGAGTTGTAGGTATGCAATTTGAACAAACTATTGATATAATAGTTGGTAGGGCATGGAGGCTATTGAAAAGGTTTTTGGATGGAGGTGTGATCTCTAAAGGGTAGTGAATTTATACATGAGTTGGTTGGGTGGCTAGTTACTAATATAAAGTGGTTAGATCTCAAAAAAACTCAAAAAAGGAGGGAAGGGTAAGGAAGAAAAGAAGACTCTATGGTTCTTAGGAATCACCTCTCTGGCTAGTTTCTAAATGGATAAGTGATTTCAAAACCTATGCCTATTGCAAGAAACTATTACACACACATAGTCAGACATAGTTTATAAGTCTAAAGAGATACTGATACAAAAAACTCACAACTCTCAGTCAAAGGTTGCCCCTTTTTTAGTAGCTATTACACACCCTTAATCATGAGATTATTGCTTGAGATAATGAGGTTCTAAGATATCATTTACACACAAAAAAAAAACTATATCAAAATATAACACTCATACACATTAAAAATTATCAATCATTTAGCTAAATTTCTAATAATTAATGTAATTTTCTAATCCTTTAATAGATTTTTTAAATCTAAGACTAGCATATTAATTAAGAAAAGAAATAATTCATCACAAATTTTTCACAATAGGAATTATTGATTCATGCAACCAAAAATATAAGCCTAATCACATAAAAATTAGAGAGAGAATACACAAACACATTTGCTAGCAATCAAAATTGCTTCTACTCCAATATATTGAATTTTTTATGCTACTTCTAACTAATGGATTATAATTGTTTAAATAGGCTTTGAGAATGGTTTACCTCATCTGCCAACTCCATGCAAATTCAATACATGTGATATTTAGAACATGAGTTATAAATATGGTTGAGACAATATAAGAGTCTACTTATAGTCCATAGTTTAAGTTAGCCTTTGAAAAAGCTATGCAACATGTACATGTGCATAAATAAGGGTAATGATTACAATTAAATCTCAAATTTTATGAAAAATAAATTTATAGATCAATACTTTTATTTTACAAGTTGTGAGACAACCTATCAAATACTTCAATTTAGCCATTTCTAATGGAACTTATACATACATTAAGGACAATTTCCCCTTTACCAATGCCTTAGAATAAAAATAATTACATAACTTCAATTAACTTTCTATTACTGTGTGTTACATCTTTCCCTTTCCTTTACATAATAAAAAATTCCTTTGAAAGGATTTACAAGGTCTTTATCTTAAAAGAATATGCTATGTTAACTTAATCTTTGAGATGCCTGAGTAACTACAGTCCTATATTATTCTACTACCATATCTTCCTTTTATTTTTGATAACTAGATTAACTATAAGAATCATTTGTTCTTTAATGGTTCATAATCTAACATGTCATGTCCATGTCGAGCTATCCATTTAATTAAAACATGACTTTTATTACCTTTGGGCATGTGTCCCCATTTTATACTTTCTTAAAATGAGACCAGAGTCAATTATTACCTTTGATCTCATGAAAACATGCCATGTGGAAACATCTTATTAATTTTGGGACCTTTCAAAATTCTTAGTGATCACTCACCATTAGATCTATTTGTATAAATCAACATGGTCCATATATCTTTAGACTATTTGAATCGAAATAGTTATCTTAAAAGTGATGTCTATGCATTCATCATTTGACATTTATGTGACCATCATTAATGTCCATGTGACAATTAATATTTGAACCATAATGGATAATTATTGAGATTTATTTTGATGTTTTCATGCCCATTATTTGACATTTATATGATCATCATTGACATCCACATGACCATTAATATTTGAACACCAAATGGTTAATTATTGAGATTAATTTTGACATCTATGTACCCATAATTTGATGTTTTCATGAACATTTTTGATATCCACATGACCATTAACATTTGAAAACCAAATGGTTAATTACTAATCTTAATTTTAATGTTCATGTGCATGTCCCATTCTACTAATTAATAATTTAAGGCTTAGATCTTGAGATAGAAATCTCATCAATATATGAATTTTGTAGAGTAAGATTTTGACACCAAGAACATTGATTCCATGAGATATTTTAGCCCCATAAGTATTTCTAGGCATACTTATAAAATGTATAAGTAAGTTGACCCATCCATTTTACTTGATGTTATGGTGACGGTCTAGTTCTTTACAACTTGTGTAATTCATCTTGTGATCCTTCAAAGCTCTAGAACTATGCACATATGTTCAATCTGAGAAAAATATTGGTATGTAGGTCAAAATTAGCAATGTTGAACTCACACCATTATATATTTGGTGTGTGAGTTGATGCATACCATAAATACTTAAATTCTTTACTATTGACTTTATGCACAAGCTTGACACCTATCATTTCCTTAGGACTCTTTTCTCCTACAAACATAAAATAGACCTAATAAAATCTAGGAAATATAGAACTTAAGATAAATATATTAGACCAAGGTCTTATCACTTAGGACATCAATTTAATCTTAAGGTTTTATTTGTGTTAATAAACATGGAAGAATAAACTTAGGATAGATTCTAAGGTAATATAATAAAGTACTCATGCTCAAGCATGCCACTTGGAAGCTTTGCGAGTCTTTAATCTTATTGACTTTTTTGACTCTAGGGAAGGGCCCATAGACCATTGATCTACCACTTGAGCTCCCAAGATGATTCCTCTCATCATTCTTGTGGGAGTTCTCAAAAAAATTTACCTTTCAACTTTGATCTTGCATCTTTATATCATCTATGAGCGAGCCAACATATATTATTGGATTCTAATCTAGTAGTTTGAATATGATTGGTTCTTGTGAACAAATATCATTAAGTCAAATATTGGTAAAAATTAATCTAAGGTCTTTGTCTATGGTTTAATACATAATAAAAATTGAACCTATGATTAATAAAATCAACTTATCCTAAATTATTTGGAAACATAAGGGATCTACGATAAAGTCTTAGGTTAATATAATAAAGTGATCCCTAATAATTTTGACCCTACATAAATTTTGAATATTATTTAAAAAAAAAGTAACATATATTAAAATAAACAGGCCATGGTTTTAACATGGTTTTTTTTAATATAGATTAAATTTAATTAATAAGAGATCATGTGTTAATCAAAACAAAGAGTCAATTTAACATTAAGGTAAAAATCCCCTAGGAAGTGTTGTCATAAATGAGACCCATTAAACCTACAACATGGAAACATAAGAATCAAATATTAGAAACATTAGATAAAATCAAATAAATATTATGCTATAATAGACTAGATCATCACAAGATATTTAATACTAGTTCCTAATCAAGTTGAATGTTAAATTTATAACACAAATTTACAAAATTTGAATAAGGGTCCCTATTTTTAGAAATGTGGGTGTATTGGGTAAAACAAATGGTGACTCAAAGGAGGAATAATCTCGAGTATTCAAGAACCCATAACTTTGGTTGTCAATCCTTAAATAAATCATGAAGTGTTCCATAAAAAATAATTAAATTAGAAACTTGAAAAAGACTCTTAAGTGGATTTACACAACATACTTGCTTCTAATTTTTTGGATCTATGTGTGTCAAGCATGTAATTCATTTAGCCCTTGTTATGATGATTTTTTTAAAGGCTTGATAAAGTTATAAGTTTTATTATAGTATATCTTAGATCTCATTGAATCAAGGGAAGCTTTGGAATTGCTCTATTATCAGTGATGCATCCATAGCATTGATAGAGATACCTTAGGCTCTTTTTCTTCTCTTTTCATTATTTTATTTTAACCATGATGCATGGTAGATTGAACTTATCTCATCATGTGACCATTTTTATTTTATTTTACCCTTTTGAACCCATCAATTCTTTTCTTCATTTATTCTTGAATGTAAAGAGAAGAGATGGAACCCCAATGAGCTGGTATAATTATAAAATAAGTGATTACCAAAATGTCTCTGCCAGCCACACCTATACCTAGAATTGTCATTTATAATAGTTATTTAATGTGATAAGTGTATTTGATCCAAAAAATGATAAAACTTTCTAAATTTATATGAAGTACTCTGAGAGCAACTTCCACATGCCTGGTGAAAGTATTCAATTGCAAAAATATCTAGAATGATTCATGATTACATACCTTCATCCTAAAAACTCAAAACACAAAAATATGCCCAATTTGTAAATAAGTCCCAAATTGCCAAATTTTTAGTTTCCCCCTTTTCTAAAAGTCATAAGATTAGTTGGTTAGGATCTTTAGCTTGGTTAAAATTAGAGAAAACATAATTTAGGTTGCTAGAGAAAGCATTAAAAAAAACTAATCTAGAAAGTAAGAAATATAATATAAGAAAATGGGAAATCTAATCTAAGAAAGTAATAAACTATTCTAAGAAAGTAAGAAATATAATCTACGAAAGTGATAAATATAATTTAATCCTAAAACTACATTTGTTTATCACTCATCAATTGGTAATATCCATAAATGATATAGCCCTAAAGTAGTGCTTTAATAACTATTTGTTGACTAGATATGTAAGCTCATTACCTTATAGGTCCTTTAAATGAAATTCATTATCACCCAAGATATTCAAAATCTGATCTGGTCCAATACATAATGGAGCAAACTTATCATGTTTTCATTTCTTCTCATGGTATTTATCCCAAAGTAGCACTAGATCTAAAATCCTAAATGCTTTGACCTTCACTCTCTTATCAAACCACCTCTTGACCACATCCTATTGTTTACTAAATGTCTGTAAGGTCTCAGTCCTTAAATATTCCATTTCTATGATGTTCAACAATTTTGACTCTATTTCATCACATGGCTCCATATAATCCTATATGAATTAATAAGTGGGTAACCTCATCATAATTTGGAATACTATCTAGTGTCCATACACCAATAGATAAGGTGAAGCTTTAAGGGCTTATTTGTATCTTATTTGGTTTACCCAAAGAGCATACTTAAATAAGTTATGCTAGTGCCTATGTTTGTCCCTTACTAATCTCTTGATTGCATCTATTAGATTCTTGTTTGTTGATTCTACCAATCCATTTCCCTAAGGGTAATGGTTAGAAGCTGACTTGATAATAATCTAGTTGTCATCTACCCACTTAGTAAATTTTGTTGATTGAAAGTCAATTCATTATCACAAGCCAAATAAATGGGTGTGTCAAATATGGTTTTTATGTGTTCCTCCAAGAAATGAATCACATTTTGTGCTCTATAATTATTTATGGCTATGGCTTTAGTCCATCTAATGTAGTAGTTAATAGCAATAAGGACAAATTTATGGATAGCTAAGGAATTTGGGTTGATGATGTTAATGAAGTCTAAACCCCATTATAAAAATGACCTTCCTTCAATAAATGACTGTAAAGGTATTATTATGTGTACTTTCATTTTGTCTAAAGATTGAAATTTGTGGCATGTCCTCACGTGAGCATGAGCATCCTTGAAAATTATTGGATAATATTAACCCATTCTTAAGATATTATGGGCTATGGTATTTATATAAGGATGACAACTAACTATCATTTGATACAATTTATCTAAATTTTTCTTAGCTTCCTCTATAGATACACACTTGAGATAAATGACTTCATAGCTTTTTATATAAAGGGTCCCCTTATTGATCATGTAATGATCAAATTTGAGCCTTTAATGTTTTCTTTTATCTCTATTGAGATTTAGGGAGAAAGTTCTTATAAGTAAATATTATATTATATCAATATACCACTCTCCTTTATATACTTGATCTTCACACACCTCTTCAATGATGATACATGGATATGGTTTAGTCATAAGTTGAATAATTCCTTGACCTCAAATAATATTTTTAGGCTTCATCTCTATGTCAAATTATTACAACTTGGCCATCCATTTACCTCAACATTCTCCTAACTCATTCTATGATAGAGTGAGTTTGAAAGTGGGATCAGGCACAATAGTAATGAATTTATTCCTCAAAATATAATGTTGAAATTTATTCATTGCTTTGACAAGGGAAAAAATGTGTTTTTCAATCATAGAGTATCTGAGATCTACATATTTTAGATTTGCACTCATGAATGTAATTTATTAATTTTATCCTTCTTCTATGTTAAGAAAGTAGTAATTTTATGTTATGAAGTGAATGAATATAAGTAGAATTTTTTCGTAAAGTCTAGCCTGATCAATATTGGAGCCTACAATATTGCATCTTTAATGTCTTGGAAAGACTTTTGGGCTTCAACTATCCATTCTATTTTGTCATCCTACTTGAGCATGGTGTTCAAAGGCCTAAACATTTTTGTCAAATCCTAATATGAACCTCCTTATGAATTTAATCTTTCCTAAAAATGATTTGAGCTCCTTCTTTATATTTGGTGGTGCAATCCTTGAAGTTCTTTGAATTCTATCTAGATCAATGGTGATCCCATCCTTGGTAATGATGTGTCATAATATATTTACTTTAGTGACTAAAAATATTCTCCTCTTTAGGTTTAATGAAACATAAAACCCTTTTCATCTCTCAAATATGGACTGGAGGTGGCCTATATGATCATTTCTATTCTTTGAGAACACCGTAAAATCATGTGTAAATGATTATACATTTTCCTATCATTCCTTTGAATGTATAATAAATAACATGTTAAAATGTTGATCCCATGTTTATTAATACAAATGAAATCCTTTTATATGCATAAGTTCCCCATTTTGTGGTAAACACTATCTTCATTCTATATTTGGATTACATTAGTACCTGATTATAGCCTAAAAATCCATTCAAAAAGGACATCATTTTAGAACCACTTACTATCTTTATCACCTCATCTAAAGAAGGGAGGGGATAATTTTCATTTTCATAAGCCTTATTTAGGTTCTTGAAATCCACACATAGTCTAATCTCACTATTATTCTTTCTTACTAGGATCAAATTGGCCACCTAGGTAGAATGTCTCACTAGAAAGATAATTTTTGTGTTTAACAGTTTCTCTACTTATTTTTGGATGAGAATCGCCATAATAGGATTAAATGGTCTCTATCTCTATCTAAATGGCTTTTGATCTAGATTCAAAGGAATCATATGAGTAATGACCTTTGGGTCATATATTTTCAAGTCCTCATATGTCTAAGTAATGTCATCTTTCTAGTGGATGATTAAATACTTCATTCATTGTCTCTCTTTTGAGGTGAAACTAAGACCAATATTAACATATAATTATATATGTTCCTCTCCTAAATTTTCTCTTTTGAATCCTGATTCATTGACCCTAGGTTTCATGAGCTATTGAGCTTGAGGGTCCATGGTAAATGACCTTTCCAAGGAAACCAACCTAGTTGGGATAAAAATTTATTTGAGTTGGAAAATACCTTTCCTATCAGATTCATCTTGATAGAGGTGATTAATATCTTTGTCATCAATGATTTGGGACTCAAATTACCCTAAATTTCTTAGAAATTGAATAATATGTTGGTCATCATCAAAAACTTGAAAATTTTCTACATTGCTAAGAATATAGGGATAAGGCACCAATTCGATGGAGAACCTTTTTACCTTAGATTTTTGAAAGAGTTCCAAATCAGTAATAAAATTAGATAGCAAATTGTCAGCTTGATTTTGATCTCTAGAAAGGGATACTATGTTGAAATCTTCAAATCTTTGTATCAATTCCCATAATCTATGCTTATACCTTCTCAAATAATATAACTTGCATTGTTAATTATTCCTAACTGGGTTGACCACTAGCTATGAATCACCAAACACTAATATCTTATTTAAATTATTCTTAAGTGAAAATTGTAATACCAAAATTAAATACTTATACTCAACTCTATTATTTGTGCATACAAATTGTAATATGTACATTGCCAATAACTTTCTCCCTTGTAGATCAATTATCTCAATTCCTACACCTAATCCTTGCTTGGATCTCACACCGTCAAAGTATAAAGTCTATAGCTATTTAGAATATTTAAGTTCTAGCTTTTGTAGTTGATTCTAATTAGTTAAAGTATAAACACCAAGGTTAGGAGACTCATACTTTACCTCTTAATTACTGACATTATATTCCATGATGGGATACTTCATTCTCGACTCTCTATCAATTTTGATTTGATTTTTAACTCATCTCCATGGCATCCATAAATGAGAAAAGTCTATAGAAAGATATCCATTGAGTGTTTTGGTCTAGTCTCTACTTAGCAGCAATCCATAGCCTTCAATTATGTCTACCACCATGATATCAATGTTCATTTAAACACATGGTTTAGAGGCTACTTAGATATACACATCTCTCAATTCACCAACTATGGGGACTATTGTCTTGTCCAATTATGAAACTATCCTCTTTGAAGGGCTTGGCATCAAACCAATATTTTGACATATGGAAGTAGGCAAGATAGTTGTAGAATCTCTAGAATCAGCTAAACAATTATGAATATTCTTATTGAATGCCCTGATAGTGAGGAAAAATGCTGGAACTTTTGGCTTGCTCTTGTAGATAACATTAGTGTTAGATACTTTCAATTTGTCTGTACATGCTTTCAATTTATCACAAGTATCTTCCTAGTAATATATTTATAGATCAGACCCTTCTATTCTATAATTTGAGCTAAATCATGAAGAGTTATATTTAATTTGATCTTATTCATGTATTCAACAATGTTATATCCTTTGTTGTTAGGTTCTTCCTTGGTTTGTGGCTCATCACTCCCCCTTGGAAGAGGTGGATTACTATTAGATTTAGATTAGGAGGAATTGTAGTAGTATTTGGAAGAGTTGACATCATGAGTGGCTTATTATTCCTCAAATTGTAGCCACATTTCTAGAATTTTTAGAAAGTGTGAACTTCATCCATGTTGTCCTCTAGTTCATTATCATCATTATCGTGAAAGGAAAACTCATGATTTTCAATGAGCATGGTAGTGATAAAAGGGTTAGGATATAAATGATTTTCATGAAAATTATGTATTTGGTATTTCCTAACCACCTCTCTTTGAAAGATTTCAAATACTGCACAAAACACAACACAATTGATTTTGCCATGCTTAGATTATTATGATTTTTTCACCAATTGGGAAGAGATATTTCTTCCATATTGATCTATAGAAACTTGTTAGACTACTACATAATATTCATAGGCCTATTTAATGGTTGGTTATATCTCTAAAATATATAATTTTAATTACCAATTGGATTATTGGCATTTCCCATCCTCCTTTGCATAGTTAAGATATCATTGGTCAACTTTTAAACCATTTTCTAAATTAAATCTAGTTATACCTTTATAGATTCAATACCCTATATAATAGTAGTAGAAGGCATTACTAATTGTTGATTCTATTAGTAACCATTGCCTGATATATGATTATTTAAGAAGATGAAATTTGGTTGTGTTCTCCATGTTAATAGAGGCAGTGTGTAGAGGCTAGTTTTGATTGAATGCTAGGATGTTTACTTCAGGTGTGGTATCAAATTAAATAATTTGAATCTATTATTGACATTATGTATATCAAACATCTAGGGATTGCA
This sequence comes from Torreya grandis, assembly GCA_037957365.1. Lineage (NCBI taxonomy): Eukaryota > Viridiplantae > Streptophyta > Pinopsida > Cupressales > Taxaceae > Torreya > Torreya grandis. Next base: position 148,321 of record JARHVA010002854.1, read on the forward strand.
TTGTCCATCTATGTTGATGGCCTCTTCATATGACAATGCTAAATTATTGACTGTAGTTTCTCTTGTTAGGAACATGATAGTGATTGGGTCTAAAGAATTATTTTACATTTCTAATGCTAATGTATCTTTTGATTTGTACTTTGGGGTAATCTAGATTATAAATATTTTTAAACCTTGCATTGAAAACATGGATAGGTTCATTAGGCTCTCTCTTTATGCTAGTAAAGTGTTGATATACCAGACTAGGATTGGTAACCTATCTAAATTATGAAAGAAAAGTAGCTTGACACTCATCACTAATAAGTGATGGAGTTATTTGTTAGATTTAAATACCAATCAAAAGAAAAATATATTAATGTAAAAGGGAATAATATGTATGTTACATCTTCATTGACAACATTCATTAATATTAAAGTAATTTTAAGAGATTTGATGTGTTCTTTTGTTGTCTTTGCTCCTAAAGGAAAAAAGGATGGTATGTACTTTTTAGGATTCTTAGGTAAATCATGCACATCCACTAGGATGTAAATAGAAGATCCACTAACAAAGGTTATTTTTGAGGCATTATTTGATCAAATGTTAAAGGGTTCCTTATGGGTAAAGAGATCCTAGTTGGAGGAGGTGAATTATTGTGAATTGAGGCTATTGGCATAGTTCTTGGTCTCATATAATCTGACAAGGGTGAGACTAGAAAACCAGCCTAGGAGTTAGATTTGTTCACTCTCTTGGGTGACTCTAATACAAATCTATGCAAAGAATAACTACTATTATCAGAGGTTAGGGGTAGGTCCTCCTTCTAGCATGAGTGAAACTATTGATGTGATTTTTATGCACACCATAATAGATGAGGCACCCTCTAACATTTTAGGATCTTAATGGAGGTAAAATCCACTCTAAGGTATGAGTTTTAGGTATGTGATTTGAAAAACCTATTGATGGAATATATAGTAGGGCATGAAATTTATTGACAAGGTTTTTGGATGAAGGTGTGATCTTTAAAGGATAGTGTGAAAGGTTTTTATATACAGGTGTGATCTCTAAAGGGTAGTATGGATCAAAATCCACCCTTTTGATTATCTTAAGTAGCTTGAATTCAGTCTTAGACTCACCTGACATATTTAGTAATCACATTTCATCCTCTTCATTTATCAAGGCCCCCTTTTATATATTTTGCATAAGTATTGGCCTCTCTCTGCTTTAGACACATGGAAGCCTGACACTTATTTATCATAAATAAGTCCTCAATTCATCTTGGAGTGGCACCATATCAACATGTGGCAGCCCAAAAATCATTCAAGTCCATTTATTTTTGGTCATAACTCTGATCACTACCATTGGCTAATGGGGTAACAAGTAGGACCTACCAAAAATATATCAAGGGAAACATGGTTTCTCCACATGGTGCCTTCATGCTCATTTTTTCAAGGAAGTACCCAACTCCCTCTAGAGAAACACCTACTCAACACATGGAATCATAGCACTTATATAAGAATGGTTTTTATCTGTTAGACTTGTTATCCTTGAATCTAGTAGGCTCATGGTTTTGTACCCCATGAACTCTAAGAATGCAAAATGAGGCAAATCAATTTCTCTCATGCATGATTTCCACCTCAAAAAAATTAGTATTTTTTGAGAGTTTTTTACCATGTGAATTTTGGAGAATTTTCTCGAGACAACACCAAGCTTTAAACCATGCAACCTAGAGAATTTTATTTGAACTACACCCTAGTATGGAAGAGCGAAGAATTTATCTACCACTACATATGTAAGAGTAGATATTTTATGTGCTCCTACATATAGGCCCACTATTAGGGAGTGGTAATTAATAGGAATTAACTACCCATCTTATATATATTTCCTCCATGTAAATTTCAATTTCTACTATTTGTTTTTACTTCTTCCCCTCACCATTTTTGAGCTCATGTGCAATTTCCTAGCTGTCATTTCTTCACGTGCTCACTTTGTACTCATTCATGGATTTCCCATTTTATTTAAGGATTTCAAGTAAGATTTTATTATTTTTTATTGATATTATATTTTATTCCTCCCTCTTTCTCTATATTTTATTTGATGTTATTATTTTCAAACTCCCCTTCATGTTTTTTCACATTCTTTACAAATCTTGTGTAAATTATGCACATCTTTTTATGTTTCTAAAACCTTGAAAGTATCCAATTTTATATGTTGTCTCATGAATCCCTATTCTCTTCTTCAAACCTCACTATGTTTCATTTAGAGTCATGTTTAGTGTTACAAAAATCCTTTCTCCCCATAGGTGTACCCCAAAGAATTTTCTCCAACGTGCACTCCATTTTACCTAATAGCCCAAGTGTACATCAAATAAATTTCTCCAAAGTATACCTTATTCACCAAATACCTCCAAGTGGTGAACTTTTAATAAAATTCTCTAAAGTACACCTAGTTAACCCCATTAGTGAACTTCAAAGAATTTTCTTCAAAGTGCACTCATCCTACTCATAAATGGTGCAAGTTTGTGAAAATTATTTAACCCACACCCAGAACTCATCTTGAACCACACCCTTTTCCAAAATCTCTTAATCAGTGCACTTCAAATAATTTTCTTTAAAGTACACCTTTTCCTCGAGCTTTGATGTAAGTTAGAGGTTTTTCTCCACTTTACACCAACCTTATCCAATTTTTTTAAAAATGGTGTAATATAGAGAAAATTATCTGACCTACACCCTTTTCTCAAACACTAATAAGTGTAATTCAAAGAATTTTATTTTGATTTCATAAAAATACCTACCCATGGTGTAGTTCAAAGAAACTTCTTCAAACTACACATTGTGCATTACTTCCACCATTTACAGGCAAAGTTTTTCTCTACCTATACATTCTCCCTATTAGATGAAAAATTATAACTATAGATGATTGGAATTATCTCTTAGAATAAATTGATCAATGACAGAGGTTTCTCCTACTAAGAAAGCCATGAAGTAAAAATTTCAAGGTGTGCTTCCTTTGTTCATAGTCAAATTAAATGTGGACTAGATTAGAGATATAGAGATTGGATAGTTAAAATGATGGAGTTCTTAAAAAGGATAAATAAGGACCACATTTCACCTCACATATAAGGTATCCTTAATAATTAAATTCATTTGGTGGCCACATTCCCCATATTAGAAAAAGATCCAAAATTTGTCTTGACAGTTAATACCCATTTTCACAAGTAGACTAGATCAAATAAGGATGTAGATGAAAAATTGGTCATCTGATTTGATGAGGAGTATTTTGATAAAGTCTTCCATATCTGTAATATTGAAGAATATTAAAATATAACTATGAACTTAGATCAGGAACACTATGGCAAGAATTTCAACAAATGCAAGAGGTATATCACCTCTAAATAGCTCAGGACCACTTGACACTCTATTATTAGGTGGCCAAAAAACCTTTATCACAATGAGTTATTATAGGAAGTAGGGGATTTCATCACTCTCTTCAGAAAATTTAAAGGGCTACCCACATCAAATATTTTCCAAGAATGGATGTATCATTATATCTGGGTCATCAAAAGGGGTAAATAAAAGATCTTCTGGGGAAAATAGATCAGTGAGGTTATATGTCACCAACTCTCTGAGCTGACCTCTTCTCTAAATTTCTTCATGACTTCCTATTTGCTATACACTATAGCTAGCATGAAATCCTTTCCACGTTTAACCAATGTTGGTGATAAAAATAAGGTTCCTATATATGAATACTATCCATAATTGACTCTAAAAGAGATAATAAAACATTACATAAGGGTCAATGATGCCTTATTTTATATATTAATTTGCATTTTTGACAAAGACCTCAAAAATAAAAGAGTATCATATGTATCATGGGAACAAGTCAACAAGGTTGGTTGTATATTCCTAAAATTCCCAACCTACACTGGGTAGGAGGATTCAATTAACAAACCTATATGTTACCTAGGTATCCAAGTGATAAGTTAATTCTAATGGAGATGTGTCAGCAAATGATGAGCATAAACAAGAAATAATCAGATGCCCATAAACTAGGTTTTAAGTTTCCAATCAACATTGGCTGGTATACACTATCTACCACTCCAAAGGCCAAGACAATGGAAATTGAATTATAGTGGATCACTCTTAATAAATTCAAGAGTAGGGAATACTTTGACTATAGGAAGATGAAAGATAAACTTAAAGTAAAATACAATCATATACATAGAATATAAGACATTTGGGTAGAGTGTAAAATAGAGGAAGACATGAGAAAGTTAGATTTCATTCATCTCAAAGTATATCAAATTGTAAATTTGAAACTGGCTGACATTATAAAAGAATTGATAGATAATGGGAATATATTAGATTCATTATATGAGATTAATTAGGTTTCTTCAAATCCTCTTCCCCAGTTCAATGGTGGTAAGGGAATACACTTCCATTAGAGATATATTCCAACCTATTCTTACAAAGATCAATGTTTGGCTGAAGGAAAGGGTATCAGATTGAAGCCATTCAAAATAGGATCCAACAAAGTGTATGATGAAGACACTGCTAGAAAATGAGAACTAAAGACAAAAAATAAGGAAGATGCCTCCACCTCTACATAAAAGGTGAGGTTTGTTTTCAATATCAAAGGAAAAGGAAAAGGTATAGACACTAATGTAGAGAATAATTTTGAGGTAGGGATATATTAAAATCCTACTTCAAGTGAAGCATTAGCACAACCATTGACTTCTCAAGTATAAAATTTTGAGGTAACATATTACACTCTTCCCCTATCACTCCTACTTCACCAGTTATTTTTATAGTGCCTCTTCATGCTATTCTTTCATCCCCTCCTTCATCCATTAGTGCCACACTTTTCCAAATTCTTTCTTATAACACATTGGATCATTTTTTTGATTCCCTTTCCAATTTACCTACTCCTTCAAAGTCACTGGAATCACCCACTAATTTGTATTTTACCCATCAATACATGGATAATTTCATGTCTTCCCCATATTCCAAATTGGCAACTCAAGTCCCATCCACTCCCATATAAAATGTGCCATTGGGAACTAAAGTTTACACCATACCAAACCAAACTCCACCTATCATAACCATCAATCCATTGATATCTATTCCATTACTAGATACCTCAATTCCACCTTCAAATTTAACTCACCTCACAAACTATTGATCTTCCCCCAACTCATAATACTTTACATCCTTTGCATAAGAATATTCATCAACCCTTCCCCCTTGGCTAATGTTCCAAACACCCAAGAGTAAGAAATAAGTTATATCATTAGATGATTTTGACTTCAGTCAACTTATACTAGTAAAACCAAAGACAATATAGAAGGATAAATAAATATCAAGGGTGATCTTTGATTCTAGTAATAATTATTTTGAGGTTGTAATACCTCTAAAAGGGGAAATCATTGAATATATCCAAGCATTTGACTATATAATTGGGTAGATAGATCTTGGTAAACAAACACATGAAATTGTAAAGGAAGACCTATAGGTAGTGATGCCATCTTTGATCAAAGGATATGACAAAGACAAGGTAATCAAAGATTAGCTTAAAGTATAGGTAAAACAACTGACCTTAGTTCTACTAAATATCACTCAATCTTTCAAGCCATTAGAGCCTATTGGAAGTGAGACCACTAAAAAATCAATTCAATAGGTAGAAAATATTGGGTCACAAGATTAGGCAGTCATCTTCTATATAGAGAGATTTTTAACTGAAGGTGATCAATGGATATTCTTTTTCATTTAACTTCACAATACCTTGAGTGAGATAAAAATAGAAATATTATAAACACTTGACACACTCTCAAGACTTTTAGTTAATAGAAAATGATTTTAACACATGGACCCAATTATGCTAGTTTATGATGGAAATTTTGGTTGAGAAAAAAATTATTCCAAATAAAAATATGTTTGTATAATATAGAGAGGCAATGAAGAATAAGAAAGAAGTTCTCCAGAATCTAATTAAGGATCTTGAGGAAGCCCAGGACATGTGCAATGATAAGGGGCTAGACCTTACAGATATGTTTTGAGAATTTCCACCCTAAACAAAAGATGACTCTCAAAAAATCCTTCCAACTGAAATAGTTATTCAGGAGTTAACTTCCCTAGTTCATACAAGGATTAAAATAAGAACATTCACATTGGATTCCATTGACAGGCTAGTTGAGTTTCAATTTATAATAGATAAATTACAAATAATTTTGGATAAGAACAAGGGAATGTCGGTCAACATAGTAGACTCCATTACAAGAGTCCTTGCTGATCTCCAAAAATACATCAAGGCTATATAATAGTGAAGTCCAAGTGACCTTGAAGAGATACAAAGCGTATCTAGAGAAGAATAAAAAGGAAGAAATTCTTATCTATGGACACTTAGTTTATTTTCATTATTTTTCATATGTAGTTTTGTTTGGTGTAATTTACACATATGAAAAGTACATAGTCCTAAGTAAAATTAGACTTTGTCAAGAATAAGTCAACGTAGTTATGTTTTCCCTATTTTTGTTCATATCTCCTTTATATAAATAAGAGGATGTTCTTTCGTAAGAGGATCACCAGGGATATAGAAGAGAAATGTTGTTGAATTGAGAGGTAATTTTTTAAACATTGTATTCAAATTGTAAATCTTGAATTTCATCAATATAATAAAATCAAGTGATCTTTCGATCTTTGTGTTGGCATAAACTTGTGGTGTATTGGAAAACTTCTTATGTCTTTTGCATTACATTTTATTATGATTTTGATTGGATTGTGATGTGAATTTTTATAAAATGGAAGGTGTCAAGAAGTTTAATTTGAAGTATTTTGAGCTACAATATTGTTACTAGGTTTGTGTTCATTATTGGAAGTGACTTACTATGGAGACTTTGGGCCACAAGTTATTTTCTTTGGTGATTTAATCTTTATTTGATATAAGGTGAAAAATGTGGGCTACACTTTCTTCCACCTACTCATGTTACATTATTGGTATTATTCTAGTTATTCTTTCATCTAACTAATCTAAATATCAATTATTATTGCTCCAACAAGTAATTTTATGTTTTCAAAATACATTATAATGAATAAAATAAGTTTTCAAGTGAAAATCAATTTTGAGAAAAGGGAATTGGATGATATGATAACACCCACTTTAATAGAATTAGTGTAAATAAGTGTAGATAATTACATGTTGTTTTAGTTAGAAATAAGAAGAGAGCCTCCCCTTTCCTTGAGGAGAAATTGTGGTGTCATGATGATTATCAAAGGTAAATTTTTTCATATTAGAGCTAGAAATTGTACCATTGGCTAGGGTATGTGGATCCTTGTATGACATAACATAGGTGGCTCTGAAGATGGACACGTGGTGTTACTGCACTCCTCTTGAGCATCATGACCATAATAAGGTAGAGTAGTTGTGCGATATTTGAGATCTAAGGGTTATTTACACTTATGAGCCCAAGTGCTTAATTCAGTTGTAATGACATCATCATATGCACAAGTGCTAGGATTTCTAGGTATCACCCCCATAAAAATCCACTTCACCTATATATTTTGGGGTCATCCCTTTTGAAATGTAGTGGTTATCATTTACTTTGTATTTTTGTTATTTTAACAACCATTTTTAAATGAATATAAGTAACATTAGCTAATAATTATTTCATTATACAGCCTTAGTAGGCACCCCTCATAGGTGTGATTAGACATTTTTTATTATGCTCTTGAGGCCTTATATATTATAATCTACACCTAACAATGAAGTGGATGTGTTTTTTTATGTCAATTTGTAGGAAAATTTATCCTTTTATAGTATGAACCTTTTTTTATGTCATAGACTTTAATTCATGCTTTATGTTCCTTTATAGTCTACAATGTTTAAAGCTATAGTTTAACACTTTAAAACTTCTAGTGCATCACCTTAGTTAGGTTTATTTAAGTGTTATTTGAATTTTTTTCTTGTCCCTTTTCATCCCCATGATCAATTAAAGAGACAACTTCTAAAATTATAGAATTTACTTTATAGACTATAATTTAGTCCCATGCTTGTAAAGCTTACCTAGAGGTTATTTATCTTGAAGTGAGAGTTTTACACATCAATAGGTTTCCCTTTCTGGCACACTTGATTGGATTGATCTACCAATTTACCTAACTAGAAGCCTAAGTTTATAAGCCAAAGGCCCATTATAAGGTCATAGATAGTAAATAATTTAAACCTAATAACACTACCTCTAAGAGCTCCAACTCACAAAAGGACCATGAGATCTAACACTAATAAAAAACCACGGCAATAAATGGCCCTTATAAGATTACCAAAGAACTTTTTATCATGGGATAATGATAACCCACTTATCCCCCTGGTGACCCTAGCTATATGGGACCCATTCCTATAAATGCACTGTAGGCACTCCCTAAATTCTCAAGAGAAGATTTTAAGACCATAGCAGAACATCTCCAAGATGTTATAAATGTGTGCATTGTATAAATTTCAACATGTATAATGTAGCCTTGAGATTAATAGCCTCTTCCTTTCAAATGTGAGCTATTGATAGGTACCAATCCTTGGCACCCAATTCCATAGCCAATTGAGATGATTTGGGTGATAGATTTTTTGATCATTTCAATGAGAAGGTAGATTGATCATCCCTCCTACAATAACTAATAACTATTAATAGATCCTCATAAGAATCCATTATTTATTTCAATTATAAGTTTAAAAATACTTAAAAAGGGATTAAAATAGATTATTTATTGCTCATGATCATGGCCATCATTTTCTATTTGAAGGCCTTTAACTCAAATATTTTTGTCATGATCCAATCACTTGGAAGACATATGCTTCATGATGCTTATGATCTAATAGTGAGGGCCAAATATAATTTAATAGATGTGGGAAAGCTTTCTCTTTAGTCATCAATGTTTTGTTCCCATAAATATCAATACTACCTCAAGAGGAAGTCCCAAATACCTTGGGAGAACTACCTTTTATGTACATGTATCCACCCACTTAGGAAAACACATCTACTTAATCCTCATTAGCCATAGAGATGAATGATATGAAGAGTATTTTGTGAAAATTTTATAATGAGATAATAATTCTCAAAAGGAATCAATATATGGCTTTAAATCCCCCTTTCAATAACTACCAAGAAAGGAGAGAATCATACTACTAAAACCAATATCAGGAGAGGCAAAGACAAAACCACCAAGTGCCAAACAATCAGATGTGACCCATAAATTAAATGGTTTCATTCCTTAATCCACTACACACAATATCACCAAATGTAAATAGAGAGATAATCACTAGTAAAAACAACTTGGTAGATCACTCTAATTCATGGTATTTCCCATGAAATGATGCTCATGGACATTAAAATTGTTTAAGGGGCAAACTACAATAGAAGGTTAGCAAATAGTGGTGATAATGGAATGCACCTAATTTAGCCTATGGATACCAATCTCTAGGGATTAAGAATTTATTCTTAATGACACAAATATAGGTAATGTCCTTTGAATAAGAATAATAAATAACCCTAGAGCATGCACTTTTCTCTTGGGTAGATGGTGAAGATGCAGTCTATAGCAGTAAACTTCCTATGTATAGAGCTCCACAAGTTAAATCAAACTACTATATGCACTCCAAGAAAAGGTTGGTTGAGATCCTTGAATCTATAGTAAGGTCCCAAGTGACTTTTATAAATCATTTAAGATCCCAACCTCTACCTTTGACATATCCAAATCAGAGAGAAATGGTACAAAACATGGTAAAATACCCTAAGGTTCTTCTCATAGGGTCATATGCTATGGTGGTGTAACTAAAAAATGTTATGACCAATAATTATCTCTAGGATGACCTATCTATTCTTGAGTAGAAATATGTGTTGAAAGAGGCTTTGGAAGAATGAGGGAAAACCACATAGGAAAAGCTGAATATGGAGCTTTTACAAACAAAAGGAAAAGAAGATAGAGCACAACCCTAGATACCATTTACATTCATCAATTTTAGATAAGGGGTAAGCAAGATGAAACATAACCCATTCTATTTTACACTTATTATGGGGAATAAATTGTTGCACAGCTATGTGAACAATTTTGATGTTAGCATTATAGTGATTCCTAAGTAGATAAAAAATGTATTATAATTATAGTATGAACCTTTGAATAAAGGAGTGATATAGTTATATGGAAAGAAGGTTCAAACCTTAAGAATCCTTAGGGATATCCCCTTCACATTTTATTATTATCCTAACATTTTTGTATTGAAAGATGTCATGGTGATAAGCATCCCTCCCATCTTCAAGCTATGTCTATCAAGAGATTTTACCACCAATATAGGTGGGTACCTATCATTAGATTGGTCCTATTTTATTTCCAAGGACCAAATATAGATCTAAGTTAAAGGTTTTGTCTAAATCATTTCATCTATAACACATATTAGATGAAGTCATGATGAACTTCAAAGTGACACACACCTTTTTCTCAAAAAGGGAGATACATTATGTGTAAATGCTCAAAGGGGAGAAAGTAGTAAACATCAAAAGCTTGAAGTAAGAAGCCATCACAATTTAATTTATTAAGAGTGACCCATTTTAAAAATTCAACACCATTGATCTTTGAACCTATGTAATCTATGATGAAGACTAGGCCATTATTAGGGTCATAAAGATGGAGGAATAGAGCGAGGGGGATAAAAGTGAGTCAAAATTTTAGACTCTATATTTTGATGGTGTAAATAGAAAGAATGGCTATAAAGCTAACATCTAACTAATGTCTCCTTCTATGGAAGAGACCCATAGATATTTTCAATTCCAATTTACCTACATAAACAATGAGGTTAAATATATAGTGTTTGTCCATATCCTTAACCTTGTTGAGTGGATGGGCATAAATTAGTTGAAAGTATTGAGTGATTTCTAAATAGTGGTAAGGTAGGTAACAACAGTTGTAACTATTAATAATATACACATGAGATCCTATCACCACCTTATATGTTATTTGATTGAAACTTTTAAAGCCTTTAATGTTTATATCATCCCTAGAGATGTAAATGTAGAGGCTAATAGGATGGTAATAATCAGATCCTAATTTGATCTACTGATAGAATTGTTCACCAATGAGCAAGTCATGAAGGATATCATCAAACCTACCATCCTTAATAATTACCATAATTGGAAAGTTTTTGAAAGTGATGCTTAGATTTCCATGTTTCTCTAGAAATCATATGAATTCATAGAATAATTACAACCAAATATTAAATAATCCTATAGGGACTAGATCATGTAATTAAAAACCAACAAGCTATTGAAGGGTATCAATACCTTAGATAATTTGTTTGATTTTAATGATTTCAATATTGACAAACAAAATATTCTCATAAATAAAGATGACTACTATTTAATTGATTTTTGAGGTAGAAGAAAGTTAAAGGTGGGAAAGGAGGTTCCCCAAAAGGATAATTAGTGGTTGGTCTCCTTCTGTGAAAATATGAAGGCATCATCACATGGACCTATGATGACTTGAAAGGATATGACCATGAAGTCATACAATAAACCATAGATTTGGTAGAGGGAGTTAAACCTATTTGAAAAAATCAAAGGTTGATAAACCAAAAATTGAGTCCCTCATGGCCTAGGAGCTTAGGAAATTAATAAACTTAAAGATCATATAACTGATCAAACATTCAACTTGGGTATCCAACTTATTTCTCATGTAAAAAAAGAGTGGAGAGATTGCGTAGAGTTTTGAGACTTAAATAAGGCTTCCTTAAAATATAATTACCCCCTTCCCTCTATGGAACAAATCATCCAATTGGTAGTAAGTAAAAAAATTTATCTCTACTAGATAGATTGTAAGGATATAATCAGGTATGGGTAAATGAGGAGGCTCAACACATGACCACTTTCACCACAAAGTGGGGAACCTTTGCGCATTTGAAGATGCCTTTCAGCTTTTCTAATGTTGGGACTACATTACAGTGAGTTATAGACATGGATTTTAAGGACCTTAACAATAAGATCATCCTCATATATCTAGATGATTTCACTATGTTCTTAAAGAATAAAAAATACCACTTAAATCATCTAGAAAATATTTTCCAAAAGTGCCAAGAATTTGGGGTGTCTCTTAACCCCAAGAAATGAATCTTTGGAGTCCTATAAGGCAACATGATTTGATACATAGTATCTAAATAAGGGATAACAATTGATTCAAAAAGAGTACAAGCTATCAAATACTTAACCTTGTCAATAAACTAGAAAGGGGTCTAGTCTTTCCTTAGGAAGATTATCTTCATTAGCCAGTTCCTAACTAACTTCATAGGATTGGTGAGACCAATAATGTTGATGTTGAAAAAGGACTAGGCCTTAAAATAGACACCTAAGGGGAGAAAAACATTTGATAAAATAAAGGATGCAATATCCACCACACTTGTACTAGTTAATCCTAACTTTTATAAATATTTCATTATGTACATCTATTAAAGTGAGAATAGTCTAGTAGTTATGTTAACTCAAAAGGAAGAGGTAGGAAGAAATGAGCACCTGATCATGTTCTACTCAAGAACATTACATGGGTATCAAGACAAATATAATTTCATATATAGAAAGTATATTTCCATTATGAAGGGGCTCAAAAAGTCTAGGTACTGTATGGAGGGTAGCAAAATAATAGTGTATGTGTCATACTCTAGTGTCTTCAAATACATAATGGAAGGAGAAATCATTAAAAAGTAGGATAATTAGATCACTAAGATCCTCAAGTATGATATAAAAATTAAGCCAAAAATGGTGGTTAGAAGAATGAGAATCTATGAGTATTTATCCCAAAGTGCAAATGTCCCATTGGAAGAACCAGACATGTCAAAAGTAGTCCTATTGAGCCAACATGAAGTTGACATATCTAAGGTGGTCAATAAAGTCCAACTCATGAAAAATAGTTGGTATCCCAATGGCCTCCCTACATATAAAATGAATTTATACAAGCTATAGGGGTTTAGATACACACTGGTCTAGGGAGTCTTATTCAAAATAAACTTTGATGGATATCTACTCTAATTTGTCGAAAGGCACCAAGTATTTTAGAGAAAGTTCATTTATGTTCTTAGAAAGAAGAGAAAATAAACTTAAGAATGGTATGGTAGAAAAAATTAGTATGTTACATCTACATTGATCCAGATGAATGTAGATACTCCTCTTTGGCTTGGGAGGAATGACCTATATATAATAAATCACTCAAAAAAATGGTTTGATTAGTTATATAGTAATGTTGATTGCCTAACAAGCTAGATCCAAGAAGCATGAGCTTCTTTGGAGGCTATCAATACACACTTATAAATAATTAAGTTCTAAAAGATAAAGTAATTTAATAAATATAAAAAGATACTAAAATTAAGTATAAAAAATTATTTATAAAAGAATAGAAGAAATTGACTAATTATACCAATAAGCAGGTCAATACTAATGCTAAATAGGTCAAGTGTGGGTCAAAAAATAGGGTAGGGTTATATGGTTAAGATGAGGGTCTAAAATTTAGATTCGGTTGAGAGTAAGTGGGTAAAAATAGCTTGTTATTTTATCACATAGTGATCATTGGTAGTTGAGGTGACCATCAATGGTTAGGGTAATCATCAGTAGTTGAGGTGGCCATCAATGGTTGAGATAGATCGTTGGCAATTGGAGTGACCATTGGTGGTTACTGTGGGTTTGGTTTGGTTAAGAAAAGGGTTATTTAGATAAAGTTAGAGAATGAAATTCTAAGAGATGGGTTTGGATTGGGTTGATTGTGAAATAAAAATAAAGTAACTGAATGATTGAAAATAGATACTTAGCTTTTTAGTTGTTAATTTGATGAATGATTGAGGTGATGGATCTCCAAGCAATTTCCATAGAGTAATGGTACTTTGTTGTTGGTTGATGGATGGTATCACTTAAAATCTCTATTTCACTTGGTAGTTCACTAGGAGAATACCTAAAAAATAGAATTCTAATGAAAGAGGCTCTAGATCTAGATATGAATGATGATTTCTTGATTCTTGATCTAGATTCAGTCTCTCCTTCTCTCTCTTTATAGGAAGGAAAGAGAGATGAAACAATTGTTAACAAGAATTATAACATGCTATCTAAATTTAGCTCTTACATGTATGTGTTTGCACATGAATTATATGAGATACTAATAAAAAATTAATTTAGAGTGATGTGGTAGTTAAGTGGTTGAGATAGTAGAGCTTGACCATTGGCTATTAGGGTAATTGTCAATGATTAAGGTGACCATTGACAATTCAGGGTATAAGGCTAAAGTTGGTAAAAAGGCTAGTGGGTCAGTCTACCTAGTTAGATAACAACTTGGGGTTCTATTAAAATATTTGAGGGATAGTCCCTAGGAGGTCCTAAGATGGTCTAATGGTATCTTGCAATCTAGAATTATTTTGTATGTTTTGTAAGTGTCTACATTTTGCCCCTTTTATTATGTAGTTTGTATTCAATGAGTGGAACAACAAAAATAGAGTGCATCTTACAAGTTTGGTTTCCTTGAGCATGGGAGGAGGTGTTTCCCCCTCAAATCAGGAGTCAATGAGGTGAAATAGAATTAGGTACAAGTTTGATAAGGGGTTAATTTAATGATTAAGGTGGTTAATGGGTTAGGTACTAAAGCATAAAAAAGCACATAAAGTGTGACTAAGTATGATAGCCAAGATCATGTTTTGAATAAGTTACCATGGTTGATAAAAATTAAGGTTAGTGCTAGAATGGAAAGCGATAAATATACCAAATGATTGTATTTAGGCATGGTGATTAGGTACACTCTTAAGTCTACTAAGCAAGGTTAGTGTCTCCAAGGGTATCCAAGGTAGGAAGTGCTCCTAGGTAAAATACAATTAGTCAGGTGTGCACAAGGTAGCATAAATTTCAAAAACCTATTTAAAATGATAATTAGTTTGTGCATTCAAAATGAATATGACATTATCATCACAAAGTGTGTGATTGCCAAGCCAAAAATGACCAATGGCAAGGTTGACTTGATCAGTGGTATGGATGGTAGAGAAGGTGATCTCCATTGGTGGGCACATGATGGGGGTGCCAAAAATTGGTAAGTTTGAGGCAAAAGTAAAATTATAATAGCCTGACCATTGAGAGTTAGGAGTTTTGAAGTTAACCATTGATAGTCACCCTGACGATTAATAGTTATGTGTAAACCCTAAAAAGGTGGAATTAAAAGTGCATTCATGAGTCATTTGAACTCATTTGTGACTTTTGACTATTGATAGTAATAGCTTTAGTTTTTTGTGTGAGAAATTAGATGGTGATTACTTTTTGGGTAAGATTGATTGGTTAAGGTGGATTATTGATTGAATGGGCTAGAGTGTTGGAGGGTTAACCGAGCCAAGATGTAGGGTGGATGAGGATGTGGTTAGGTAATGGGTCTAAAAATTCCTCCTTGATGATGGTCAAGGAATGAGGTAGGGGTTACTATAAATTGGTAGTCTAGATTTGATCTTGAAAATATATTTTATTTTGATTTTGTTGATTAGTTATTATTTATTTGGTGGGTTTTAGGTTTGACCTAGTTTTAGGTTTTGCTTGGTTTTTTGGTGAAATTTGTAGTTGAATTTATAAATTGGGAGGGGTAGGTTAGTTAGGGTAGGGTAGGGGATAGAAAGTTGTAAGAATTTATGAGAATTTATCTATTATTTGGTAGTATTAGGTGAGGGTACGGTTTTGGTTATTTTTCCAATATTTACATATAATGATCATCGATGGTCATACCTGACTGTTGACAATCAATGATCATTAGTCAATGGGTTACCTGACCATTAATATTCATCATGATAGTTAATGGTCGATAGAGGTGGAAATGTTTTTTGTTGAAAAATATTGAATGTTTATAAAGTTTTAAGTTTTAAAATATTTTTTTTTGCAAATTATGATGTCAATGGTAACGTTAAAATGATGAACATCGATAGCTAATAGTGTAAGTTGCCACTAGAATTTAAGGGGTAGAGGGTGGAATGTTTTAGATATAAGGGTGATTGATTATGGTAAAAATAGGGTAGGTTAAGGGATTATTTTTGGAGATAAGTCATAGGCATAGGCTGTAAGAGGGTAAGTTTAAAAGATAAAATAGTATAGAGAACTAATTTTTTTTTGCTATTGAACTTTGTAGGCACACGAGTAGTTTTAGATGTGAGATTGGGTGCCTCAAATATTCATTGAGATTCACTAAGGTATAACTATTGTTGACTAGGTAAACATGGAGGAGGTGGGGTTTGGTGTGCTATTGCATTACTATCACATGCCATGAGATGTGGTGATGATAGTCACCCTCATCAAAAGATGGGATCTAGCCACTAA
The DNA here is from genome assembly GCA_037957365.1 of Torreya grandis. Lineage (NCBI taxonomy): Eukaryota > Viridiplantae > Streptophyta > Pinopsida > Cupressales > Taxaceae > Torreya > Torreya grandis. The sequence goes on from JARHVA010002854.1 coordinate 164,639, forward strand.
CACATTATTACTACCCATTGGTGAGATGATGATCTTACATGAGGATGTTCATAGGATTACATGGCTACCCATTTGAGGTGAGATGATTTATCACATTAAGAGTGAGAAGAGAGATGAGTTTATGGAGCTAATATATAAAGATGACCATGATTTTGTGAGTTGGCACACCAAAGGTTTAATCTAAACTCTACTATATCATAGGGTCAGAGGTGAGAGGTGACTACTTATGATGATGATGGTAGTTTCATGTTTTTCCATTATATATTCAATCAATGAGAGGATTCCCTATCTATTACTAGGAGTTCTAGTGGAAATGATACTAGGGTGCATAGTGTTCGATTGTGTGCTTATGCTTCTAGTCTAAATATAAAGGGAGATATAGGGTTTTAGAGATAATATGAGGTACAATATTAGCATATGATTTGTTCTCCACTACTAGGCTTATGAGCACATATAGGTTCTAAGTCCATTGGGGCTACTATGGGATGGGTATGCATAGATGGAGTTTATATTTGGATTCATGTAGTGGAGAGATGACTTTACCCTATCATGACCAAGTAGAGGGGTTTATGACATTGATTGGTTAAGAGGTACACTAAATGCCTTAGTTGTTAGAGATGTAATCTAGAGGCCCTATGTCAAATTTTTAGAGTGGACTCACTACAAGAGACATACACTATTCATATAGAGCTATAGATTGATTTTGGTAGGAGAGAGGGTAAGATAGAGTTCATTCCTTTTGATAGGGTATGGTGATAATTTGTCCTAGTGTAGGATATCTAAAGTATGTTCCTGAGACATAGGAAAGAGGATGTAGAGCTACTACTTCTAGAGCCATAGCCAATTTAGGTTTTTCTTATTTATGAGGAGTTGTTGACTAAGGATGAGATAGATGATGTAGGTCTTATAAATGGGTACCCAACATGGTACTAGGCACTCTATATTGTAGCTGATTTTAGGGATGTTGATGATGGGTGATAGGTGATGGATGTCAATCCAACCAATAGAAGCGGACCTTAATAGGTGAAATTATAGGGGTCTACCCTAGATTTATATGTAGTGATCATGTAAAAAGATTAGGCATGAATAAAATTAGTTGTAATAAAGGGTTTTGTTGTAGCACTGTAAGGTTAGTTTATAACAACATAGGGTTAAGTGGTTATAATTATAGGTGATAGGGACTAGGCTAGAGATATGTTATCTTTGGTTACCCAGGAGAGATATTCCTTAAGATAGGCTAGAGGAGGAACTACAACACCTACAGGACCACTAGGCACTATCCCCATGGCATGGTATATATCCATAGTGGAGGAGCTCAATTATTATGAGGTGATACTCTTGAGATGATATTCCAATGGGCCCCAATAGGGTGAGTATAGAGTTTCTATGGATGGAGGTGTTGGCATAGTGACACTAGATTAGTGGGCTACATCCATGGGAGGATAGGTAGGTACCTTAGGAGGATAGACACTAAGAGGCAGCAGTGCCCCAGGGGCATAGTTATGATATGGTTATGACATATTATATTTTGTTGTATATAATTTTAATACCGACCTATGAGTCGATGTGGTGAGATGTATATTTTGAAAGAGATACATGTATATTTATTGTATACATGATTATTATGTGGTTATTTATGATTATATACTCACAATCTTTGAATATTGTTTATTGTTCATGGTGTTGATGTTCATGTTGATCATTAATGATTTTATGGATTATGGTTATGATATTGATATATATTTTAATATGGACTCACCTAACTAGGCATGTGATGGCTTTTTATTTGTGTTGATTATGATTCTTGGTTATGGATCTAGATGATGTTGATATGATATTGGTTTGTGTGATGGATGGATAATGTGATGATGTTGATCACATGGATTATTGTTTATGGTTTGTTTTTTATTGTTCATGATGATGCCTTTGATGGATGTGATGATTATAGTTTCATGTTTTGAGATGATCATTGATATTATAATGATTTTGATGCCAAGTTTTAATGAGTATATGCTTCCTCATTTAGATTTAGACATGTGCTGAAAGTGGTTTATTGATTTATTATTCATGGATGTTATGATGTTGATGGTTATGTGAATTGATATGGTTTATGCTAATGATTTTTGTTTTTGTTTATGGTATTATGATGTGGTTATGATTATGGTCATTTTATATAAGGTGAAGCACATAAATTAAGTTGAATAAAAAAACTAGATGTGAGAAAGGGTACATAATTAAAAGACAAACATCTAAAGGATAGGAAGAGGTCACGATGCTTCTTCTTTGGCAAGGATGAAAACAAACCAATGTTGGATTGGCTTAAGGAACATAAACCCATTGAGTGTTTCACATTAACATTTTTTAGTTGGTTAAAAAGGTGTCTTGATCACATTATGTCAAGTGAGATAAAAAAATCCCTTGCTTTATAGTGTATAAAGTGGGGTTGGATGAAAATGAAACCTTCTTACAAGACTATCATGACTCTTTAGGAGGTTATAAAAGAGACAATATAAACAATTCCATGTCATATAAAGTGTAGAATGATCAATTTAGGAAGCCTACTCATGAGAACCAATTGTAGCTCTCAAAATTATCACGTATGAGAGCCGATTATAGCTTTCAAAATTATTTTGATTTTTTGATATTTGATAATGGGTCTTTTGTTGATTATGTTGTTGTTTGGGAGAGTTGGGGAAGTTGATTGATTCGGGAAGCTTCTAATAAATTGATATGTTTTAATAAATACTTTACTTAGCCATCCTTCAAGGGAGAAATCAAAGTTTGTGTGCTTTGCTTAATGCCTTTGATAGTTGTCCTTCAAGGGAAAACTATACCTTATTTTGATCAATTTTGATATGTTTCTAGTAGTTGTTATTCAAGGGAGTAGTCTGCAAATGCTAGGAATGACCCATGATTGTTTTTAGTTATGACTTTTATTTTTATTATTTTATTTATTGATTGACATATAATTAATTATATAGGCTTAAAGGTTGACTTTTGTGAAGGCAAAATTTAAATCATAAGAAGGTTTATTAGGTGCAAAAGAGGTTTAGATGATAATAATCATGGGAGTACATCCTAGGAAAGGGGCTAAAAGTACCATGAAACTCATGCCATGGGTAGAGCCATGGTACCCATTGTTCAATATTAGGATATGATTATGATGGATAATCATATGATTTAGTTTTAATTGATTTCCCCTAAAATAGGGAGATGAATGTAGTGTGAAATCAAATAATGAGCTGAAGTTAGGCAAAAGGTGAGTTGGATCCTCTTTAGCAAAAGAAAGGATGTAGAATCAAATAATTTAAGGTCTCAAGATACAGGTTACCTTTGAGAGAGGACAATTGATCATCTCTAGATCCATACTTGTGTGTTATGATATAAGGTCCAAGCCAATTAAAAGAAAATTTTCCTCACTTGATTTTATCCATATTGGTGACATGTTTATTTTCCTTTACATTATGGTCTCTATTATTTAATTCTCACACTTTAATATGTTTTTTATAGACACATTTTATTCACTCTTGATAGACATGAATATGGGTAAGATTGGATAAGCAATGCTCATCAAGTAGCTCAAGCTAATCTAAACATTCTTGATGGTAATCATCTTTAGAGATGAAATCTTGAAAATATATATGAAGAGATGGGATTTAGACTTTAAGAGGTAAGATAACCTTTATACCAAACATAAGAGAGAATGGTGTAACACCCATATGGGTTATAAAGCTACTACAATATGCTTATAAGGCAAAAGGGATATGCAAATGCCAATCTCAACTAGAGGCATTGACCATTTTAGTGAGCATGTTGTTGAGAGTTTTGTTATAAGATTATGCCTATTGATTTTATTGAGGATTTTAGGGTGATGATAAAATTAACTTGATGCTAAATGTGTCACAAATAATCTAGACTTGTTTATTTTTAAAATATTTTCCATTGTAAGTGATGATTTTGTGAGGAACGCTAAAATTGTAGATGATGTGACGATTGATAAAGTTGGTAATATTTCAAACTTTAGTTGAGATAAGAGGAATAGCCTCTACCCATTTAGTAAAATACATAGTTATAATGATGATATAAAGATGTCTCTATGAAGAATGGGGGTTAATTTCACCATTAAGGTCTAAACCCCATTATGAGAAGGGCCAAAAATCCATGGATACACCAAGACTCTGGCTAGGTTCATGATGTAAATTGGCATGTTATTAAAACTTAACACACTTGGTTAAGGGTAGTCTAGTAATAGCTAAGGTTAAGGATGTGTTTAGTGATGGCTAGGCCACTAAAGTTTCCCCCATAGATCCCATCATTGGTTTCCTTGATAGCATGAGAGGCTTCATGACTATGTAGGTAATGGAAGAGGAGATCATCAAATCCACATTTATAAATAATTCCCCCTAGTAGGGTATACCATGAGGTACTTTAGATAAATGCTCTTCAAACATTATTTGAAAGACCAAAAGAAATGATGGTAAGGTTAATATAGTTGAAGGTCTATTGATATCAAAGGTTAGGTTGGGTTTCCTCCACATTAAAGATGGTGGGAAAGTTTGGTTTTAAATAAGAGGGATGGGTAAGTTTTTGGATAATGATAAATATATTAGATATAGGAGGTGTAGACAAGATCTAAGAGGTGAGGGAAGCTAGTGTATTGACAAAGTTATTCATAGATCATGGGGTGGTTTGGATATGGTAGTGTTCAAATGATGCTAAAAATACATCAAATATTTATTTGTACTTTTGAAAAACATCACTTTTACACTGGTAAGATCTACTAATTTTATTGACCACAAGTTAAGAGTCACCAAAGATGTTAATTTTTTTGACTCTCAAGGATAGTGCAATTTGAAGGCCTACTACTAGGGCTTCATACTTAGCCATGTTGTTGATGCATTCAAAATCTATCTAGAAAGATAAAGGAAGAGGTTCATCATGAAGGGGGATAAGGATAATGTTGGCTCCCTTACCATGTTGATACTTTGATTTGTTAAATAACATGGCCACCTGATAGGTGAAGTCTACCTAAGAGAGGGTCATGATGGACTCATTAGGAAACACAAGAGGAGGTTTATCATCTTTTGAGGATACATAATCCAATTAGTTGGTAATGACTTTCCCCTTAATTTACTTATAATGAAAAAACTTAAGGTCAAACATAGCTAAAATCATGATCCATTTGGCCATATGTTTGTTTTGGTATGGCTTGGAGTTCATATACTTGAATGGGTTAGTATTGGTCATGACATAGGTCTTGTAGTTGAGAAGGTGGTGGTGGAGTTTGGTGGCCACAAAGACTAAATCTAGGAAAAGTTTTTCAGTATGGTTGTACCAAGTTTTTAATTCTAAAAGTGTGTTGTTGATGTATTAGATAGATTTCTCCTTGTGTTATTCATCTTGATGAGCAAGCATTACCCCTAAGAAGTGGTTGGTGGCAAAGATATAAAGGTAAAAATTTTGATCATCCTTACAAAGGGTGAGGATAGGTGGAGATAAAAGGTACCTTTTTAGTGAATCAAAGGCCTTTTGATAGTCATCATTCGACTTGAAAGAGACATCCTTCTTTAGGAGGTGATGAAAGGGTTAAAATTGGTCTAAGAGTTTGGAGATAGAGTGATGAATGGATTGGAGCTTCCCTATAAATTATAGAGTTGTTTAAGGTTTATTTAAGGAAGCATGTCAAGGATTTATTTGATTTTGGAAAGATAAACTTTTATTCCCTAAAGGGAAATGACAAAACTAAGGAGATTTCCTAATAAGACCCCAAAAATTCACTTCTTGGGGTTAAGGTAAACATGGTAATGGATGAGGTGCTCAAAGATAATCTTGAGAATGGACAAATTATCCTTATGACATTTGGATTTTCCAAGAAGGTCATCAACATAGTATTATACTATTTTATGGATAAGGTCATCAAAGATGTAAGTCATATCACATTGGTAGGTTTCACCAATGTTATTTAGTCAAAAAGGCATGAGACTAGAAAAATGTCCCCTATAAGGTGATGAAGGTAGTTTTGTGTTGATATTCATCGGTGATTAGGATCTGATTGTAACTTGAAAATCCATCCATGAGACATAACATTTCATGGCTAGCTCTAAGATCAACTAGCTGATCAATGCTTGGTAAAGGAAAGTCATATTTTTGGAAATCAAGATTGAGTTCATGAAATTCCACACAAATGCATAGTGCCCTATGGCTTTGGTGATAGGCATGACATTCAAGACCCATTCAGGGTAGTCAATGGGTTGGATAAAATTGATGGATAGGAGATGCTAAAGCTCTTCTTTGATGATAAGGGAAGTGCGAGGGTGCATTCATTAAAATTTCTACTTAATGGGCTTGACATCATGGTTGGTGACTATGTTTTGGGTAGCGATGGAGGGGTTGATTCTTGGCATGTCATTATAAGACCAAGCAAATACTATGCTACAATCTTGTAAGAAGGAGGTGAAGTCTTAAAGCTCCTTAAAATTTAATGGTTGGATGATTTTAACAATAAAAGGGTTATCTAAAGTGTCTATGTTAATATCCATGATGGATTAATTCAACATGGTTGAAGTCTCAAGAGGTAGGGATTTATGGATGGAGGAATTTGGTACACCAAGATAGGTGAGAATATAATCATGATTCTGACATTGAACAATACTAATGGTAGGAGATTCATCTCTTATCATCTCAAGATGGGTCAGAGGGATGGTTATGGTCACTCCTTCCTTTTGACAAGTTAAGGGTTTAAGGCTGATCATGTTGATGAAAAAAAGTTAGGGGTGAAGATCTTGAAATCTTTAACTATCAATGGTGGAGTTGATGGTGAGGATGTGCTTTCTTCATTAATGATGGTAATGGGAGGTTGATTGGTTTATTGTTTAAATGGCATGAAACTAAGGCCATGTTTTTTGTGAGGTTTTTGGGTTTTCATTATAATCAACTCGTGTGGTCCATGTTCATACTAACCTAGGCCAAATCCCTTCCAAGAACACTTGTACAGCTATGCTTTATCAAGTTCTAGTTTATCTAGATATGAGAAGCTGAAGGTGAATGGTTGAGGTGAAAAAGAGGTGGTGGAAGTGTTAGGGGGTTTATCAAGTACCTCATAGATGAAATTGGTTTGATAATTTAAGGGTCTAAAAGGAATAATGGTTTCCATATTGGGGTCATAACTATGTTAGCGGTTAATTTTCCCATACTCTTGAGGATTAGGGAAAGTGTCAAGAATGAGAAGGAAATACTCCCCCAAAAAAAGACCTTAGAAACTTTATTCTAAAGGGTTCATTGTGGGGATTTGGGTGGAAGGGATGGAAGAACTAGTGAATGCTTCATTGGTATAAGAAGATGGGGTTTCATCTTTTTATAATGAGGGATGGTTAGATGGGGGAAAGAGGACATCTGATCCAAAACTTAGAAGCTTTGGTTGAAAGATAATTTAATAAATAATAACAACACAATTGTAATAATAGTATTTATGAAAAGAGATGTTTTATTGATCAAATTTGTAGACCCAAACATATTCCTATCTTTGAGAAGAGATGTCTCCTTTATATTTTAGGTTACATATTCATCTATACACATTTTTAAAGTAGGAGGAGGATATATAAGGACACAAATCTCAAGGGATATCAAGTGGTTCAACTTCTATGATTTATAATAATATAAAATTCAAGGAATTACTATTTTTAGAAACATACTATTTTTAGATTACACTACTAAAATTGAAATTTGGGGCACTTCAATTTGATTTTAGGGGTTAAAACCCACTAATAAAATCTCTATGTCATCTCATGGTATTCCACTCATTCTTAGCTTTTCAGTGGTTCAAACAATTAGTCAAATGGAGCTATGGTGCAAAAGTTATGACTCCTAAAAGTTCTACCCCCAATTAGGGTAAAACCGCCACCTAAATTGTCACCTAAAATATTGCTCAGATCATTCCTCCCTCCTTGAGAATCAATGGTCCCCATTGCATCAAGATTTGTCATCAAGTGTGATAGTTGTATTTTGATTTGATTCCAGATGCATACCTGGAAAGGAATATGCTTTGTGGAGCTATGTAGGGCCCAATTGTTCACCATTTCTATCTGACCATTAGTATATAGGTGGAAGGCAATGAAAATCTTTATTTTAATATCTATTTAATTTTGTTGTTGTTTTGTTTTTGTAGTCAAGGATGTAACCTTGGCCATTTTGGAAACCTATGGCTTAATCATCATGAGAACAAATTTCTTGGCACTAATCAGGCGACTGATGAAGAAGGTGGTACCTTTGGTACCTTGTAGCACCATATTCCAAGAATGAGGGTGATCCTTCGAGTTCTTTATTCATAGATACCATGTTGATCATACATGAATGGTTGACCAACGATTACATCACAAACATCTAGATTGACCACATCACATAAGACTTCATCTTGGAAAGGTTTTATTGCATATGAGAGAAGACATTGGTGGGTGAGATAGAGGTTTCTACCTGGAGTCAACCATCCAATACTAAATGGCTTTGGGTGAGGCTTCATGGAGAAATTTAGGATTTTCAAAAAATTAGCAGATATTAAACTCTTTTGACTCCCAGTATCAAGAATGAAATGTAGACGCTTACCTTTCACCCATAACTTAGAGTGAAATAACCTTTCCTTATCATTTGGCCTCTCCTTATGGGTCTGTGATGAAGTAATAATGACATAGGGCTCAACATCTATAATCTCTTCTTCATCCTCTTCAATTGAAAAGTGTGTATGAGGTAGAGGAGCAGATGTTGAGGATTGTGACTCAAAAAGTAGGGACTTGATGGCTTGACATTTTTCTTTAGAGTACATTCTAGATTTGTGGTAATTAAACCATTTCCCAATCTTCCCTTCATTTTACATCCAATTTTATCCTCATGTTTGACCTTATTTATCACTTCTACATTTTGTATGCTAACTCTTTATATTCATTATTCCATGCTTCTACTCAATCTTCAATATGAACTTGTATGCCTCACTAAGGGTTTCTGAATTGAAGAATTCTATCTCCCCCTATATATACCATTGTAATCCACCATGATATTTGAGAACCTTATGTTTTTCACTTTCTTGGATGCCCAATCTCATAGATAGAGAATGAAAAATATCAATGTAATCTTGAAAAAACTATTCCTTACCTTGGTGAAGTTATTACCATTGTATATATAGATCATCATATGCTCTAATGGGGTAGTATTCTTTCTTTGTAGTTTCTATGAAATTGTCCTAAGTAGGTTCCACCTCAAGGCCAATATCATCCATACTGAATCTATTATTGTACACTTATCACCAATTTCTGACATACAATGATACTTTCAAAAAAGCAAAAGTGATATTCTCTTTATCAATGAATTTATTTATAGAAAAAGAGGAAGAAAATAGATCTAACTAATTTTCTACAACATCAGCATTGATTTTTCCTTCAAATTTAGGGATATCAAAATTCACCTGAACCTTGAAGGCTGTTGGGGTACTAAAAGGATGTGGGGTGTAGATGAGAGCCGAAAATTCCCATCAAGATTTGTTGGAGAATTTATGTAAATTATTTTATCATCTATGCTTGTTATTATTGGAGGGCTTCATTCATAATTTCCTTTAAAGGATCAAATGTCTCAGTTTTATCCACCATTTAAGGTCATTTAAAGCAAATAGGTGGACAATTTCGAAGATCTATTATTTTTCACAAAGCTTCTTGTAGCCTAACCTCATATTTAGGATCATACACTCTCAAGACAAACCACTATGATACCACTAATCCAAAACATAGAAGCTTTAGTTGAAAGATAATTTAAGAAACAAGAACAACACAATTGTAATAATGTTATTTCTGAGAAGAGATGTTTTATTAATCAACTTTGTAGACACAAACATATGCCTGTCTCTAGGAAGAGATGTCTCCTTTATATTTTGGGTTACATATTAATTTATGCACATTTTGAAGGTAGGATGAGGATTTTTAAAGTCACCAATATCGAGGGAGATCAAGTGGTTCCACTTACATGATTTACAATAATACAAAATTCAAGGAATTACTATTTTTAGAAACTTATTATTTTTATATTGCACCACTAAAATTGAAAATTTGAGCACTTCCATATAGTTTTAAAGGGTCAAAACCAACTAATAAAATCTCTATGCTATCTCATGGTATTCCCCTCATTATTAGATTTCCAATGGTTCAAACAAGGAGTCAAATAGAGCTATGGTGCAAAATTTATGGCTCTCAAAAGTTCTACCACTAATTAGGGTAGAACCATCACCTTAAATATTTCTTAGATCAACATCATTGGGTTGGTACATCATGGTTCATTATGTGAAGGGGCTCAAGTCATCTTGTATGGTAATAACTAGAATTTTGTGGTCAAATTTGATGCATCAGTGTAGGGTAGATGGCACACAACCCATGGAGTAGATCTAGGGGCATCCCAAGAAGATGTTATACTAGAATTCTCATTCCACTACATAAAAAAATCTCAAGAAACATACGAGGTCTAAGGAAATTGTGAAGGACAATAGCTATTATAATTATGGTTATGGTATCATTGAATGATCATAGCACTACTAAGGTCTTTGACACAATATTCTTGGGTACTTTGAGTTATTTTTAGGCTGGAAGGAGATGATGTCGATACTAGATCCTCAATTTATCATAACCCTCTTGATACATGTTTTGTTTATATAAGAGGTAATGAAGAGGGGAGGATATAGGTTATCTAGGTAGATGGAAGGTTTTTTGAATCCTTAAAAGGTAATAAGGTTGGAAATGTGAAGGGCTCTAACAAAGGCTGCTAAAGGTTGAGGGTCTTCCACTCGAACCTCTATAGATTAAAATTCTTCTTTCATTTCTTGGTGATGATGGGGTGAGTGTTGATTGTTTCATACAAGCTCATCTTCACTGAGGTTTGTTGAATCTATTTTAGAACTACTCATTAGATTGATTTAGAGGGATTGGGGTGAGAGGGTCCCAAGATGGACATTTTGGGTTTGGGTAAGGGTGAAGGTGCTTGGTATTTTCAAAGTGGTTGCATGGAGTAAGAGGGATATTTACATTGAATGGACACATTTGTCTTCCCCTTATCCTTTGGTTGAGACTGCGATCATATGAGTATACAGATGGTATGGACTAGGGGGAGTTAATCTAGGTGATTGTTTTGGTTCCTCTTTACTCTAAGGTGAGATTAGAGGGGTAAGTAGGTGTTGGTCAATGGTTTTTGGTTCTTGGATGGATGTAAAGATCATAGGTGACTCATCTAATAATAATTCATCCTTGTGATACAGTCGATGGGTTATCATTTGGAGAGATTTGTAGTTCTTCATGGCATTTCAAGTGTCTTATGGTATGAATATATCAATTTTTCCTTGTACCAAGATAGTTTAGGATTATGTGGGTCAAATAGTTTGATAGGTTTCAAGGTTAATAAATATTCTTATATTATCCTCTATAGGATGGTGGATTAAGATTTGGGTAATGGTAGAAAAGGCATAGGGGTCTTAGGTTTGGTAGTTAAGATGGAAGTCCTTTTAGGAGTCATTTTGATGGTCAAAGACATGGGTGAAAGGGTTAATTTGGTGGATGGTTTAGGCTATATTTTAGAGGTTGAGGGTTTAGGGCCATAAGGTTTTTGGATAAATGTTCAAGAGATAAGAGTTTTGGTTATAGTTGGTTGGGAGATAACAGGTATGTTCATGGGTGGCTTGGTGGAAATAGGTGTGGATGAAATTAAAAGTGATAGTGTAACCAAGAGTGGTGGTTGGGTTTTGACTTGGATGGTTTGTTTTTGAATTAGGGTAGAGGGATGAGGTCCTAATGTAGAGAGTAAAGTGGATAGGGGAGGTAGAGTTCTGGTCTTTGGGATCCTAGGTGGTTTCACCTTATTTATTGTCATCGGTTGGGGTTTATCTAGTAGGTTTAGTGGATTTAGGTCCAACTTTATTGATGAGTGAGTAATGTTGTGGGTAGGAAATTCACCAAGGCTCTTGGTGAATTTAATTGGCATGGTAGGGGGTGATTTGGTGACTTTGGGCAAGTTTGGTTCTAATGGTGTTGTTGTAGTTTCATGGGTAAAGGTATCTGATGGTTGGGTTATGGTGATAGTCGATTTATTATTGGAAATGGTAGGTTGATCCAATAAAGAAGCCTCTAGATTAGTTTTATATGGAAGCCCAAGATATTTCCAAAATGTGGTCCTATCCTAGTTAGGGTTAGATGTGAATTCTAAATTTTTAACCAATTTAAAGAAGTGTTTATAGATGGGTCTAAATCCATCAATAGTGGATTCAAAGTATAGACCCAAAGGATGAGGTGGAGGAATAATTACCCCATCCTTTTCCAAATTAAGAGGGTCTAATATGTGGGAAGGTAACTTCTTGATGTGAGCTATAGGTAATGTGGTTTCTTCCTTAGGCACGGTTTTTAGGGGGAGAGTGTATTGTTGTATGATTGAGGAAAATGATGAAGTGGGAAGGGTTTCTTCCTCTGATGTTTATATCAAAGGAGATATTTGTTAATCCACTACATCAATAAGTGGATTATGGGAGGATGTGATTTGGTCAATGGTATCCTCATTAATGAGTTCACCAAGAACTATATTGATTGTATGGGCATCATAGGTATGGGAGGATTCTGCATTATTTTTGTTATTGGTAAGAGGATGGTTGGAGAATGCTTATCTAAAGATGTTAAGTGATTGGTTAGGGGTGCATTGGGGTTATCCAACACAAGTTCCCCCTTGTCAATTAAGGTTTTGACAATGTTCTTTAAGGTATTACACCTACTAATGTCATGTTTAATGACTCAGTGGAAGGTACATAATTCATTCTCCTTGTACCAATTAGGTGTAGGATGAGAAAAATTGAATTAATGTGGAGGTTTAATTAGAGGAATTGTATGATATTTTATTTTAAAAATTTGTCCAAGAATAAAGCATATGACTCTCCAAGTGAAGTAAATTTCTTCTTGGTGTTATGGTTTGGGTTCATGGTGTTTTGATTGGAGGAGTTAGAGGAGTTGGATTGCTTGACAATGAGTGTAGGGGAAATCTTAAGGATAACCAAATTCATGGTTTCCTTGCTCTTGTAATTAGTATTGGTTTGATTGTTTGGTTTGGAAGAGACAGCCTCATTTGATTTAAAGGTAGAGTTCTTATTTCTCAATTTTAACCTCCCTTCATCAATGGCTTTGGTTTCTATTTTTTATGCCATGGTGAAATATTCATCAAAGGTTTTCAAGATTTGAAATTGTAAGTTAGAGGAGATGTGCTTGGCATAAGATTAGGTAAGAGTTCCATCAGCTTGGTTTGGGGTAGATAAAAAGAGAGTTGGCTTATCAAACTTATCTAATGAGCTAGGAAATTAGTAATGGATTCATACTCAAATTTTTTTATGGAGTAAAGGTCATTCATAGATAATTTCTTAGAGATATTTATATAAAATAGATCTAAGAAAACTTGAGCTAGTTGGGCAAAAGAAAAGAGTGAGTACTTTGTAATAGCACTATACCAATCTGGTGTTAGATCTAATAGGGAAACAGGGAAGGTTCAGAGAAGAAGAACATTATGATAGGCAATCATATAACATGAATGCCTAAATTCTCTAAGGTTTTTTTGAGGGTTCCCCTTGATCTAAAACATTGAAAACTTTAGAAGTTCCCATTGAGGAGGATATGGTCAAATGGGGGTAGATGGGTGAATTAGTTCATTATAAATTTTTTCATATCATAAAATATTATGGGATCTAGAAATGGATGACTCTAAAGTACTCATTTATCCATTAAATTTTTGATGAGGTATTTTTGGGGTTGTTTACCCCATAGTTATAAGGTAGGTTATGTCAAGTTTGTGTAGGTGTAGCATATCGGTAGATTTTGGGTGGTTGAGAGGGAACCACATACTAGTATATGGTCATGTGTGGTTGAGATGATGCCACATATGAATACATGGAGATAGGTGGTTGGGTGGAAATTAGAGGTACATACACTTATGGATTAGGGACATAGTTTGGGTTTTGTGTAATGGGCACTTATTGAGACATTAACATAGGTTAGGTAAGAGGTATGGTTGGGTTAGTAGATAGAGGGTACTTGGTTACTTTGGTACTGATGGGTAGAAGGGTGGAAGGTATGGGACCACCAATTTTAAAAATGGAGTGCAGGTAGGTACGTTGAAAGTGAGAATAATGGTGGTGGCACTAGTAGAGGGTAATCCTATAGTAATGGAGTTATCGATGCCTAAAGGTTGGGTTATTACTATACTATGAGGGTTATTAGTTGGGGAAGAAGGTGTTTGGTTGTTTATTGTTTGAGTCAGTTGGTCATGAATGGTATTATATATGGGCTTATTGGTATAATATGATACCTAGGTGATTAGAGGTTGGGTGGAGATGGTAGAAATTGAAGTATTTCCCATTAGATGAGATGGTATGCCATAGGGTAGGTCAATAGGTGGAACCAAAGTAAGTTTATGGTGGGATATGGTGTTGAGATAATATTTATGGGATATGGGGTTATTATCCAGAAAGGTGGTAAAGATTGCATCACCTTGGGAAAATGTTCGAGGGATGATAAGACTCTCAAAAGGATGAAGAGAAATCTTTGTATCTGAGATGTACTCCATAGATGAAGAGGTAGAAGAGGATGATTATTTTAGTGATGGGTTATACTCTATTTTTTTCCTTTGTTATAGGCAAGTTAGAACCATGCAAGATAAGGGAGAAAGAAAACACAAGAAATCTTACCCCTCAAATAGAGAAAAGATAAGAAATGATCAAGGAAATCAATCACATACTAAAAAGTATGTTAAGTCACAAAGTTCCTTTTAGTATCTCTTTGGCTTATACCTTAAGATTTTAAGAAATTATGTGACTCAACTTGGGCTGATAAAATAGGTACTCAAATAGAAAAATATGGATGGTTTCAAGTTGTTTAGGCTCAAAAAAAGGATATGTATTTGGAATCAACAAATGGCTTGCTATTAGAGCCTACCCCCTTAATTCACACACCACAGTGATAAGGGTATCAAATTTTTAGCTAGTATATACTGATTTCTAGATTTTATACTCAAATAAAGAGCTGAGTGGTTTCCCCCTTGGTAATTACCTCTAAGTAGGATCATCTAGAAAGGGTAAGGTGACTGCTAGATGATGAAATCATAGTTGGAACTTATGTCAAGTTTTTTTATGTTTAATTTGATGTAGGTGATTTGGTTTAGTGTGTGTAACAAAAGTGATACTATGATTGAATCACTTTGCTTTAATTTAACTAAGTGAACTAAACTTGAAAGCAACAAATGTATGCAATTGATTTTAAGCCCAAAAAAAACTTTGATTTCATTATATGAACAAAGAGGTAAACAGAATAAATCACCTAGATGAAACTATGAACCCAAGAAAAGACTCAAGGGTCCCATTGGGCATTCTAGAATGTCTTAGAGAAATTCTAATTATGTTCTTAGAAAGAAGTTAAAAGAAAATTGAGAACGGTATGGTAGAAAAACCTGATATGTTGTGCATGCATTGATCAAGATGAATGTAGATACTCCTCTTTGGCTTGGGAGGAATGACCTACAAATAAAAAATCATTCATAAATGGTTTGATTAGTTATATAGTAGGGTGGATTGCCTAACAAGCTAGATCCAAGAAGCACGAGCTTCCTTGGAGGTTGTCAATCCACACTTTGAAACAATCATGTTGTCAAAATAAAAGTGCTTGCATAAAAAATATAAGATACTAAAATTAATTACAAGAAGTACTTGACAAACTAATAGATGAAATTGACTAATATAGTAATAAATAGGTCAATACTAATGCTAAATAGTTCAGGTGTGGTTTATAAAATAGGGTAGGGTTCTGTGGTCAAGCTGAGGTTCTAAAAGTTGGATTTGGTTGAGGGTAAGTGGATGAAAGTATCTTGCTTTTATATTTTCACATAGTGACCATCGATAGTTAAGGTAATCATCGGTGGTTGAGGTAACTATCAATGGTTGAGGTAACCATCAATAGTTGGGACATAACATCAACAGTCAAAGTGATTGTCGATGGTTAATATGAGTTGGGTTTAGTCAAGAAAAAGGTTATTTGGATGAGGTTACAAAATGGAATTTTGAGAGATGGGTATTGGCTAGGTTGATTTAAAATATAAAAAAAGTAACTAAATTATGGAATAATTATACTTATCCTATTGGTTGTTGATTTGATGAATGGTTGAGGTGGTGGATCCTGAAGTAATTTTTGTAGAGAAACAACACTTTATTGTTGGCCAATGGATGGTAGAACTTTATCTCTTTTTTATACTTACCATTTCATTGGGAGAATACCTACAAAAAAGAATTATAATACAAGAGGCTATAGCTCTAGATGTGATTGATGATTTCTTGATTCTTGATCTGGATTCACTCTCTTCTCCTCTCTCTTTATAGGAAAGAGAAGTACAATAATAAATTAACAAGAGGTATAACTTATTTTCTAAACTTATCTCTTGCATGCATGGGCTCATACATGAATTATATGATATAATTATAAGAAAATAATGTTGAAGTGATGTGATAGTTAAGTACTTGAGATAGTGGAAGTTGACCATCGGTGGTTAGGATAACCATCAATGGTTAGGGTAACCATCGATGATTGAGGGTCTAAGGCTAAGGTTGGTATAAATATAAGTGGGGTAGTTTAGCTATTAAGCTAACTAACTTGGGGTTATAGTCAAATGGTTGGGAGATGGTCCCTAAGAGGTCATAAGGTGGTCTAAGGGTATTTTGACATCTATAACCATGTGTATAATTTTCTAATATCTACACCAAGATGATAAAATCCTCTAAGATATGCATTTCACTCCCCATAGGTGGCCAATTATTATCAAAAACCACCACAACCAAGATCATGTGCATGGGGTACTATTGGTCAACCATGTTTGTGGACAACGCTTAGGTAGTCAAAAAATGCCATAAATGCTAGTTCCTTGTGGGGAAAAGGAAAAATTTAGCCATGCCACTAAATCTGATTGTGAATAATAAACCTTTCATACTATGGGGTTAAGATTTTATTAAAATGATCAAAACCATCTCCAACACCAATCAAAATTGGATATTAATGGCCACCAAACACTTGAATAGGTGGAACAAAGTAGTCCTTCTAAGAGAGTTGACCTAGAATATGATCTTCATCTTTTTGGAGGAACTCATGACAAGGTTTAGACCACCTAAGATGATTATCTCTGATAACACAAAATCCTTCATTAGATCTAATATTTTTGAGTTCACACTTTGGAATAATATCTTCTTAAAGACTTCATATACTTACTACCCATATGGGAACATGTTGATAGAATTAATAAACAAGAATTTGATAAGGATAATCAAAAGGATAGGTGTTGACTGGCAAAGGGAGTGGCATATGCATGTAAAAATAGCCCTATAGATAGACTACATCACTCCCAAGTAATTAATAAAGTCTTCCTCATATGAACTCATGTATAAGGAGGTATTCATGCCTATGTCATCATAGATCCCCACCTTATAGCTTCTAAAATCTATTGAGATTATAGAGAATGGGCTGATGGAGGTTAGGATCACAAATATACATAGCCACTAAGAGGCAAGAGAGAATGTAATTGATGTGAAAATAACCTAGTAGTAAGTAGTCAAATGGTGGTTCAATATGAAAACATCAAACCTAATATTCAAACCTAGGGTTTTGGTCCTCAAGTATGATAAAAATCCATAAAGCTAGGCCAACATGTGAAGTTTTATTCTTTATGGAGAGGATAGTTTTTCATTAAAAATATTGATTAATGAGATCAACCTGAAATATTTCAACTAGTTGACCTACTTCCCCCTTGTACATAATTAGATTCCCATTTTGTTTGTGTTTTTCCCTTCTTATATATTGTTTCCCTTAATTTGTTTCCCTCACCTTTGTTTTTCCTCTTGAATAAGTGCTATTGACATAAGTGGATGCTCTCATTTCCACATGTCCTCTCCTTATCCATCTTAAATTATAAAACATTTTCTGAAAGATACTTATCTACTCACCTCTCCTATCATTAATGTTGAATGCTCTATATTACATGATTCCCCATAAGGATAACCAAAAATATCTTGTGAGTTTCTCCTCAAGCATGTGTGCCACCCTCAACATTTATGGGGCACCCCAAATTTAAAATTTCCCATAACAATCATACCTAGGAGGGTTAGTGTATAAATATCCCTCTCCTCATATAGATAAACACTTAGACACATTTATATTTTTTAGAACATTGAGCAAATTGAGAAAGGTATAAAAATTAGAGAGTCAAGCCAAGAATTGTGAGACCCTATGAACAAAATTGGTTAACCCAATATCTTATTTATGAATAAAGAGTGAGTTTGAATAATAAATTTTGAGATGAAGAATTTAACATCTTCATCAAGATGTGAGAAGAATCCAAGAAAATGGAGATCCTACATCTTGAATATCTAGGGATACATTACATATCCATATATGGTGAGCAAATCATATGCCTCCACCCCCATTTAGATAAAGGATAAGGTGATAAACATCAAAAATATGGTCAAAGGTAACTACAGAGACCAAGCATTGATCACTGACTTTGAAGATGAGATATATGAGCCCAAGCTAGCCAAAAACCCCAAGAACTTGAGCAAGGTCACCCATGCTTCAATGATTTATAAGTCACAAAGGAATGATGACGACTAATTTAGGTGTAGAATGTGGGACTGCACATTGGCCCGATTCATGGCACCCTATGTTCATCCATGCCCATAAATAATTACACTCTACATAGAAATGTATGATTATAACACTAGTGTAATTATGGGAAACACCCACTTAAGGGTGAAAATTAGTATAAATGCCATTAGGAAGATTCTATAGATCCCAAGTGTTTGAAAGGCCAACATTTATAACATGGAGAGACTCCAAGATGATTGGGACACCCACATTTATGATAAGGGAAACTTCATCAATTTCCTCCTCTAAAGTGGATACACAAAGGTGTTTCCTCTCCCCATCCCCCTATTGAGCTTCCTCATGAAGTACGTAAAGGATGCCCTATCCATGTTGGCCTTCATCTTTGAGATGGACTCAGACACCAATGTCTCTAATTTTTAGTTAGGGGTGTTCTTCCTCATAACTAAAGGAAAAACAAAGGTGAGGGAAACAAACTAAGGGGCCAAGAAAGAAATTTTTAATGTGGGGTACATTTAAGTATTCCTCTTACCTACTACATCTCATTTCCCAACATGGTGACCCCATTCTAAGTATGGATTCATGTCTTGTAAATCACACAAGACTACTACAAGTTCTCAAAAATATTTTTATCCCATATCCTCATTATCCTTAGTTAAGAGGCCATTACAGATAAGATGATGGATGCACATTAATCATGGTTCATTGAGAGTAGGGTTCTGATCGATTGGTTATTTAAAATCCATTTCACCTTCATTTGAACCCATGTTTTCAAGGGTGAGACATTTTATCTCTCACACCTATTGATATATATAACTTTAGCCTTGGAGTTCACTTGCCAACTTGATGTGGTGGACTCCATCTATGGAATAGGAAAGAAGAAAAAGGGTCTATATGATATCCCATTCACAAAAAGAGCCATCACAATGGTGAATAAGTTGTAAGATCACCTTATTTCATATAAACTTACATATCTTGGCCTCAACTTGATCGATGATAGGTGGAGATATGACTTCATTAGTTTCATAGCCTCCTTAAAAACTTCTAGTGTGCCCAATAACCAACCCCAACCATACCTTAAGGAGATGAAGTCATCTGCAGAGGATGAGACTAAGTATTACATATATCTATCTCATATCTCATTAGACACCCATATAATATAAGAGTCTATCTATGATGTGGTCTAAACATATGACCCCTCAAAAAGGTTGATAGAGAGACTTAGGGAACATCTCAACTAGAAGGATTATAGTGAAGAGAAAATAGCTACCTATGAAAAATATAGGCAAGAGGTCAAAAAAACCATACTCAAACTTTGAGGATGAGGAAAGAGATGAAACCTTTGAAAGTCTCTAGGATGAACATCATCCATAGGAAAACTTGGTGGAAGGAGGATTTTGTGCCAAGTAAGAGGAAAAATAAAGAGAAGAATAGGATACCCCTAGGGGAGAGGTGGGGGATGTGCCTCTAAAAAAGGAAAATAAAGTATCATAGATCACAAAACTATCAACCTAGTCACTTCCTTTATACACGTACCCCATAGCCTTGTAATATCAATAAACCTCTTTAGGGCACCTTGTATCTAGGTCATTAAAGTAGAAGTAACCACACACACACCAAAATATGGATCTCTATTAGATCCCCCATAAAATAAGATACACTGCTCATAGCCCCTTATTTCCACCTCAACCTCTTTCTTCACCCCAACATCCCCATCCATAGTTTCACTATTGGTTATGACACTTTCCACTACCCAACAAATTACTTCCCTTACCCCAATATCCTCTTCATCCACCCAGTCCTCTAATAAGCTCACACCAGTTTCATCCATGGTTTTGATCTCTTCTGGCATGCCTTTCCTAGCTCATCCATATACATCATCTTCCATTTTGGCACAATATCCCTCCACCCTACTCTGAGGGCTCCAACCTTTCTCTCCATCCACCCTCACCCTTCAACCATTCACATTTGGAGTAACAACATTTATTTATTAATATTAATAAGTCACCATTTGATTCACATTACCTCAAGGACTCCCCTTCACTATAGAAAACATTTAGTCACTAGATAATTACCATCAGTAGATGGCTGCCATGAGGAAAGCCTAAGAGGCCTAAGTTAAGAAAAGTAAGGGGAAATAGGCCAAATACAAGGCATTACCACACATGTGGTCATTATTTAACCCTATTTATTAATCCCTCATGATTGTGCACATGGCCCTTCAATTAGTCAATCCCCAAGATTAAATGCAGCTAAGGGACTACCCAATACAAGTTATCAAGCTCAACCTCAACCATGCTAGACGCATTATAGGGTCAAGATGATCAAGGAAATGAAAAGTTTTGTGACTACATACTACATCAAAGAAACCTAACATATAGAGAAGACATGCAAAAAATCACCAAGGTGAAGGCTATGATTAACCACCTTAATGTTGAGGCTAAATCTAAAGATGTGGAGCTCAACAAATTAAGGTCTAACCTTCATAGCCATGTCTCTAATGAGAGTTTTTAGATGGAATCCAATCTAAGGGAAACCATAAAAACCAAGTTATAAGAAAAAGAGACTAAAATGGCATAAATATATTAAGATCTCTTGGATTCTAATTGGGATTTTAAATAATTATGGTAATAGGCATAGTAGGAGTCTTTGTTCAAGGATCAAAAAATCACATAGCTAGAGAATGATATTGCCACCCACTTCCAAACTGTGAAGATCCTCCTAACGATTCAAAAATTTTATTTATCCTACTAGGAGAGGATTAAAGGAGTAACCAAAAAGTTGAATCCATCCCTTACCTTCATCAAGATTCATAGAAGTTGGGATCTTAGGTAAGTATGTCTATTGACTAGGTGATTACCTTCTTAACCCCCAAGGTATAAGATACACATCTCCTCATCCAAAAGATTTGCACCACTTTAGATGAAACCCTACAAGTAGTAGGGGTGGTTGATCAGAGGCAAGTGGTGGCAAAGGTGAATGATTTTTTAGGCTAAAACAAGGTAGCTACCAACTGTAAGGCATTCTTTAATGCCTTATAAAAAGTATTCCAAGATAGATAGGGGCACATTGAACAACTAGTCCAATTGAGACTCCCTTCCCCATTCTTCATAGACAATAATGACTTACTAGAGGATCAAATTAAAGTGTTATTATAGTAAATATATAATGATCAAACTATATTCATGGATCTCAATCAATCACTTGGTGTCTTTCAAGTGGAGAAAATTTTATAGCTACTTGCCTAGCTAGAATTTTAGATGTTGGTTATAGTACAAGGTCTAGGGAACATCTCCTTCAAGTAGATTATTGACCTAGATAGAGCTTCTAAGGCTCTCAAGAAGAAGTACCAACCCAAGGAAGAAGAGTGGGCACCCTTATAGTTAGCTCTTCAAAAATTTTAAGTTCATAAACCTTCCTCCTATTTCAAAATTTTTGCCTCAACTGGTCCACATACCAAAGTTTTGAGTTCTCTCATCCATAGGGTGGATACCCCTATTAGTCACCAATAACTATGGATTATAATCCACCCTTTTGATTATCTTGAGCAACTCACATTTGGTCTCAGACTCACCTGACATATTTATCAGTCACCTTTTATCCTCTTCCTTTTTTGGGGCCCCCTTTTATATATTTTGCATAAGTATTAACCTCCCTTCACTTTTGACATGTGATAGCCTAGCACTCCTTTGGAAAAAATAAGTCATTAGTTAATCTTGGAGTAGTGCCATCTCAACATTTAGTATCCTAGTACTTAATCAAGACCATCCACTTTTGGCCAAAACTTTGAGTAATTCCATTAGCTAATGGGGTGATGGGTGGGACCCACTAAGCAGATATCAAGGGAAACATGGTTTCTCCATGTAGTGCCTTCACCCTCATTTTTTCAAGGAAGGTCCCAAATTACCCCAAAAAAGCACCTACTTAACACATGTCATTATAACACTTATCTAAGATCAGTTTTGATCTATCAAACCTTTAGGTAGTTCCATTGACTAGCAAAGGAAAAGAGGGGGACTGACCATATGGTTATGACAAGGAGGATATGAGACTTTCCACATGGTTCCATGATGCTTTTCTAAGGCAAAAATTTTCTTGTTAGAGCTTTAAATTATGTCATTGGCCAGGGTAAATGGATCTCCATATGCATAACAAAGGTAGCTATAGAGATGGACACATGGAATAACTATACTCCTCCTAAGCATCATGACCATAACAAAGTAGAGTGGTTACACCATATCTAGTATTCAGTGATTAACTACACTCATGAGCCCAAGTTATTCATTTAGTTATAATGGCATCATCATATGTGTGAGTGTTAATATTTCTAGGTGTCACCCCCATAAGAAGTTACTTTACCTATATATTTTGGGCTTATCCCTTTTAAAATGTGGTGATTACCATTTAATTTTTATTTTATCTATTTTAACAACCATTTTTAAATGAATAGGATTAGCAGTAGCTAGCAATTATTTCATTCTATGACCTTAGAAGGTACCCCTCACAAGTGTGATTGGAAATTTTGTGTTATTCCCTTGAGGCCTTATATATTTTGATTTAAACCTAACAATAAATAAGATGTGGTGTTCTATGTCAATTTGAATGAATAATTATCTCTACTTGTTATTCCCTTTCTTATATTTCTATACTATTAAATTTTTATTACCTCATAGACATTATTTTGTGCTTTATTCTCCTTTATCATCTATAATTTTTAAGGTTTCCATCTATTTTATGTAATTGTAGGTTAACACTTTAAACCTCTTAGTGCATCACCTTAGTTTTATTTCCTTGTTATTTAAATTTATGTATTGCCCCTATTCATCCCCATGATCAATTGAAGAGTCAGCTTCTAAAACCTTGGAGGTTGCTTTATAGACCATAATTTGGTATCACACCTATAAAGCTTCCCATAGAGGTTGTATAACCTGAAGTGAGAATTTTAGGCATCAATAGGTAGTGAATTCTTGTGTGAGTTAGATGGGTGGATGATTACTAATGTAAAGCAGGTAGATATAAAATAAATTAAGAAAGGATGGAAGGATAAGGTAGAAAAGAAGACTCTATGGTTTTGAGGAATCACCTCTCTAGTTATTTTCTAAATGGACAAGTGTTTTCAAAACCTATGCTTGTTGTAAGTAGCTATTACACACACATATTCAGACATAATTTAAAATTATAAGGAGATATTGATATAGGAAGCTTACAAGCCATAGTCAAAGGTTGCCCCTTTTAGAGTATCTATTGCATAGTAATAATTATGAGATTATGACTTGGGATAGTGAGGTATCTGAGGCAAATTTTGCATGCACATAGAAAACTATATCAAAAGAAAGAACTCATACACATTAATAATTATTAATAAATAAACTTAATTTCTAATATTTAATGTAATTTTCTTATCCTTTAATAGATTTTTCACATCTAAGACTAGCATATTAATCAAGATAAGAAAGAATTCGTCATATATTTTACACACTAATAATTATTTAATCATGCAACTAGAATGATAAGACTAATCACACCAAAATTAGAGAGAGAATACAAAAACACATTTTTTGAAACTCAATTTTTTTTCTACTATATATTTAAAATTTTCCCCTACTTACAACTAGTGGATTATAATTATTTAAATAGGCTTGGGGAAAGGGTCACCTCATCATCCAAGTCCATACAAATTCATTACATGTGATATTCAAAACTTGAGTTCTAAATATGGTTGAAACTATCTAAGAGTCTACTTACAGTCCTTAGTTAAAGTTAGCCTTTGTAAAAGCTATGTATAATGTGCATATGTAGAAATAAGGGCAACTTTTATAATTAAATATCAAACTACATAAAAATTTCATTTATAGCTCAGTACTTTTCTTTTACAAGTTGTGAGAACAACCTATCAGATTCTTCAAGTTAGCCATTTGCAATGAAACTTTGACATGTGTTAAGGGCAAATGCCCCTTTACCAATGCCTCAGAACCAAAATCATTACTTAACTAGGACTAACTCCCTGTTATTATGTGTTACATGTTTCCCCTACATTTACAAAACAAAAACTTCCTTCAAAAGTATTTGTAAGGCCTTTATCTTAAAAGAATATTCTATATCAACTTAATCTTTGAGATGCCTGAGTAACTACAATATTCTTTTATTCTACTACCAAATCTTCCTTTTTTTCTACTAACCAAATTAAGTTTAAGACTTGTGTGTTCTTCACCAATTTGTAATCCAATGTTTCATGCCCATTTAGCAATGTCCATACTGAGATGTCCATTTAATTAAAACATGACCATTGTTTCCTTTAGGCATGTTTCCCCACTTTTATCTTTCTTAAAATAAAACCAAAGTCAATTTTTACCTCTGAGATCATGAAAACATGCCATGTGGTATCTTCTTATTATTTCTAGGATCTTTTAAAAGTCTTAGTGATCTCAAAAAATTAGATCTATTTCTATGAATCAATTCAATTTGTAGATCTTTAAATTATTTGAATCCAAATGCATATCTTAAAATTGATGTCTGTGCACCTATCATTTGATGTTTACATGACCTTCATTGACATCTACATGACCATCAATATTTGAACCCCAATGGATAATTTTTGAGATTTATTTTGATGTCTACGTGCTCATTATTTGACATCTATGAGACCTTCAATCTTTAAACACCAAATGGTTAATTATTGAGATTAATTTTAACGTTTGTGCACCCATCATTTGATGTCTATGTGAACATCTTTGATGTCTATATGATCATCAATCTTTGGACACTAAATGGTTAATTATTGAGCTTAATTTTGATGTTCATGTAGACATCCCATATTTTAAGTTAATATTTGAAGGCAAATATTTTGAAATATAAATCTCATCAATGCTTGAATTTTTTAGAGTAAGATCTTGACATCAAGAACATTGATTTGATGAGATCTTTCAGCCCCATGAGGATTTTTGAGCATACTTATAAAATACATAAGTAAGATGACCTATCCATTTATCCATGATTTCATATTGATATTTTGGCTCTTCATAGCTTTTGGAATTCATATTTTGATCTTTTAAATCTCTAAAACTCTACTCATCTATTCAATCCAAGTAAAATCTTGGTATGTGGACCAAAATCGGCAATGTTGATCTCGCATTATTAGATATATGGTGTGAGAGTTAACATGCTCCATATATCTTAAAATCTTGACTTATGAATTCATATGTGAGCTCAACACCTATCATTTCCTCAAGACTCTTTACTCCTACAACATAAAATATACTTAATAAGATATGGGAGATATAAAACATAGGATAAAGATCTTAGAATAAGTTCTTATCACTAAGGACATAAACTTAATCCTAAGGTTTTATTCATGTTAATAAACATAAAAAAAAATGATATAATTAAAGATAATATAATAAAGTGCTTAGGCTCAGGCATGCCACTTGGAAAATACACAAGTATTTGATCCTATTGACTTTGTTGAATCTAGAGTAGGACCCATAGACTATTGATATAACACCTGAGCTCCCAAGATGTTTCCACTTGGAATTCTCATGGGATCTCTCAAAACCTTTAACCTTTCAATTTTGATCTCATGTTTTTAGATCATCTATGAGTGAGCTAACATGTACCATTAGATTCTAATCCACTAGGTTCAATGTGATTAGTTCTTACAAAAAAATATTATTAAGTCAAAGATCGAGAAAAAAATTAAGCTAACGTCTTAGGTTAAGCTTTAATACATAATAAAAGGGACTCTATAATTAGTAAAATAAATTTAGCCTATGTTATTAGGAAACATAAGAGACCTAGGATAAAATCTTAGGTTAATATAGTAAAGAGCTCCCTAATAAGTTTGACCCTATGTAAAATTTAAATCTTATATCAAAAAAAATGACCTAAGATAAAAAAAAATAGGCCAAAGTTTTAACATTATCTTTTTTAATATAGATTCAATTTAATCAATAACAGGGCATGTGTTAATCAAAACAAAGAGTTAATTTAGAATTAAGGTACAAATCCCTTAGGTAGTGTTCTCATAATTAAGACCCATTAAACCTATAACATGGAAACATAAGAATCAAATATTAGCAACACTAGATGAATTAAAATATTTATTATGTTTTAATAGACTAGATCATTACAATATATTTAATATGAGTTCCTAATCAAGTTGAATATTCAATTTATAACACAAATTTACAAAATTTTAGTGAGGGTCCCTATTTTCTGAAATGGGGGTATGCTGGGTATAATAGAATAATTTAGGTATATCACCTTCACTAGTATCGGTTTCCCCTTCAAGTTATCTTCCTAAATATTTTCACCCCCCAAAGAAAATAGGTTTAGGAAAAGGATTCAAAATTAATACATTGGAGGAGCTATCCTCATAATCTAGATGTTTGGTCTATTTATAGGTAGCCCATAACCTATAGACCAATCTAATGTTAGTCTAGGTTTAAATAAGAACTGAACAATCTACTTCATAGGGTATATTTTAGGTTACTAACAACTTTATAGGACCTATAGGGTCAAATAATAATAGTTTGTTCCACCTTTTGGTAAAGAGGCCACATACAATTTCATCTTCTCTTCAAAATATCTTGAGTTTGGGTCATTGAAATAAATCAAAAAATATGTTTTAAACTATATATACAAATTTGTAGTGCATATACATTTTTCCTTTAAAAAAAAATGAAGTATTGTTTAGAATTTATTTTTTATATTTTTTTCTAGCTAGCTAGTGGGAAATAGTATTATTTTGTTACCTAACACCCACATTAGTATCCTCACTTGGGGATGTGGTAGACCTGTATGTAACAATTTAGGTTCTTAACTACATCATTTACATGTTATTATACCTTTTATTACCCATTTGATACATATTTATACTATAGGAAATGGTTTTTCCTATATTATAGCCTATTCACAATGGCTTTGTTAATTCCAATGAGCTTGATCAACCCACTTGGTCATTGACTTGATACACAATCCAATTCCAACATCCATTCTCCTCATTACTAATTACCCATGACCACCATAAATTTATCCTTCAAATAAACCTTATATGAATATATGAATTTGATTGAATGTTATAGGTATGCATATGTTATTATGGGCATGAGAAACCAATCTAATATTGGTATCTCCCATCTAGAAAATGATATCACACTCCCCTCTCTACTATTCAAAAGGCCTTGAAAACTCCTATATCAAGGAGGTTGGTATGCTTTGAAATATTATTAAATAATGCCTTTTATTCATTCATATAACTTAACTATATCATATATACCCATCTTGGACTCTCACCACTAAGGTTTCAAGCACAATACTACCACTTCCATCTCACCTTCTTGACCATACCTTTTGATTCTCATGACTAGTCTCTTTTTTTTTGGATAATGGAAGTAAGTTGATGGAATATATACAAAGGAATGATAAACCTAAAGAATAATATATGAAATCTTCCTAATATATTGAAAACCCTTATTCAACATTATGACCTTAAGAAGGCCTATCTTCGACTTACAACTATGCAATAATTCCCTTGGAATATATGGCTTGGCCTCTAACTTCATTATTTTTTCTCACTTAATGCCTAGAGATGATATAAGGGGGTTACTAGGAGTATTAAGGGACTGATTTGGGTTGTTTAAGGACCAATGGAGGTAAGAAAACACCTAAACCATGCCAAAACCTACTTACAGTCTGGACTTTAATGTTTAAAAAAAGAAGAAATAATTGGTTTCTTTCTAAATGTCCTTTGTTTAGCTTATATACTTGATGAATTTGATGTTAAAGAGGTTTCCTTTTACCTGTAGATCACCCAAATATGATTACTATTCGTCCATTGATATTAGAGATATAATTATAAGGAAAAACCTAAAATTACAAGGATGAAGTGGGAATTTTGATCTCCTTACACTCTTAACGATTGTTCATAGAGTTAAGTGGAATGAATATGAAAATAATGCCATAAATTGGAAGGTAATAAGGACCCCATACTATTCCCAAGATTTTATATCCCACCTTTCTCTCTCTCCTCTTTGTACCAAGTGAAAATCAATGTGCCTTATGAGGCTGTTAAAGATATCGATAGGGAAAAGGAGTAGGTTTTTTATTATTTTGGACCTAAAACTCACACAAATGCATGGATTTAGACCTTTGGATAATTTATGAAGCCATGGGATTGTTTCAAAGTGAAATTTACTCTAAAAACATACAATCACCCTTTGAAAAACCCTATTTTTACCATGAGAGTTGTTATATTCTATTTGAAAGCCTGATTAAATTGATGTAATAAGTGTTCATATAGATTTCACATGCATGCATAAATTTGTAATGACACGTCATAAAATTTTATCTATTTTCCACCTACCATTTATTATAATGTTCCATTTTCGAATGTTACAAAATGAATTAAGAAAACATTTCAAAATGTTGTAACATTATAAATGAGTGTTTGACATATTTTGGGTAATTGTGTAGATCACATGGGGAATGAAATGACTTTGACATGTTTTAGATTACAAAAAAAATCCCTCTAAACCCTTAGCATAATTAAATAATTTAAAACATATCATGAAGTGACTAGACAAGCTCAAGATAAAAATGAACAATTAACTTTAACTTTGTCAAAATTATCTTAAGAAATGCTAAACACACATTACAAGTGATTTGTAAGGCTATCAATCAAGGTAAAAGCTTAATTGGCCAAGTTTTTTTAATGATCCTCATTCATGGTAGAAATTTTTTTGCTAACAAGTTATTTAGAACTTACTTAAAATTTATCACCCTATCTTACCAAATTTATGAGTAAGTCATTCCTACACCACATCAGTTATCTTGGATTTTTTACATTTGTTTGTTTTTTCTCTTTAGTTTTGTATCCTTGGATTTGTTCAAAGCCATCTCTGTGGCTTTGAAGTTCAAAACTAAAAACCCAATAGACAACCATCCAATAATAAAGGTAAGTCAAGGTATGCATACATTACTTTAATTTTAAATTATTTCATTTCCACCATTTACTTTTGGTTACTATAATTATTTTAGCTTCAACATTGTGTGTTGTTATGTTATTTTCTTAAAGCACCATCTTATGTTTCCCCTGAGTGACATGAGGTGAGAT
This sequence comes from Torreya grandis, assembly GCA_037957365.1. NCBI lineage: Eukaryota > Viridiplantae > Streptophyta > Pinopsida > Cupressales > Taxaceae > Torreya > Torreya grandis. Next base: position 194,429 of record JARHVA010002854.1, read on the forward strand.
TCAAGTGGGTAATATGTATACACATAATATTTTAAAACTTTGTCAATTATTAATGTGTTCTCTCTTGCAGGAATCTATAGAGTCTTAATGTCTTTGAGTGCATGACTTAATTGGTGTACTAAGAAAGGGGTGGGCATGCTATTGGTGTTTCTCAATATATTTATCCCTTATACTACCACTTTCCATCTACAAAACCTTTTCCTATGTACTTTTATAATCATATTACACACTCCTCCAAAAAATTCACCACCTTACTTATCCACTTTTTAAGCCTAAAACCCTTTTTAACAATTTATCATACATTGTTAACCTAGGTTAACCCTGTATTCAAATTGATGAAAACACATTATAGTTCTAGGTCAGCTTTGTCAGACCTATAATGGGACCTAACTTAATTTTATGAATTAATGATATAGAGTGAATTATGAGGACCATATATATGAAACATTACGAGAGGCTTATGGTTAGATTCATCTATATACACATTAATTTCTCCATTTCTTAGGCATAAAAGGAGTTAATTATTCATTTTTTGCTTCTTTAAAATCTAATTTTCAACCATTATACTTGAAGATTTGTTGCTTAGGGTTTATACTTGGAGAATAATATTATATTATGGAAAAGTCTTGGATGCTTAGGAATTTCTTAGTGATCATTACAAACCATAACAACCCCTTGAAAATCACCTTTGTCCAAGTGAGATATTGAGTCTTGATGGGTTAGTCTTAAAGGTAAGTATCTCTAACTTTACTCCTCTATTTCAATAAATCTAAGTAGTATAAGTAATGGATGTTGAATACATTAATCTCTCCATGTATTAGGGTTTTATCAATACATAAATTAAATGGGATTATCCTATGCATGTTTAATTTTTATGTCTATTACCCTCATTTTTTTCCAAAAGCTTTGGTGAGCACTAGATTAGAATTTAATTTACTTTTCATTTACTTTTTGAATATGAAAACATAGGACTTGGCTAGGGTTATTACATAGTGTTGCTTGACTAGAGGCTTTGGAACCCTATTTGTTATGTGATTATGGTAAGAGATCCCTTTGTTAGGTCTAGTATATCTATCTTGGTCATGACTCAGAATATCTAATGTATTAACAATCAGAAGTGTAAGTATGATTTACCTTCTTTGAGGTAGGATTGATTAATAAATCAATTACATTTTGCTTTGTATAGAGATATTGACTAAGATTTTTATAGGAAGAACTATAGGACCTTGAATGGTAAACTTTGAGGATTAAGTTGTGATTTCATAACCTCGAATCAATGGAGGGTTACTATAATTAGAATAATGGGTGTGAAGGCTTGAAATGGTAACTCTTGGCCATTGTGTGGAGTTTGGGCCATTAAAAGACAAAGGAGGATTAATGAGAAAAGGAGGTAGAGGTCCTATAATGGAAATAAAAGTTATTTGGGTATTTTTATTCATTATATCATGATTGATCTTAATGTTAGAAATGTGTCCACTAGTGATGTGACCTATAATATTTTATTTGTAAGGGACACTTTTATAATTGACTTGATTGGAATGTGCATCTTGACATTGATATTATTATTATTATTGTTATTGTTATTGTTATTGTTATTGTTGTTTTTATTATTATTATTATTATTATTATTATTATTATTATCATCATCATCATCATCGTCATCATCATCATCGTCATCATTATCATCATCATCATCATCATCATCATCATCATCATCATCATCATCATCATCATCATCATCATCATCATCATCATCTTTGATGTGGAGGTCTATTCTAATTTAGATTGATGAAATTATTGTATGGAAAAGGTTCTGATAGATACACAGCTCTTGATTAGATGTCATAGCCACATTATCCAATGATATCAGTACACTTTCTAGTAGATCTTGAATAAGATGGATAAATTGCACACATATGTGAATGGAATGGAATTTTACTCAATGAAAGTCAAAAAAATAATTATCATTATACCAATAAAATTTAGGATAAATTTTAGGAAATGGTTTTGGCACTAGCCAAATAAATAGGTTGGGATCAACCAGATTTTGGAAAAATATCTCAATGGCTGATTGAGATTACTAAATTTTTTGTTATGATAATGGCCTCTTATTGGAGGTGGCATTTTTAATTCAAGAGGTTGAGTAAGTGGATTCACTTGAATAGGTGATGTTTTTACTATTTTTACATGATGTGATTTAGTCACTCTATCTTTTACAACATATCTATTTTTATTAAATATCTTTGGCTTTTCGATGTGAACTTACACTTGCATAGGAGCTTATGCTTGAACCTTATTTTTGGCAAGGTTATGAGAGTAAATATTTATTATCCATTTATTAATGAGGGTTTGTTTAATTTATATCCCATTTAAAATAATTTATTCAAATGTATTTGCATTAACAAGCTTTAGGTTATGAGCAACATCAAACTATAGATTTGCAATGAACATTGCAACCAATTTTTTTGTGAGGGATATTATGAATGATTTAATTGCATAAAGAACACCATAATTTCAAATAATTGTCAAATATTTCTCCTCCTCTATGTTTAGTCTAAATTAGGTCTACCTTTTTCAACTTTTGTTCTATGTTGAAAGAGAAGTGTTGAAAAATAGTTTTGACAAATCATCAAATTTATCTATATAATTTTTGGGTATAATAATAAACCATTATAAAGCATGTATCATCAAACTACAGGGGGACAAGTGAAGTAGGTATATAGGGCTATATGCAAATTCTTAACATGTAATAAATAATTCTTTTAGATTCTCCTTAGGATCACCTTTTCCTTTATATTTTTAAAAATTGGGAATCCAACATGATACGAAAAAGGTATTTGAAGATAGCTCATTTCAAAAGTTTAGGATCATATGTTATCAGATTTAAACTTATTACTATGATTTTTTACTTGAATGGAAAACATTTACATCTATGGCCTCTTTAAAATCTTGAAAGGTATGACTAAAATGAGAGGAAGTGGGAAAATTTAGTTGGGTATTTGAAGCTATAGTACCTTGACATAGGTGATACATGATATTAAGGAATGTCAATATGATTATCTATATAAATAATATTCACTCTTTGAGTAGAGTTTTTTTACTTATAAGGAACTTTTTTTTAAGGCACTTGCTATTGAGTATGGCATTGTTTTTAAATGAACTCAAGATTCAATAGAGGAATGTTTTATTGATCATTCAATGGATAATTGTTGGGATTGGAGAGGAACCTACTAATAATTCCCAAGAATCTTTCATGTAGGAGAAACTTGTTGGTTAAATGACACATGTTGTTGACTTGAAGATCCTCCTTATTAAATAAAAGTGAAAGTTGGTTGACTTATATAAACACATTATTGGTTTGGAATCGACTATAAATTTTTGTAATGGAACATTTGTCACCACTTGTTGAGGTGAAGGATTAGTTTTCAATTATTAAATTGGGGTATTTGCAACATGTTATTATAGCTTAGAGGTGTTCTCAATTTGTTGTTTCAAGGAAATTAGATTGTTGGAAGGAGGGCATTGTGGAGATGATAGATTAACATTTTGTTGCATGTTGGATGGTATTTGTTGTTGGTTAAAATATGATACTTGAGAGATATCCCTGACATGTTGGGTACAATATAAAATGAAATTTGAATCTAGATTAGTTACTAAATTATTTTTAACTATGGGTGTGATAAACATATCTTCAAGTAATGTTTTAGTGGAAAATAGATTCATATTATAAATGGGATAGGTATACAAATAGAATGGTTGATCTATTAGAGTATTTCACTCCAATAATGTGGTATTTTCAAATTTGAATGCATCCATGGATTTATCTAAGATATACATAACAAGAGTGGATTGTTTTATTTATGAAGTAAGAGGTTGGATTTGTGTGGGAGGGTCAACTAATTGACCCTTTCCTTTATCTATCACACCTAGGGCCTTATTAGAATCTTGGTCTTGGTTAGAGGTAACTTGGTTTTCTATTTATGTGACAATAATTTTTGCATGTGTTTAAACCAAATGGCATAAATACTCTATGAGAAAATTAGGTGGAAAATTTACAACCATCTCTAAAAATTTAATAAAATTTTCATCTTTATTGTGAAATAGCTTTCTACTAAATTTATCTTGTATATATTCATCACTTAATGGTGAATTCACAAGGTATGTCAGATTAGGTCTATGTTCAGTTGAAAATGGAAGATGTGAAAGTTATGGTTAGTATTGGCATTTTTCAACATTAGGTGAGACAACTGGAAGATATGGGATATTTTGTTATATTTCAAAATTGGATGGTGTTATTGTAGGTTTTCCCCATTTTATATTTATTGTTCATACCATAGGAATTATGAATTAACTCTTTGTCAAATGAAATATTGTAAATGAGCTCACTATGCATGTACTTAGGCATTTATAAGTTTATAATCTTTGTATTGAAAAGGTCTTGAATGTCTAAAATTATGTCTTGACTTGGTACATGACTTCCCTCAAAATATCACTTGGAAATTAGCTTGAAGTAAGATGTTTGAGTTATGTTTAAGGTAAACATCAATTTGGAATACACCAAACAAAGTTATATCAATGTAAATGTTTCAAAATTATATTACCAAAGGGAAAAATCATAAGTTTTGGTCACAATTGGACTATAATTACATTTTTGTGTTGGAAATAATATTGGTAATTTAGACTTGGAATGTGGACTTCATTTGATCTTGAAAATAAATTTGGATCATAATTGGTAATTGATTTGAAATAAAATGAATGGCATATTGTCACAACATGAACAAGAATTTGGAATTTAATTTAAAATTTGAAATAAAGTTAACTTGGTTTGAAAGTGAAATTTTGAATAGTGAAATGCTTTTGGTTCAAATCAGGTATCCTAACGGCATGGTTTGGATAATCAAGATAAGAAGAATACCAAGTTTTAACATGTCACTTTAGTTTGACTTGGAATTTTGGTATAATAACACCTAATTATGTGTGGGTAGAAATTGTTTGGTCTTGGATTTCATTGGTTTGATTTGGCCTCAAGTATTAAAAAGGTTTTGACATAATAATCAATCTACAATGCATAAGCATTACAAGGAAATTTAATAATTGACATGTGTTTTCATCACATCCATTGAACATTATGAAATTCTTTCCTTAAAAGAGGATAATAAAATGTTAATGTTCATTAAATAAATCATTAAAATTACTGGCATGGTTTTTACACCCCCCTTATCTCTTAAGGTTATTAAAATTAAATAAATCTTTGAAGGACGTTACCTTTGCAACCATCTATCAATGAATGATTCATAGAAAAAGAGGCATATAATAATTAATCCAATATTAGGCCATTCATGATAGGATATTATCCCTTCACAACCTCTTCAACCATAACGGTCTTAATGAAGTGATAACAAATTTGGGGGTTCCTTGCAATTTTTCTAGGGCTATCTAATACACAGGAAAAAATAAATAAATGAATAAGTTTAATACCATTTCTAAGAATTATCCTTTTGAAGGTACCACACATTGACCTAACATATTGGAAATAACTCCCTAGGGTTACTTTCTTGACATGAATTTATGCAAGTAGAAAGCCATATCTTTATAATAGCAATATTCCTCAATTTGTATACCCTACTAGATAATAGGGGTTTGGTAAAATGATAGGATGTCACTTAATAGGTCAACTCAACCCTACATACACACAATAAGGTGATGAAATCCACCCCATGAAGTTAAATGAAAAATAGGGTAAAGACAAATATGAACTTTTGCATTTTTATTTATTTAAAAAGGGGAGAGCATACATAAAAAATTAACCCCATGAGTCAATTAAGAAAAAAAATTGGAATAAAGTAAATAAAGTGGAAAATAAATAAGAATTTTTACAACCCAATTTGGAAAGTTGGTTCATTTGAATTCCCAAATTGAAATGTTAAGTAGAGCTTGAATTGTGACTCAAAACACCAGACTTTGGCCAAGGTGTTGCAACACAAAATGATTAGAGGTTTGATAAAAGTGTTTTTGAGCCAATAAGTAACTTCAAATTTAATTTTTTTAGGTGTTATCTGTAAATCAAAATTATTAAACCATTTAATTGGCTAATTATGTTACTAAAACCTTCAATTTTTCCACTACAGCCTCTAAATAAAAGGAAAAATTAGTTGAAATAATCTCACTACTATAATGAGTAATTTAATTACTAAGAATTGCATTTTTATTGATAAATTCAATGATTTCACCACTCATCAAATTAATTTCATCGTTGGTCTGAATAATATTACCATACAAGTGGATAATTTTGCCATTTGTTCATGTGCATAGAAAATAGATAGAAAAGACAATAGAAAAATTTTATTAATAGGTTTTATAAATTTTATAATTACTTGTAATTTTCCTATTAGACTAGAGAATTTGAGTTTTAAATGTTACAATTTTACAATTATGTATAAAACTATTAAAAAAGAAAATAATGAAGAAATGATTTCACTATTTTAAATCAATTACAATTTCTCTATTTAATATAATGATTTTATTGAGGATCAAACAAATTTCACTACTAAGAGATACAATCAAAAAAGATTTAGAATAAAAAAAATTCAAGAGGATTATTCAATAATGATTTGAAATATTTCATCATTTTCTCTAACAATTTCACTAATGTTCCTACTAATTTTGTCATTACGTAGTCATGAATTTACTATTTTGTTTTTAACAAACTTGTACATAATTATTTAATAAAAAGATAGAATTAGCTTGTTCGAAAGGCTAATTATATTAATTATAAGCATTTTAATGTTCTAAAATAAGTTTTGGGATTCATCCAATCCTCCAAGAGGTTATACTAGGCATGCCATTATGTAGATTATAAATCCAAGAGAGATTAGTTAATTATTAGTGAATCAAAATCCAAAAAAACTTGAAGACATTATTTCTCAAGCCTAATCCCTAGGTTAATCTCAGCTTGTAGATGTAGATTTATTTTCTAATGCTTGAATCCTCATATGAGTAGCATATCTCATTGTCTACACATTGATTTCGATTTGTATTAGCATGAGAGAGTTGATGAATATTCTTATAATAATGCATTAGAGTAAGTTTGCATAATGAAACTTGATGAAATGAGAGGTGTAAGATTCTATTTATATATTCCTTAAACCATTGTGGACCATTCATCTCATCTCAAGATGGAGGGTTGAGGATCATTCCTCAAATCCATGATTACACACATGGAGAGTGTAAGAGAGGAAATTTAAGACCTTTTTGAAGTATGGTGAGCACATTAAAAGAAAAGTGTAGTCATTAATCCTCTTAAGTGTTCAATAAGTGTGTAAGATCTTGAGTGTGTAATATAGGTGTGAGATTTTTTAAAATCTCTTACTTTCACACTTTTCCTAATGATGTCATCTTGGTGAGGCAATATTCCAATTTTGAATTTAGGGAAATAAGATAATTTAAATACATAAATTTAACATTAGAATAAAAATGACTAAGAGGGGAGGTGAATCAATCTTTAAAAACTCAATTATCAACTTAATTTAATAAATCATGAACTAATAAAACGTGTATACAGATCTAAAAATCATAAACACTAATCCATAAGAGAAAGAGACACAAGAACACATCACATATATGGGAAACCCTCAAGATGAAGAAAAAACACTAATATATTCAAATAGAATATAATAATATAAGACAAACATAAATTATAGTGAAGTACCACTTCACATGGAACACCAAATGTAACTAGCTAAGCACCAACTCAGCTAGGCTTTAAAAAGCACCCAGTTGGAAGGAGGTATCAACCCCTTAGATGACTTATCACTATATCAACCACCTAAAACCCTAGATCACCTTTATAAAACTTGGCTTCTCATAAAATATATTATGATATCATTAATAAAATCTTATCTCTCTTCTATCCATCTAAAACTATCTTCTAGACTTATTCACTTGCTTTCTTCAGACACTAATAGGCCAAAAAATGCCTAGTATTTATACAAGTCTCTTGTTCATATCCTTCTTAGTCAGCCAAAAATCCTTAAATTATTATTTTTTCCATGAAATATATCTTATTACATATCATATACATGGATAAAATGTTATTTTAATCCATTTAGGTCTGACCTACCTCAATTAGGCTTTATCTCACCTTTAGGTCTCATGGAAACCTAATCCTATTAGGTCTATTTATGATACATTAAAATTTGCCTTCCTTAGAGAAATGTTAAACACATAAAATGGTATTAAAATATAAAATTCCACTTAAATATACCCATTATAATCTCATCTAGGCTATATAACACTTTTTAGAGTCAACCACCACTTGAAGCATGCCATTAGCACTGTTCACAATTAGGCTTGTGCATACCTAGAAAGTCTGTCTTGAAAAACTTTAGCATAAACATAATTTTTACAAAAATAAATAATGGAAAAAAATCACATATATATAATATTAACTACCTTATGGTCATCAATAGGTTATTTATACTCCATAACTCAGGGAAAAAGTACTCAAACCATTCTCTGTAAATATCCCATTTAGAACTACCAACTACCCTTAAAATGTAGTCATGGAAACTTTAACTTATATCATATGAAGTAAAAGACTTAAGTAATTAAAATTTATGAGTATTAAAATAACCTAAAACAAAAATATCATAAGATATAATGTTAATTATTGGTATTGTAGACCAATTTATGTCTCTCATAATCCTTACTCTGTTAGACAAGCCAATTTGGATTTAATGTTTCAACCTCTTATACTAAATTTCAAACTTATAAAATTCATGGATAATACATAAATTTCACAAAGAACATCATATTTGTTATATACATCAAATTATAGAAACAAGCCTCCAAATCATCATTGAAACTTGCTTACCCAGATTTGCTAGTTTACCTTCAAGAACAATCATGGTGATTTTAACCTTCAACACTTGTGTAGACACTTTCAGAGACTTAAAATTCATTTTTATTATCTTATTATATAATTTTACACTTATAAAATACATAGGTAAAATTTTCATATGGAACTATTGGTCTTACATACCAATCTCATAACCTTACACCTTCACTATCTCATCTTCACTAAACAGATCAATTTATGAGCAACATTCATCATATCTACTGACCACAAAAAATTATAACCAACATGAACATGTATAAAATGTATTTAATAATGTATCCATATATTTTTATTCATCCCTAATCCATTATAACACATCCCTAATCACATTGTCACTTTTGTTTGGGTTTCTCACTATTTGCATCATCAAACATATTAGCAATTGGTCAACTTGTATGACTAGTTTAACACACCTAAAGGATATAACCTACTCAAAAAGCACTATGGAAATAAAATAAAGGTATTAATATTATCTTTATTATGATTTTCATAATTTGACTTGGTCAATTCTAACTACTACAATAAATCTTTAAGACATAAGGCTTTTCCTATAGGTTCCACTCACTCCCCTGACAAACCAAACACACCTAGAGATTCTTAGGAGAGTTATCTAAAACATCCAATCACTTTAATATATATATAAAACAATTATAATCACTTTAAAATAACTTATTTCATATAAGGTCATTGTTAGGGTTCTTTGAGGGTTTAAACAATATTTTAGTCTTAACGGTCATTCATAAAGCTTAGCCCCTTACTACAAAAACCTATGATTGGATATTTGAGATATTAACCTTCCAAATATACCATGAATATATTAGTTTCTCATGAATAGTTTACACATGAAAATGAGCAATTGAAAGTTCTTCTCGGGTTGAGAACCCTTCTTTTTGTGCACTCAAGAGACCACAAAACCACTTTTCATGCCTTTTCTTCTAAATTTTGACCTAAAACTTGGTAAAAATCCTTGAAACAACATGAAACACTTATTTCAATGTTAACATACTCACATTTTCCTTGTAAACTCATCTTGATACCCCAACTGGCCACCATCTCTCTTTTTGCTCTTTAGACCTTGCAACTGACCTTCTAGACACTATTTAAGCTATCAACACCCCATATAAATGTCAAAAAAATATTACCATGAACATTCACTACCATAAATTATTAATGTCTTTAAAATACCTTATGACACCACATTAGGTCAAGCAAGGTCTAAAACTAGTCTAATGCATGCTATGTCTATAGGTCATATGCCCGTAGGCTTACTCTGAGACTCTCAAGAGCTTTCCAATGCCTCATATGAATGATAAAACAAACTCATATAGAATATTATGACTTTTTTCATCCATCTCACTAGGCCACCATGCTCAAACATTCTCAATAGGTCTTATGACAAGTTCAACGACTAGGATTTTTAAGTATTTTGAGCTTGACAATTGATCTTTGAAACACTCTTTGATGCTTCTACACCTTCCTCACATGCCTCAAATGATAATAAAACAATTTCATACTTATTTAGATACATCTTCATTCTCATTATGAACATTGTCATGATATGACTAATTTTTATATGACTGAGATTCTCAAGACACCTTGTTCTCAAAGACTAGAACTCAAACATGCTTACCTTGGCCTAAGCCTTAACATAAAACTCATAAGAATAATTAGGTTGCCTTCAAATTATATCTTGTCACATGACTTATTTTTCACATGAAGCACACAAGTTCATACCTCATAGATCATAGACCATGCACATTTACCAGATGTACCTTGACATCAACCTTGACATCAATGACAACACTTCTCCAAAAACTCCCCTTTTATCATTGAATGCAAAACATTATTTAATGTTATTTCTCTCATCTCCCATAGTCTAGTAAAACTCCCTTCTTGGATTTTATCCATCTTTGACATTAATGATAAAGGTCTTACACAAGTATCATCTATAATTACACCTAGTTTAAAATAAGAGTTCAAAACATAAAATATGAGGCATGAAGGCAAAATTATCCCCCTTACTCCATGTAGACCTCCTTCAAAATGAACTCATATTAAAAGACCACTTCTCAACAAAGATAAAACTGAGTCAACAACCTAACTAGATCCCCTTCAAACCAAGCATCCACCATGACTTTATTAACTTTAAGTGTGTCTCCATGAATAATAATGGAGTCACCTATTTCATAGAGCAATTAAGAAATCACAAGTTTAGGAGATTCCCATATCTTAATACTCTCACAAGACTAAATATCCTTCAATATCCTTTTAGGCTTGATTTCAAATATAGGCTTGAACTCTTCATCAACCATTTAATCATCAATGTGAGATGACAACATGAATTCATGACTTGATTTCACATATGAAGCATGATATATCACAACAAATATTCCACTTGAGCTTGTAGATTGATCATAACTTATATTCACCATATTTGGTTTCCATACAATCATTTGCCTTTTTTCTTGCACCCTAGAGGCTTCAAACCTCCTATTTTGATTTGATGTCCTTCTAAATCTATTAAGATAGAATCTTGAAATGTCTCCCACATTATTACACACATAGCAAACAAACTCATACATACCTCTTGACTGATGTGATCTATGGTTCTTTCCATATTCCCATGAGTACTCATTCTTGGAGGGTCTTTTATGCTTTCTTTATTTATGACCAAATTGACTGCATACAAAATGATAACCATTGAATAAAATAACATACATCATTGTATTAGGTTGTTTGATAAATATTTTCATATTAACCTTTTTGTCTTCAATATCCTTCTCCTTGACTTGATTTACCACATTTTGATGTTCTTTGAAACCAAGACCTATCTTGTCACTAGAAAACTTTTGATTTCTCAATATGTCATATATATCCTCAATGATATTTTCAAACTTCATAAAGGTCCTCATCTTGATAGATGCTTTATTCCACTCAGATTTTAGGGATTATACTCTAGTTTCATATTTGATGCATTCTTCCTCTTTAGCCATGAGATTTGTATTGACTATCACCATATGTGATTCAATATGTCTGATTATCTCATCATACTCATTGGAAGTGTTACTTAGTTTCTCATAAAATAACCAATTTTATCTTCATATTCCTTGAATAATTATCTTAGTTTATGATTCTTTCTTCTTTAGAACTTTAACTCTTCTAAGGCACTTATGAATTCTACCTCGAGATTAACTTCTGCGTCTTGTTCATCCAATTCTACATCAACAATAAGGCCTTTCCCATTTGAGCAACACTTAATATTTGATTATATGGTCATGAATAAGGTTTTATTATTTTCATGTTTAGGTTAATTACTTCCATCATCACTATCATATGCACTTGAGTCCATTACATCAAAAGAGCTATATTTTTTAGTATAAAATCTTCTCTTATTCTTGAAAGTTCCTTTCCTACCTTCATACTTCCTAAAATATTTCTTTTTTTTGTTAGGCTTATAGGATTTCTTGTCATCTCCATGATGTTAATCATGTTCTTCATTATGATTATATTTATCCTTAATAGGAAACTTGGATGCAAATTGACCAATATTGTAATAGTTGAAACATTTGAAGGGAAACTTACCCTTGTACTTACCTGAGCCAAAACTCAATTTTCTTGTAAACATGGCTATAAGTTGATCATCATCAACATCTAAACATTCATCATCGTTAAAATTTTTATCCTTTGAAATATTCTAAACTTTTAAAGATACTTATTGGGAGGTCTTCATTTATCCTTATCTCATAGGTAGTTAAGATGCCATGAAGCCCATCCATATCTAGCTTGTCCAAATCTTGCATCTCTACTACTACAAACACCTTAGAATCAAAATTAGGAATTAGTGATCTTAATACCTTTTAAATAACTATAGAGTATTTCACTTCTTCTCCTAATCCTATAATGACATTGATAAACTCATCAACCTTCAATAGGGAGGATGAAATGGATTCATCCTCATTGATATTTAGACTTTCAAATTTTCTCATGTGGGTCTACAACTTGTTCACATTTACCATGGTGTCCCCTTCATAGGTAGTATTAAATTTTTCTTCTATATATTTTTATGATAAATAGTGTGTCACCTTCATAAGTTATGACTTTGATAAGCCATAAATAATGGTATTCATATAATTAGAGTTATTTTCAGTCACCTTTTGACCTGCTACATCAGTTGGTGGAATAAGAGGAGAACTATAGCCATACACAACTAACTACCAAATATCACAACCTTAAGATATTAAATATATCTTCATATTGGTATTATAAAAGGAATAATTAGATACATTGAATAATATAACCTTACTAGTAGAAAATACACCTTAAGCATGTTGACTAGCCATCCTTTCTTTTAAGATCTCTTTTAGGCTTTTATACCTACTTCAAAGGACCAAGATCTAATACCAAATGTTTGAATAAAAATTAATGAGACGGTGAGGGGTGTGAATAATTATAAAAAACGTCACTTATCAACTTCACTTAAGTAATCATGAACTAATTAAAAAATATATAGATCTTTCAAGCATAAAAAGCAATCCATAAGAGCAAAAAAACACAAGAAAACATCACATACATGGTAAAACCTCAAGGGAAATAAAAACCATTGATATATTCAAATAGGCTAAATTCCTATAATACAAACATTAACTTTAGTGAAGCACCAAGTTCACATGGAGCACCAAGCCCAACTAGCTCCACACTAACTTATCTAGGATTTAGCAAGAACCCACTTGTAAGGAGGCACCAACCCCCCTAGATGACTTAACATAAAATAAAATACCTAAAACCATTGGTAATTTTTATAACACTTTATTTATCATACAATAAATTATAATCTCCTTCTTCATATCTTCTCTCTTTTCTATCCCTCTCAAACTACCTTTTAGGCTTCTTTACTCAACTATCCCTCTTATTTATTTGATTAAGTCATATGTCCTTGATATTCATGTACAAAAATTATTTAAAACCTTAATATTATATACTATACACTCCTATTATGGTCTAAAATACCTTCTTCTACTCTATAACATGTTATTCTATTCACTTGCTTTCTTCACACACCAATAGGCCTAAAAATGCCTAGTATTTATACAAGTCTTATGTTCATATCCTTCCTTGTCAAACAAATATCCTTACCCTATTAGGTTTGCCATGAAATAAATCTTAGTAAATATCATAGGCATGGATAAAATGTGATTTGAGTCCCTTTATATCTGACCTACCTCAATCAAGCCTTATTTCACCTTTAGGTCTCATGGATACCTAATCCTATTAGGTCTATTTAGGATACAATACTCTTTGCCTTCCTTGGATCACTTTTAAACACTTAAAACATAAATAAAATATCAAATTACACTTATATATACCCATGATAAGCTCATCTAGGATCCATAACACTTTCTAGAGCCAACCACCACTTAAATCATGCTAGTAGCATTATTCACAATTAGGCCTATGCATACCCAAAAAGTCTATCCTGAATAACTAAAGCATAAATACAAATTTTCAAAAAAACCATGGAAAAAAATCACACACACACACACACACATACATATATACACACATATATACATACATATACATATAGTATATATATATATATATATATATATATATATATATATATATATATATATATATATATATATATATATATATATATATATATATACATACACACACACACACACACACACACACACACACACACACACACACACACACACATATATATACTATTAACTATCCTTAAAACACACTCATGGTAACTTGAAATTATGAAATATATAGTAAAACACACAAGGAATTAAAATGAATTAATATGAACATAAAACATCTTTATAATAACCTCCAACAAAATATCATAAGCTCTAATGTCAATTATTGGTATTGTGAACCAATTTGTTGACATTCTCTCTCATGGTCCTTACTCTATTAGACAAGCCAATTTAGATTTAATGTTTCAACCATTTATAATTACTTAAAAGATTATAAAAATCATGGATAGTACATAAAAGTCCAAAATAACAACATCTTGTGCATTAGATACATCAACTTAGTGTAACAAACCTCTAAGTCATCATTATAACTTGCTTACCCAAATCTTCTAGTTTACCTTCAAGACCAGTCATGGTGATTTTGACCTTCAAAACATATGTATAAACTTTTAGAGTCTTCCAATGTATTTGGATGATATTATGAGATAATTATACACTTATTAGATACCAAGGTAATATTCTCATATGGAAATATTGGTCTTACAAACCAATCTCATAACCTTACACCTTCACTATGTCATCTACACTAGATATGTCAATTTATGAGAAACATTTTCATCATATCTATTGACCACAAAAAACATCTAGCCAATATGAATAATGTATCCATGTATTTGGATTCAACCCTAATCCATGATAAAACATCCCTAATCACCTTCTCATTTTTGCCTAGGTTTCTCATTATTTGAATCATTAGGCCTGTTAGTGATAGGCCAATGTTTATTATCGATTTAGAACACCTAAAGGATAGAACCTACTCAAAAAACACTATGACATAAATTATATTTCTCAATCTTCTCTATCAAATTATTTTCATACTTTGACTTGGTCAATTCTGAATGCTATAATAAATATCTATGAAGTAAGGCTTTTTGGGTAGGTTCCACTCACTCACCTAACAAAAGAATCACATCTATAGATGATTACTACAACATATAATAACTTTAATATCCATATCAAACCACTATGATCATGTCATAACAAATTATTTCATATAAGGTCACTATTAGGGTTCTTTGAGGGTTTAAACCATCTTCCAATATTAATGATCATTTAAAAAGCTTAAGCCCTTACTATAAAAAAAATGCTTGGAAATTTGATATAGGATCATTACCCATCTACCATGAATATATTAGTTTCTCATGCAGAGCTTACACATGCCAATGGTTGCTTGAAAGCTCTTCTTGGGTTGAGAACCCTTCATTTTATGCACTCAAGAGACTTGAAAACCACATTTTATGCCTTTTCTTGAAAACTTTGACTTGAAACTTTGTTGACATAATTTGAAAAACATTAAAAACTTATTATAATTCTCACATGCTCACATTTACCTTGGAAATTGATCTTGATACCCCAAATCACCACTATCTCTTTCTTTGCTCTCAAGACCTTAACTTACAAGTCACATTAGTCTTTTAAACTAACCTTCTATCCACTATTAAAAATGTAATAACCTCATATATATTTTTAAAAACCTATTAAAATTCTCAATAAGTACCACACATTATTCATATGCCTTGACAATACCTCATAACACTTTATTTGGTCTGGCAAGGTCTAAAACTAGTCTAGTTGCATGCTAGGTCTATAGGTTCTACCCCTGTATGCTTACTCTAAGATCATCATGAGTGATATAATGATTCATATTAATTATAAAACAACTCAAAATAACATCTTATACCTATATGCATCCATATCACTAGGCCACAATGCTCAAACCTTCTCACAAGGTCTTTACAAGCTATGATTAGTGTCATGACTAGGCTTCTCAAGCATTTAGAGATTGAAAATTTATATTTGAAACAATATTTTATGATTATAAACCTTAACCACATACCTTTTATTATCCTCAAACAATTTTTTACTTATGTACATACCTCTTCATGATCATTATGCACATGTTCATGATATGACTAAGTTTGATGTGAATGGGCTTCTCAAGACACCTTATTCTCAAAGAATAGTACTCAAAAATTCCTACCTTGGCCTGAACCTTGACATAAAACTCAAAAAAATCATTAGGTTTCCTTAAAATTATCTCTTGTGACATGACTTCCTCGACACATCAATCATAAAAGATCTTACCTCATAGATCACTCACCATGCATCTTCACCAAATGCACCTTAACATCAATTTCATTAACCTTGACATCAAATGACATAAAAAATAACATCAATGATAATAATCCTAAAAAAACTCCCCATTTTTCATTTATGGTAAAACATTCTTCAATATGATCACTCTCACATCCCTTAGTCTAGTCAAACTCCCTTCTTGGATTTTCTCCCACTTTGACATTAATGGGAAATATATTTCACAAATGTCATATAGAATCACACCTTATTTGAAAAAAGAGTTAAAAACATATAATATGATTAATTAATAAAAAATTATCCCCCTTAATCCATGCATACCTCCTTCAAAATTAACTCATGTTACATGACGACTTCTGAACATAGATCAAACTCAGTCAACAACTTGAATAGCTTCCCCTCAAACCAAGCATCTACCATGATTATATTAACTTGAAGTGTGTATCCATGAATAATAATAGAGTTACCTATTTCATATATAACTTAAAATAACATAGGTTCATGATATTCCTAGATCTCCATGCTCTCACAAGATTGGATATCCTTTAATATCCTTTTAGGTTTGATTTTCAATATAGTTTTGACCTCTTCATCAGCCATTTGATCATCAATGCGAGCTAAAAATAAGCATTATTTAATTGATTTAACATCTGAAGCATGATCTATTAGAATAAATAGTCCACTTGATATTATAGACTGATCATAACTCATCTTCACTATCTTTAGTTTCCATACATTCATTTTCCTTCTTTCTTGCACTCTAGAGGCTTCAAACCTCCTATTTTGATTTGATGAACTTATAAATCATTTAGGAAATAATATTTAAATGTGTCCCACATTATTACACCTATAAAAAACAACCTCATACATACCTCTTGACTGATTTGATATTTGAATCCTTCCATATTTTTATGAGTACTCATTCTTAGCGGGTCTTTTACACTATCTTTTTCTATGACCAAATTAACTACATACAAAATAGTAATCATTGAATTAACTGGCATACATCATAGTATTAGTATGTTTTATAGGTATTTTCATATTGGATTTTTTGTCTTCAATATCCTTATCTTTGACTTTAGATATCACCTTTTGATATTCTTTGAAAGCAAGACATATCTTATTACTTTAAAACTTTTGAATAATCAAGATGTCATCTAGAGCCTTAGTGATATATTTAAACTTATAAAATTTCCTCACCTTACTATATTCTTGATTCAAATTCAATTTCAAGTCTTATACTTTAGCTTCATACTTGATGCATTCTTCCATTTTAGCCTTGAGTTTTGTATTGACTATCTCCATATGTGTTTCAATCTAATTTATGATTTAATCATACTCCTTATAAGTGTTAATATCTCCTAAAAAAGGCCAATATAATCTTCATAGTCCTTGACTAATGATCATAATTTTTTATTTTTTATTATTTGGAACTTTAACTCTTTTAGGGCTCTTACTAATTCTACCTCAAGATTTACTTCTACTTGTTCTTCATCTGATTCCACATAACCACAAGGCCTTTCCCATTTGAGAAACCCTTATTATATAATTATATGGCCATGAATAAAGTTTAATTATTATCATGTCGAGGTTCATTACTTCCATGATCACTATTAAATGTGATTGAGCAACTTACATCAGAAGAATTATCTTATTTAGTATATTATTTTCTCTTGTTATTGAAATTTACTTTCCTACCTTCATACTACCTAAAATCCTTCTTGTTTTTTTCAATATTATAATCATTCTTATAATCTCCATGATGTTTATCATGTTCAATATAAACATTTAAGTGTTAACTTACCCTTTTACTTACCTGAGCCAAACCTTAATTTCCTTACAAACATGGCTATTAGTTGATCATCATCAACATATGAACATTCGTCATCCTTGAAATTTTTTACCTTTGTATTCTTATCAAATTTGAAATATGAATTAATTTTTAGAGGTATTCCTTCATTTATTCTCATCTGATAGGTAGTCAAGATGCCATAAAGCCCATCCATCTCTAGCTTGTCCAAATCTTGGATCTCTCCTACTAAAGACACCTTAGAATCAAGCATAGGAGTTTACTTATCTCAATACCCTTTGTATAATTGTATATTATTTCACTTCTTCTCCCAATCCTTGAAGTAAATTGATAACTTCATCAACCTTCAATAAGTAAGATGCAATGGTTTCATTTTCAGACTTTCAAATTATCTCCTATGGGTTTGTAACTTGTCCATCTTTACCTTAGTTTCTCCATCGTATATAGTCTTCAATTTGTCCCATATATATTTGTATGAGACATAGTGTATCACCTCTAAAAAATCTACCTCTGATAATCCCTAATAATGTCATTCATTACCTTGGAGTTATTTTCATTAGCATTCTTAGGTACAACATCAATTTATGGAATAGGAGGATCACTATAGCCATCCACAATAGACTACCAAATATCATTACCTATAGACATAAAATATATATTCATCCTAATATTCGAAAATCCATAATTATATAAATTTAATAATGAAGCCTTACTAGTAGAGAAACCACCTTAATCTTATTAACTAGCTGTCATTGCTTCTAGGATCTCCTTTACGATTTTAGACCCACTTCAAAGGACTAATATCTAATACAAGATTTTGGAAGAAAAATGACTAATAAAAGAGGGGATGAATTACTAATTAAAAAATCACTTATCAACTTCACTTAAGTAATCATGAGCTAATCAAACAAGCATATAGATATATCAAGCATAAACACCAATCCATAAGAGCAAGAGACACAAAAACACATCACATATATAGGAAGCCCTCAAGGGGAAGAAAACAAAATGATATCTATAAATGGACTGTAGTCATATAAGACAAACATCAACTATAGTGAAGCACTAACTTCACATGGAGCATGAACCCCAACTAGCTTAACACCAACTCAATTGGGCTTTAACAAACACCCACTTGCAAAGAGGCACCAACCCCATAAATGAATCAGCACTAAATTAGCACATAAAACCCTTGATCACATTTAAAACATGTTTTTATCATAAAACATATAATGATCTCCTTCTTCATCTCTTCTCTCTCTTTTATCCCTCTCAAACTATCTTCTATCCTTCTTCACTCAACTAGCCCTCTTCTTGACTTAATTAGGTCATTTGACCTTGATTTTCATTCATATAACCTCTATAAATACTTCATAATATATCATCTACACTCCTCTTATGGAATAAAATACCTTCATATTCTCTTTAATATGTTATTTTCTTTGCTTGCTTTATTTACACACCAATAGTCCTAAAAATGCCTAGTTTTTATACAAGTCTCTTGTTCATATCCTTCTTAGTCAGATAAATATCCTTACCCTCTTAGTTCATCCATGAAATTGATCTTAATAAATCTCATAGACATGTACCAAATTTTATTTTAGTCACTCTAGGTTTGACCTACCTTAATTAAGCCTTATCTCACCTTTAGGTCTCATAGAGACCTAATCTTATTAGGTCTATTTAGGACACATTAAATTTTGCCTTCCATAGATCAATTTTTAAAAACATAAAATGATATAAAAATATCAAATGGCACTTACATATAACCTTGATAATCTCATCTAGGCTATATGACATGTTTTAGAGTGAACCACCACTTGAAGCATGCCATTCGAATTGTTCACAATTAGGCCTATGCATACCCAAAAATTTAATCTCAAATAACTAAAGAATAAACATAATTTTACAAAATAAAAATGGAATTAAATCACATATATATATATATATATATATATATATATAACCTTCATGATATTATGGTCATCGCTATGTACTTTAGATTCCACAAGTCAAAGTAAAAGTACTCAAACCCTTCTCTGTGAGTAGCTCGCTCATAATTACCAACTAGCCTTAAAACATAGAAATGGAAACTTTAAATTATGACATCTGAAGGAAAAAAATAAAGGACTTAAAATTAATTAATATGAACCTAAAACATCCTTAAAACAACCTCTAATAAAAATATCATCAGCTCAAATGTCAATTATTGGTCTTACATACCAATTTATTAACCTTTTATCTCATAGTCCTTACTCTATCAAATAAGAAAATTTGGGTTTAATGTTTCAACCTCTTATAATGAATTCCAAGCTTCTAAAAACCATTGGTAGGACATGAAAGTCACAAATAACAAATTTTAATCACTAATGTTCTCTTATTCTCATAATGGGGACCGTCATTTCTTTAACTACATGTAAAATTGATTTAATACTTATAAATTTTTTGGTTAATCATTGATCTTTAAATAAGTATTGATACTTATAAATATTGAAATTATTGTAAGTCTTCTTAAAGTTTTATTGAGCAATGAATTATTGACCATAGATGGTTCAATGATATGGAGATAGGCTTTTGCTAAGGAAGCATAACCTGGCTCTCTAATAAACATAAACACAACAAGATTCATTGGGTTTTATTTAATTAACATTATGTTTTATTCAAGGCATTTTATCATAATTTTTTTTAAAACTTATTTAAATTTTCCTAATATGGGTAATGATGTCTTCAAGAAGCTAACTTACTTTCTCACTTGACCTTATAGTACATCAAATTAAGTTTGTGGTTTATGATGCCTCATAAGATGTCAAGTTAAAAATATGACCTAAAAGGATAGATGTCTACCTCATTGGACCTTGAAATACCTTAAGGAATCATCACATCCTATGTAAGACACCTCGAGTAAATCTACCAAGTCTATAAGTTGTGTGGCATCATCTAGAGGGATCACAAGAAGATAGATATTAGAATTAAAATATTGGAGCTACATGTTATGATCTTATCCCCCATGAGTGAGCACATCCAATATATTGTACCACACATCCCACCATAGTGAAAAAACTTACAAAATGATACCATGTGTCTTAATGGTAACCAATCAGATCAAAACTACCCTTTGAAGTGATATTTGTCCCCATTGGGTTCATTCAAGGCCACCACATGTTTGTGCCATGTTGTATCAATCTAGATCTCACAATAGCTCACAAGGTAGACACATAATTTCACCCACACCATTTGATCATGTCTTTATGATATACAATTGTTTGAGGTGCCTTCTAAGAATGACACTTAGCAAAAGAATGAGCAAAAGCTCATGAGAATGATGTGTATCCATTTTGGGCATATTTAATGACACCATGTGTTATTCCCATGTTATTTCTATCTAATATCCACTAGATCAGCTCAAATAGAGATGGATGTCTCTACCTGAACCATCTAATTAGTGCCAAATTATTGATATCTATCTAAAAGCCTTCTAAGAGAGACAATTGACAAAGAAAGTTATGATTGCCCATGAGAGAAATGTGTGGAATTCCCATGGCTAATCAAAATTCAAATGCACCACCTAAAATCTCACTATGAATTAAAAGACACCATGTGGTGAGATACATATGATTCATTATGAAAAGATGCATTCTAAGAGTCTGCAAGGTAATTAAAAGGTACCACTATTAGAACACAATTATATACTAAAAAGGGGGTGAATAAATTATTGATTAAATTAGTCCTTTTCTAATACCTTTTAAAATAGATTAAAAATCATATGCAAATTAAAAAATATATTCAGAGATCACATACACATAAATTCCGATGACACCATATCTATACATGAAAATCCCATTGGGAAAAACCACAATGAGAATAGATGCTAGAATCTACTATTATAATCGAACCTCGTTGTCAAAACCTCACTGGTTACACATTTAAGGGCTCTAACCCTAAGGAGACACCAATCCCTTGGTTTAGGAGAACCAACTCTAAGGAAGTGGTAACTCCCTAACTGAGCACCAACTTAGCTTAACCTTAATAGTTATAATGTTTAAGGGAAACAACCTTAAAGAGACACCAATCCCCTAATTAAGCACCAACTTAGCTTGTCTAATGAAACCAACCAATCAGATCTCTATAGAGCTACAACTCTAGTTTACAATAAAGATTCATAAATGAATCCAAATCTCAATTCTTTATTATAGATCTAGTCTATAACTGATCATGCTCTACACATTATCTCTTTGTGCCTTTATTCCTCTCTACCCCTTTGTCTCTATGTCTAGATATATCTCAATTAACATACTTCATCTCTATCTATAGCCTTTTCTTCTCCTCTGTACCCTCTAGTTCTGTGTCTATATATTTTCTATTTGACACTATCCAACTACACCAACATCTTCAGCTTCATTAATAACAACCTCTCTAACAGTATCCTAAATGTCATATATATAAGCTTTTGATCTAGTTTTTCCTCTTTTCTATCTTCACACTAGTTTTCTAACATATCATACTCTCTTCTAGACTTAGTTCATTATCTCTTGAACTACAAGTTTCCCATGTCTTGAACTCATGCACCACTACCATGATTCCTAGTCTCCTTATTATTTCTAACATCTATTGGACTCTAGTTTTAATGCACATAAATTATTACATAGATTTGATCGATTAAAATAATTAAAGTCATTATTTGTGTCATAATTTATGACTTATCTACATGTTCCTATTCTTGACTATTAGATTGATCATTTATTTAAATATCAACCATTGATCTTTAGTTTGGTGCCAAGATTTGATGGTGTTTATTCAAATTAATCAACTTTAAAATGTGTCTATTAGATCAAAATCTAATAGGCTCACATGATCCATTCAATATTTGTATGCTTCTAAGTTTTAATTTTTATCTTTAAAATTTATCCATTAGATCATTTGATCCAAACTCCTATGTGCTATTAGATCTTCAAACTAGCATGATCTTTACTTATATTTTAATGTTAAATGTCAAGCTCTTTATCCCATCTCGCTACATCCTTAGTCTTTGGAACACTTATGCTCCATCAATCTTCTCAAACTTGATCGGTATTTAACTAACCATTATGTTTATAGACCTCAATCACTTAAACTCATTTGAGTCCACTCACTTTGTTAGATCTCTTTTACATGAACACACATTCACTATCAGATCTTCTAACAAGCTTAATCATTATCTCTACTTAGTTCTTGAGAATGTGACACTTGGCATTAACACATGCCTTTTGTATATTGTTGTTAGTCATTACTATTGAGACACTTGGAAATCCCACATTTGTCATTGACCTTTTGACTTTAAACCACTTTGTAGATTTACTATTCAAGATCTGTGATTGTGACACTTGTCACTAGCATGTTTACTTAGAGGTGCCTTTAACAAATTGACTTTCCTATGATTCATTGGATCTTTAGAATATGATTAAGAGGTATCTATTTATCAAGCTAGGATAAATATTAAGTTTAAGACTTAGTAAATATAAAGTCTTGATCACTACTTTGAGTCAGTAATTTCTAGGTTGAAGGGGTTGGTTTTACAATGATGACAAGGACTTAGGATATAACTTAAGCTACTAGGTCCTAGTTATATCCATTCAAAATAAAAATAGAAAATCCTATTAATTCCATGTTTTAAACTCTTAGGGTTTAATTTATAAACCTTATAATGCTTGAGAGCAAAGATAATTCAATTTTGGGGTCATCACTCTTCATCTGAACCTATTCACCATATATCTTAGATGCTCATGAACAATCCATAATATATATTCTATTATTTTTCCTTTGAAAATTTACAAAAAATATATTTTTAAAATCATGATAAATTTAAAGGACCTTGTGTATATTTCAATAAGTATGAGGACCATTTCAATATTCCTGGAAGGTTAACTTTGCACTTATATAACTCTTATTGCACTACATTACATGACCTGAGATTCAGTGCATATAAATCAGGCACAAAGATGAATAAAATCATATGATCATTTTATCTCAACACTTTTATTTGTGAAAATTTTTACCTCATTAATTTTCTTACTTGGTTCTACTTGAACCCTTTTACAAATTTGGCTAAGTATAGAAACTTAGTGAATTTTATCTGAGTAGCCAACTTTGCATCCCCATATCTTCTACTACACTTCATCACATGGATTTAAATATGGCACATAATAATTTGGGAATAAAGTGATCACAACCATATGAAAATATCCCCTAGACTCATCCATACATGGTAATGGTGACATCAACAAACTACCTATTCATATTTTCCTCTATAGACCCAAAATATCTAAATGATCAATATGGAGAATTTGGTGAATTCCACTCATGCATAAAATCATTCTAATCATCTTTAACATCTGATAGGATTCCTTACATATCCTCTAGTCACCATATTTATCCTTAAGCATCAATGCCATCCATAATTCCAATAATCTCCCTTTTGACATCAATGATAATCATATTACCAACAACCACATGTCCAAATTTTGAGCCAACTAGGGATCTTAGTCATATTCAAGCCATGCAAGTAATTAGTTGGATTTGAGGTGGAATCCACATGTCAAAAGTTGGTAATATTTATTTTTAAAGCTAAAATTGATGGAAAATAAAATTTAAATTAAATAAAAATTGAATTTTGGAATTAACTACTAAAAGCAATAATTCAAATATTGTTTCAAATATATGTAAAGTTTACAAGATCACCATTAATATGTCATGAACTAAGGTCACCATAAACATTGCATTAATTATAGTATTCATTCAAAAGTATACATAATCAAGGCTATTATTATTTACATTTTGAAGCTATACACATTTGCTTTCTCTATTGTCTGCACTCTCATAATTAAACAGAGCTCAAGTTGTTAATAGATTGTACTCCTAAATTCCATTATAAAAATATGAAATCTATATAGGGGTACAAAGAGACATTAATTTATACTTAAATTATTAAAAAATATGGAATGAGTAGGTCCTTCTACTCTAGGTCAGATTAGTTCTTTTGGTAATGATGACTTTCTATTTCAAAATGGTAATTCAATTATCTTTGAAGACACTAAATTTATTATTAAGGCCATAAAATTTGGTGACATACATTATAGTAGCATATACTTTAATGCATATGTAGTTAGGGGTGTTGGTGAGGATGAAGCCATGTCTTATATAATCCAACTATTTTTTGATATCATTTCCATTAATGTTATATGTCTCTATAAGGTTGTAGCTAAGCTAGAGGTCATGTCATGAAATAACCTAGTTTATAATATATTTGGGACATCCAAGTGTGAATATGGGCTTCTTAAGTCAATATCCTAAGGGATTCCTATTACTTTCATATTAGGACCAAGTTTAGAGATGTAATATGACCTTTCCTCATCATAGATAAAATATAACCAGGTGATCATCGACAACTGGTATGATGTGCATTCCCTAGATAAGGTCTTGGCTTCATGGGTGACTAACCAAACAAGACTTTTTTCATGGATGATAAAGGAAAACTACCCATCCAATAATTTAGACAAGGCATCAGAATTAGCCTAGACCTCCTAAACCAAATATTTGGTAATCAACACATTGCTTATGCAGACATAAGGGTTATTTATTGCTATAAATAATATTAGAATACCAATAGATTCCCATACTTGGGGAAATTATCATCAAAAACTTGGTGTATGAAATTCAAGACACTTGAAATAATGGTTCCCCCTTATTTATGATGAGCTACTTCTTGGATACAATATGTTCAACTACTAAACTATTAGAATTTATGGTCTTCTAAGTGTCAAAAGGTTGTGCCTTAACTCTTCTCTACAATGCATATTCATCAGTTTAGATGTAATATATAAATTATTAGGGAAGAGTTCTACCTTTTGGATTATAGGTGAATCACTAAATGTGAGATGTAAATGGTCCCCCCTAAAATCAAGAAAACCTCAAGAGACATGTGTAGCTACTAGTTATACCAAAATTAAATAGTCATTTGAATAGAAGGAGTGATGGTGGCCCCTCTTAGATTACTAACGTTTGTTGTAATGAATCTAAATAAATAATAAATGGCCTATCAACTTCTACATGGAGTTTATGGGGTCTTCAAGAATAAGAAGAAGATGCCCCCCAGAAGGTTCCTTACAAAATGGGGAGGACTACAAGTACCAAGTGGTATGATATTATTGTATCCACTAGGCATAGGGATTCATACCTATTGCTTAAAGATGACTTCAAATCATAGGATCCCAATAACATCATTTCCAAGAATCTATTTAAATTCAAGAAAGATATAACAATTGAATACAAGCATCAATAAGTCCATGAGTGGATATATAGAGATGCTCTAAATGATGAGGTGGTGATTTGAAATGCTATAAATAACATTGAAATATAAATGAGACTAGATAAAGATAAGAAAATGGAGGACTTTTCTAAGTCTCAACCACCACCAGCACATGGGACACATGTTTCATGCTAACTATGAGGAAGGGTAAAACAAAGAAAAAGATAACATTCCTATTTTTAAGAACAAACCAAATAGGCTTCCACAAATTTCCACTTCAAGAATTCATGACTTACCTCCAAGCTTTGAGCAAGAAGGATCTAGTAGTTAGCCTAACCCCTCTCAAGGGATCATAATAATCTTTACATCCATAATGGGATTTATTTTGGAAAGGTTAGATCAACCTGATCTTGTTACTATTGACCTTGAGTAATTACAAGGCATTGAGATCTCCATGGAAGAAGTACAAGCACTAGCTAAGAGAAACATTGAGAAGGTATACAAGAGGAAAATAGAGCCTAAGACCACTATGAGAGGTGAAATAAGCCCTCCACTAGATTTTCAAGTGACTACATAGCCTCTAATGCAAGCAAATCTATAGGTTATCCTTGGAGCATAAGCTCCCAATGTAAGTACCTCACCCCTACATTCTTTTCCAATTATAGAAACATCTCAAACTACTTCTACTTCTATATTTTTTCCTCCTACCAGTGTTTCCCTATTAGCTTCAACATCATTAAACTCTACAACTACCACTTCTTCATCTTTAATTGATACTAGCTTAGGACAAGCTAGTGATTCCTTAGGATTCACCCTCCCTCGTTTCATTTCTCATAGCACTTCAAATATTGCTTCTTCCTAGGTAACCACAATAAGTACATCACTTTCTATTAGTTAACTTACATCTATAAGTATATTAAGGCCCATTTCAAAACTATTCTCCTTTTCAAATTGACATTTGCCTACATCCACATTCAATATTTCTATAGTTATAGAGGTTAATGCCTCTAAAATTGCCTCTATTTATACTAAATATGGGCCCTGTAAAAAATCTACTTGGCACACTTGGGATAATAGACCCAAAAAATGTGTCACACATTACTACTACATCTCTAGCCTTTACCTTAGCTATACCACCTCCAACAAAGACAATGCATGTTTTTATCCCAAATTGGGTCACAAATATTATACTGGAAGAAAGATAAGAGAGACCTCAGGTAATCCTCTCTACACCACATATTGGCATGAGATTTGATGTTGCTAAATGTGCTATGAAAAGAGAGGTGAGAAGGCAAGTTGAACATCCCTAGTCTAGCTCAGTTGTGGCTCATGAAAGTAGATTCCCTCTTCATATTAATAGAGAATAGGAAGGTTGGCTCAGGTGAAGTAGATGAATATGGAAAGGACCCTATTATCATAGTCCAAGCCAATGTAGAATCCATAGTGGCTTTAATGAAAGATATGCAATAAGATATGAATATATTGAGGGAACAAGTATTACCTATATTACCCAAAAATACCATAGTCCAAATAATTAATGTAGTCATTAATGTCTTCAATTTATACAAGGTCATGAAGATAAGTGAAGAAGATGGGACTCTACAGTATAATGTGGGCATTAAATATGATCAAAAACTTTCACTCTATGGTGCCAAGTTGGGAAACCTAACTAGAGCTATAAGGAACAACAACTTACCAAACCTTAAGGTATTACCACCAAAAGACATCATCCTTTCATAAACTATAATGATGAATAGAAGGAGGATATTGAAAAGGTGGATGGAATAGCTTAAATATATAACTACATCCTTAAATAAGATAGAATTAAAGATTTCCCTCTTGTTAAAGGATGCTATAGTCACTAGGGTGACCAAACCTAATGATAGCTTCATGGATGACTAAGAATTTAAGGCTCAAATGAAATTATTTATTGTAAATTTCCAATAAGACATAGTAAATGCCAAGACTACTACTGAAGTGATGAACACTGTGGCTTTTTCCAACCAAAAGCTCAAGAGAGCCAAAGCCATTGAAGAAGAATTGAGAACTATAATTATAGAGAAAAATAGGCTTATTCAAGAAATTACTAACTTATTTTGGTTTATGATCCTATATTTTAGTCAAATTGACCAGGATTAGTTAGCGTACACTAAAGTTTGGACAAAGGAAGAGGTAGAGAAACAAAGGCAACAACATCATGCTAGTCAGCAACCTCCTCTAGGTCCTTGGGGAATATTCATATCTATCTTATAAATTCAAATTTATAACATTCCATTGTAATACACAGTATTTTAGTTATTGTTATTCAAAATTTAAAAGCCACTTGGCTATATTTGGGCATATTTTAATGTGCCCACACGAAATTTCATACCCATTTTGAGGCCTATATATAGGGGTACTCCCCCTCATTGTAAAATAGGAACATTTATTGTAGAATTAATGCAAAAGAGCCAAGAATTTGTGATATTATCTAAATGTTTTGTTATGTGTTCTATATTGTCTTGATTCTCATGTTTTATATAATTAATGGTTTCTTTTTTGTTGAATAATCTGGTAATAATATCAATGTATACATTTGTTGGTTTGAGTTTAACACTAGGCTAATAAATCTATTGGTTTATGTGATTTATTTCATCTTATTTACAATTGAATGTGCTTATGCAATTTGATGTGAATGAGTAACTTTTTTGCAATATATGCTTTCATATATATGCATCTCCTTTCCTTTGAATCATCAACTATATTAATTTGGCTTTGAGTATTACACTAGGGTTGGTGAATGCTAGTTTTACATGTTATTGTCATAAAGGTTTAAATAATTGACATCACTAACCCTCTAAAGCAAACTTCCTTTTATACCTTATCCTACTTACCTTTAGATCTACCCCATGAGTCACTTTAGTTTAGCTCATTCTATAAATATTCATGGTTTGTTTATGTTTGGAAAATAATTGGAAAATTTTATAATAATTTCACAAAGAGTAGCAATAAATAAAGTGTCACTGCATATAATATATTGTCCTTACAATAGGGTCTACTTGCAGACATACAAGTGGTGCACATATCTCTATTATTTTGATATTTTTAGTAGTATATTTATAAAAAACTCAAGTTCCAAGTCTTCCAAGACTTAAAATTGACTTTATTAATTTCTTCCCATTCCTTAG
This sequence comes from Torreya grandis, assembly GCA_037957365.1. Taxonomy (NCBI): domain Eukaryota; kingdom Viridiplantae; phylum Streptophyta; class Pinopsida; order Cupressales; family Taxaceae; genus Torreya; species Torreya grandis. Next base: position 224,451 of record JARHVA010002854.1, read on the forward strand.
TGACATAGGGAGCACATCAAGTGCTTAACGAGAATGAAAAACATGGTGTTAGAAGGAGGGCCCCTAGACAATTACTTTCATGCATCCTAGTGAAATTGTAGTGTACTTCTATAAATATATGCATAATTGTTTCAAAGTACATAAATATTGTTAAAGAACACTAAATTTCTTCATTATTTGTATGAATATTTGCATTCTTTATAAGAATATTTGAATTCTTTAAAGGATTTCATCAAATTTAGTGTTCATTCATATAAATTTTTAAATAATATAGATATTTGTCTAAATTTATGTAAAATAGGTGAAATACCCCATTCTTTAGGCATATTAAATGTTGTTTTGATCATATTTACAAAATTTGACAAATAATCTAGATATTTGTGAGAATTTTTTTAAAGGTCAATCACTAAGAACTTGATTGTACTAGATCTAGACATTTAAAATAGTAATTGCTCTAGTTTGCTTGTGATTGAGTGAACCTTTATATAACTTTATGCTCAAAGATGTTTTGAAATATGCACAAACTTTTAATTTGTTAAATAGGCATGGAAATACTTTAGAATACCAATCTAACACTAATATTTATAGGCTAATGTGTAGAACTAATAATATTTATGTAGATATTGAGAACTCTAAGGTTTTAAATCTTGGATCTTCACAGATCAAGGTAAATCTATTTGATCTAGTTTGTAAATACTTTAATGTAATAAGTTGACTAATCTTACAATATTTGACACATGTGAGGCTACCTTTGAATTTCTTCAGCTCTTTGGTTATTGATACCCATTCTACATCATAGATTTGCCTAGGATTATAACCAAATCTTGATCTAAACCTAGGGTCCATTTAACATACCTAGAAATTCATAAGAAGGTGAGATCAGATAAACATAAGTGTAGGAAGTTTAGGACCTAGCCAAATTTCCCATCTAACCAAAAATTTCCACCCCTCTTTGCAATCATGGCATGGTTAGTTGGCTCATCCATCAATGTCCCTAGAGTTTTGTATGATTTTCCTAAGAACCCAAAAAAATATTTACCTCTATTTACTTCCATTGGTAGAATAACCATTTAAGAGAATATAAAGTCATTTAAAGCATATTTGAGGTTTCTTAATGTAATTTATGAGGACATGGATTACCACCTTTTTCCCTTTACATTCTAAGATGCAACTTATCTTTGGTTCTTCAACTTGCTAGAATATTCCATAATAAGATGGGATCAATTTAATGATACTTTTATTGCCTAATTTGGTAAGGTAGTAAGAATGGGTTTTTTTTGTATCAATAGTTTACCACCCTCAAAAGGGACATGAAAGAATCAATTACAAAATTCAATGTAAAGTTTCAAAAATTGTATATCTTGACATCCCCACCCTATAGACTGGTATATAATTTGGCTCTAGAAATATACAAAAATTCCTTAGACTTGATGATAGTTGTCTTTATTAGAAGAGCCTTGAATATTGACATGTTTCCTTTGGCATATTATAGAGACATAGATATTGATGAGAAGATGCACTCATAGGGGATACCCACCTTCGCTAAACCAAATAATGACCCAATGCTACCTACTCTAAGTGTCATACCCAACATGAATTATAATCTACCTACATTAAGCCAACTACCATTAATTAACTATTTACCATTAATCCATGGTGTACCCAACCATCAACTAAGATTATTTAACCAAATGAATGCTAGATAACATCCCTAAAGAATTATTAGTCAAGTATTGGTACCCATCAATAATACCAGTGTTCAAACTATGATCTAAAATAATAACTCAAAGCCTCTAAAAGGAGAATTAGATTCAATATAGAGAATTATTTAGAAACTCACTAATTATTTATTAGATCTCAAAAAATAAATGGGAAATACTGGTGAGAGTTCTAATAAAATTACAACTTCTCGAGATATAACAGATCATTTAATAGGTCTAACAATAATAGTGAGACCCCATTGAACAAGTTTCCTGAGATCAACATTTGTAGGTTAACCTTGCCCAACTGGTGTTGAGTGCACAATACCACTAGATGGAGAACTAGACTACATTGTGTTTTGTCATGCATATAAATCCATTCATAGCCAAATAAAGGGGTTCAAGATGAATTCCACTGATTAAAACAATGTTAAAGACTTTGACAATACCAATGATGCTTTTAGAGCTCTAAAAATGATCCTCATGGTTGACATCTATGATTTTCCTAGTCAAGATGAAAATGAGATTGAAGATAATTTATATGAAGTGCATGATTTCCAACAATACTAGAGGAGTAACTATGCTTTAAGAAGTAAAGTTCAAAACTCCCCTATAATAACTTCCACACCCCCCCCCCAAAAAATAAAATAGATATACCTCTCGATGGTAGGATAAACAATAATACTCCACCTTATAAAGGTAAGGAAAGTTAGCCAACAATAGAAGCTCCCTACACAATATCAAATGGTGGATATAAAATAGTGGAATATATGAAAATGATGAAGGCAAACATAACATTTCATTAACTTACTCAAATCACCAAACAATGTGATTTTCTATTGAAATCATTGAATGAAAATCTTAGCTCTAACAAGTCTAAGCCATTCCACACAAAGTGTTAATGTATGAGAGTAGTCATGAAGTTCCACTATTTTTGTTGACTATAAGGATTTTTGGTAAAAATCTTCATAATTTCTTGTTAGATTCTAGTGCTTCAACTAACATTATACCTTTAGGAATCTATGAAAAATTGGGATTAAATCTAGTCAAATTAGACAAAGTAATTGTGAAATTAGACAAATTAAGTGTGAAAGTGGTGGGTGAACTATTGAATATTCACATACAGCTCACTCATGAACCCTAAATCCAATAGTTCATTGACATTCAAGCCATTTACATACCTAAGGATTATGGATTGTTATTAAGTCACAATTAGACTAAATCTCAGAATGGATATTTTTCCATTGATTATTATCACATGTGGCTACCTTAGCGTAGGATTCCCAATCAAATTAAGATAAACTAGGAACCCAAAATAAATTCCATGATCACTAAATATACTTCTTAGAATGAAAAGGTAAATTACCAATCCTCTAACTTAGGTGTTTATATTTTGGAAACCACTAATGTTGTTGTAGATGACAAGGTGAAAGAAGAAATCAAAGGTTTTTAGACATTACACTTTGATGGTGTATAAGCTAATCAAGGTTTTAGCATTGGAATTGTTATAAAAAATCCCAATGGAAAATAATATCTATCTTCTTATAGATCACAATTCGTTTATACTAATAATTTAGTAGAATATGAAGCTCTTATTTTAGGACTTCAATTTTCAATCAAACAAAAGGTAAAAGAACTATTATTCTATGGTGATTTAGAATTAGTTGTTAATCAAGTCAATAATAGATATCAATGAAATCTTTCCTATTTACGAAAGTATAAAGTTAGATATTGGGATTTAATCAAGTATTCTGACTCATTTAATATTATTTCCCTACCCAAGGAACATAACTAATTGGTAGATGCTCTAGCTTTAACAACATCAAAAGTGGTTCCTCCAGAGCCTTTCAACTTGTATGAGTTTACTATGGAAATAATTTCATACCCATTTATGATAGACAATATCAATCACCTCTAAGTTTTTGATGATGATAAATAGATAATTAACTTCATGTATAATTCTAGCATATTTGAATCCCACATTATTGATGAACAAGATGAATGTTCTATATAGAATTCAAAGGATAATGAAGATATAGTAATCTAACTCAAGGACAACTAAATCCCCAAGGTCATGATCTCCTAAGAAAGGATGTTTGTCTGGGATAAATAAATAACTAAAGCTAGATAACCCAAGGTGAGTGGAAAAGATTATAAGCAAGTCAACTTAGAAAATATTGGGAATGACTAAAGTGTTAACATTAGTTTATCTTGCACTGATAAAGAGAGGAAGGAATCCACTACCATTTTAACCATGTTCAAATATGTCATTTCCTAGTCATATAATCATCTTAATATATTTTATACTACTGTGATTACTCATACTTTCCCCTTGAAAGAGGCCTACAGACCCTTCAGGCAAAGATAAAGGTGAATGAATCTAGTGTTGGAATAATTGATTTATAAGTAAGTTAAGAAATTTATATATGCAAGGATAATATTCCCCATATGACACTCAACATGGGTTCAAAATCTTGTGCCAGTCTAAAAGAAGAATGGAGAAATCAAACTATGTGTCAATTTTAAAAACTTGAACAGATCCTCAGAGATAGACAATTATCACTTGGTATATTTATATGAGGTCATTAAATTGGTGAGTGGGTATGGAATGATGTCATTTATTGATGGTTTTTTAGGCTCTAACCAAATCCTAGTGATTAATAATGATAGAATGAAAACTACTTTCACCACCAAGTGGAGAACACTTGCATACAAATGAATGTCATTTAGATTGATAAACATAGGAGAAAATTTCTAATGATTAATGGACCATGAATTGTAAGGATTAATAGGTAATTTCATCATTATTTACATGGATAATCTAATATTTTTTAATAAAAATAGAGGCGATCACATGATGCATTTGAAAAAAGTGTTAGAGAAGTGTAGAAGGTATTACATTTATTTGAACCCCAAGTAAAGTGTATTATTTGTAACCAAAGGCAACTTCTATGAAATTTAATCTCCTAATAAGGTATGAATATTGACCCTAATAGGATAAGCACAATTTCAAAGGTAGAGATCTAATAGCAAAAAAGAGTTGAAATCTTTCTTTGATAAGATTAATTTTGTAAGAAAATTTATCTCTGGTTTTGTAGAGCTTGTAACACCACTCAATGCAATGCTGAAGAAAGATGCAAAGATATAATGGAATTATAATTTAAATAAGGAATTTAAATACATTAAGGATGTTATTTATCAAGTTCCTATTCTGATAATTCCTAATTTTAGCAAAGACTTTTCTCTATACTCTTTTTCTTTTGATCAAACTTTTGTCATTATCTTAACGTAAAAGGAAGATGACAAAGAGTACACTATAGCATTCATGAGAACCAACTCAAATAACATGGAACTTAACTATCCTATTATAGATAAGAAACCATATTATCTAGTGAAGGCCATTAGGAAGTTTAGACACTACATCAAGATGAATAAGATGTATGTTATAGTGTCTGATTTGGATGTCAAGTTGATGCTAGGAAAAAATGAACTTGGGAAATGAAGAGGGAAGTGGATGACCAAACTCCAAAAATATGATATAGAAATAAAATATACTAATTTAGCTAGAGGTGAAGGTCTAATCCAAATTTTTGAAAATATTGATCCATACATTGACATTGTATAGGTTGAAGAAGGCTAAATGTCCAGTGGTGATTGATATAAGGATATTATTCACTATTTGTTGCATGGAGTATGTCCTCCATGACTTAAGCGGGATTAGAAAAAAGCCCTCGGGTTGAGTTCATCTCATTTTATGGTTAAAATGGGAGTCCTCTATAAGACAAATTATGAGGTGATCTATTTATGATGTTTTTCTAGAGTTGAATCCATGGAAATCATGAATATTTTCCATGAAAAATTGGGAAGTGGTCATCCTTCAAGGAATACCATAATGCACAAGATACTAATAGTAGGGTAATATTAACAAACCATATTCAAAGATTCCCATGATCATGTGTGAACATGTCATTAATGTCAAGTGTTTGATTGATGAGAGACAAAAAAATCCATGCATTTGCAACCAGTGATTGAAATTAAAGCATTTATACAATGGGACCTCAACTTCATAGGATTGATCAATCCTAAATCCTTAGCAAGGCATGAATTTGTACTCACTAGCATGGATTATTACATTAGGTAGACTAAAACAATGGCCACCAAGAATAATAGAGTGATTGATGTGATCAAAGTTTTATAAGAAAATATCATCACTCAGTTTGGGACATCCTTGTCTTTATTATGAGACAATGGCCTAGCCTTTATTTTAGTCAAATTCACTAAGTGGACATATGAAAGTAAAATATTCATAAAGTCTACTTCAAAATATTTACCCCTAGGGTAATGGAGTTGTAGAATCTACCAACAAAAACTAGATGAATGCCATAAAGAAAACTGTAGAGAAGAAACCCAGAGAATGTGAGGGCTTACTAAAGTATGCTTTATGGGTAGACATAACAAGATACAAATAGGTGATCAAGCAATCTTTGTTCCTATTAGTCTATGGGAAATAACCTATTTTTTCTATCATACTGAAGTTACCTACCTATTTGTTTATGGCCAAATATATTGAAGATAATTAAAGAGTGCAAACTTGAATATAGAACATCATCCAAATGGAAGATGCCAGAGACAATGCATTAAAGAATTTCAGAAAACATCAAGATGTTGTAAAGAGATGGTTCAATAAAATATCCAAACTTAAAGTGTTCTACATATCAATCTTTTTCCTACTATGGGAAAAAGGCCCACAAGAAGAAGGAACAACATGACAAGTTCACTCCTCTATAGATTGGATCATATCAAGTGGTATAAATATTAGGAAAAAATTCATTTATACTCAAATACCTATAATGGAATGACTTAACATTGATATTCAATGGGTAGTAAATGAAATATTATTTCTCTACCACTTTGTCACAAACTCCATATGGATAGTAAGCTTATTTAGAGATAGAGTAGGTAGAGTAGATTAGTTTTATTTCTTTCTCTATTTTATTATTGTGTTCTTTCTCACTTTATTCTTGTTTTTTTTTGTTGTGTGATGTATCTTAGTAATAGATCCTTTAGACATGAATTAATTGGATCAATTTATAATAGTCTGGTCTTGAAAATGGGAAGAATGATTGCTAGTTTTAAACATTGGTCATCCAAATTTTGGAAACCTCTAGAAATGTTTTAATTTAGAAAGTTGGGTGGTGTTAATTAGAAGCTATTTTTCTCATTAAAATACTAAGTCATTTTAATACTATAATATATTTTAGATGATCAAACATTTTCTTGAAGTAGATTTTGAATCTATGTGGACCATCATACTGTCACTTAAATTTTCCAAGTAAATTGCTAGGTAGAACTTGATATCTGAAAGTGAATTGCATCTAGACTATGTCTTGACAAAACCTTACACCTAGCTAATTTGGGTTCCCAACCATTATGGTTTATGAATGTAGGTACAAAAAAATGATACACCATGAAGTAAAATCATAAATTACTTTCAAATTTCGTGAATGGTGACTTAGGCAATCTCTATCAGGGCTATAGATGCTTGGTTGGTAGTAGAACAAGGCCTAGAGTGGAGCCAAAGGTATCTCTATCAAGGCTATGGATACCTGGATAGTAGTATAGAAATGCCTAAACCATCCTCAACTAAGCAAAGTATAATTATATAAAATCAAAAACAATGCTTTAAGTAATTTCATGTTTGATGTCTTGAAACTTGAAAGTTATCATTTTTTAACCTAGTGGTAATGGTTAAAGAACCTAAAAGCACACACATAATATGATTATATAAAAGGTTTATACATTATCTCAAGCCTATGAACCTTCATTAGTTATAAAAAATAGTTTTGATATTGACTAAATATTATAATGAGATAACTAATTTTTGTATTTATATTTGAACAAAATATCTAGATTATAACATTTTACAATGTTTCCCCACAGAGGTATCTATTTTTTGATGATCAACATTCCCCTATTATTATAATGGGGAACCTCCTTTCTTCAATTTTTAAAAATTCCAAAGATGATTAGCATATTAAATCATTTGAATGCATGGATAATTGATTTAATACTTTTTCAATTTCTAGTTAATCATTCATCTTACAATAAGGATTGATACTTAAAAATATTCAAATTATTTCAAATCTTGTTCAAGTTTTATTCAGTAATAAATTATTGACCATGGATGGTTGAATGATGTGAAAATAGGATTTTACTAAGTAAGAATGACTTGGCTCTCTAATAGATATAAAAACAACATAATTCATTAGGTTTTATTGACTTAACATTATGTTATGTTTAAGGAATTTTATAGCAAAATTTTTTCTTTAAATTTATTTAAATTTGCCTAAGATGGGAAATGAAATCTTGAAAGAGATAACTTAGATTATCACTTGACCTCATAGGACAGAAAATTAAGGTTGTGGTTTATGACACCTCATAGGATGTCAAATTTTAGAATATGGCCTAAAAAGATAGATATCTACCTCGTCAGGCTTTGCAATGCCTTAGAGATTCATCGTGTTCCACACAAGACACTTAAATAAAATATACCAAGTTCATCAGTTATTTGTGAACATAAGAATATGATAAAGTGAGATTAGTATCATGTTAGTAGATGAAATCAAATCCAAAAACACACTAATAAACTAACACCTTAAGCCTAGATCTTAGGGGGAGCTTCATGAATAAACTGAATGAAGACACAACTAAAACATGAAGAAATAACAAAATTTATTCACCTTCCTTTATTTCTCCAAATGGTTCATTCATTGGTTTATTTGGCTTGTTCTTCAAAGGTCTTTATCAATGGAGCTCTGGTTATTCTCCACCTTCTCTTAGCATCATTGTCTTTGTCACTTTGTCATGTGAATCTTGACTCAATATTTTGAAATAATAACACTATATCAAAATAGATTTGAAATAATTTATGCATTATAAATTTGTCTTATGAGATATTTTAAAATAATTTGTGCATAATAACTTTACACCAAGATAGATTAGAATTATTACTAGTGATGCCCTCTATTTATACATTTTTCAAATGGGCTTGGATCAACCATGACTGTCCATATTAAGATGAAGATGTGTGGCCATGAATTAATCTAAATATGAAAATAAAATCCATAAATACTCTCATCATGATTTGGTAATAAGGGGAATTAATTAGGAATATAATGGTTTAATCATATATTTATTACATTTATGGCCTATTGAAGCCATCCCAAAAAATGATGTCACATGATGATACAAATATTAGAAACCATTTTCCAAAAATAAATATTCAAAAAGTTTCATGGAATTCTTACTTAGGATCATAATTTGATTTAATTTTCCTAAGTAACATTTAAATAATTTTAGTGAAATCATTTGGAATTTGGTGCACAAATTAATTAAAATGGTCCAAATGTCATATTATTGGGTTGAAATTTGACTAGAGTGGAATTGGAAGCCAATGGTAGTTACATACAGACCAATATCCCATTTAGGATGTTGTCAATGTGAAATAACACATAAACATGTTATGTGCTTATCAATTATGGAAATTTAGTGGCTTAGAGCATCAAATCACATTTTTGACATTTTGGATTGAAATGGTTTGGGAAGAACTAACAGTCTCATAAAATGCATTGCCCTATTTAGGGATACTTTGGCTAGAATTGGCACTTGTATATGATAAATTCATATCATTTAGCATGTTTTAGTATTTTTAGGCCAAATTGTGATGCTTTGCTAGAAATTGGTCTAAATATTAGTTAGAGGTTATTGGTGGCCACTTTTAGCTATCTACATTTCGCTCCTATTTGGGAAGACATTACAACCATGGGCACAATAATGTATTCTCAAAGAATGATAAAATGCATGTATGACAAAAATAAAATGATGGTTTAAAGAAAAATATCCAAATGGTGTTTAAGAATCTTATAATTATGCCCCTCTGAGGGAGTGGATGTCACATGTTTGATGGATGATACCTCAAAAAGAAGAAAGAAGAAAGGTGAAATTAACCCTAGGTGAGATTAATCTAAATGAGAAAATTCTTACATGCATTGAGTTTAAAAAAAGGTACTTATTTTCTTAAAGGTGGTTATAATCAAAAATAAAAGTTGAAATAATTATTTGCCCATAGTTGGATATAATCATTAACATGACCTAGATTAGATGAAGATGATATTTGATATGGTTATGCCCCATCAAGGTAGATTAACAAGCATAACTCAAGGATATAACCTATAATATGGATTAAAGATGAGCAGGCATAAACATAGATGCAATGGTCTAATGACTAAAGAGGCCATAAAAACTAGGTATATGAGGATGCTCAAAGTGATGAATGATAAATAGAAGAATAAAGATTGACAAATAAAAATGATTTAGTTGTACCTTCCAATGTGGAGATGCTCATCTTTATTATCATTGATATAAACAAAATGGTAAATGGGTTGATTTGATCAAGATGGGTGGAAGGATTTACCATAGTACCAAGGAGAAACTTTTATGGCTTTATTGATTGTATGACCTCCTAAGATTATTTTTGTTTTAGCATGTGAGAATAGGAATCATGATAGAAAACCATGAGGACTTGGCCTAAATATTCATAAGGATTAGATCTCAATCCAATAAATAATAGAAAATAATTCACCAATGATAAAAACCATGATGATGATGTTGACATATGAATATAGATAAATTAAAGTATAAATACACAAGGAATCACCCAATGAATGAATATAGACTGAATCAAGGCAATGGTATTGAAATAAAAATAATAATCAAACAAACAAACAAAAAACAAATAGACAAAAAATCAAACAAAAAACAAATAAACAGAATCCTAAAAACAAAAGCAATAGAAAGCATCCTATAATGGATTTTCCTTAATAGGGTGGATCAAGGATAATTGACTAGGCTTAGACATGCCAAATATTTTTAGACTTTATATTTTATTAATGTTTTCATAATTTTGTATTATCTCAACCTGATTAGGAATCATGAGATACTACATGGTCCAAGCTTACAAAATGGTGAGAGAATGGAAAACTTGAATGGATGCTTGTAAAATGGTGAGAGTGTGATAGTAAAGGGGGATTGATCTAACCTAAAGTTGAATCAAAAATGACCCACATAGTCCCAAAATAGCCTTAGGTCATAGTAGTTCTAGCTTATAATGGAGGAATCTAGCTAGTGTAACAACCAATTCAAATAAAACATGCATAGTTGGTATGATGGCATAGTACAAGATAGGAATGGATAGCTGGTATAAAAAATTATTATAAGAGAATAAGAAATGAATTATTTAAATAACAAAAACTTCTATCTTAATCCTATAAAATATTACCTCTATTTAAAATTCTTGAAACAATTGTTGAAACTGATCTATTTCTTTGCACTGAAAGTGGAACCAATGGATGAACCAAGGTCAAATGATTTAGGTATGGAGTGTCAAAATAGGTTGGTTGATATAATATAATGGAATGATGGATAAGTGATAGGATATTGATAGTTTGGTAGGATGGTAATGTGATATGAAGGATGGCAGAATTTACAAAGAATAATATTGATAATATGGTAGGAGGGTTCCCCCCAAGAGGTAAGGTGATTGGTTGGGTCTGCAAAAATGGAAAAAAGATATGTGATAGTAGAAAATGGATATGTCACAATGACATGGTACATGTTTTTGGTTGATGATGGTTTTTTTTTGTGGATGTGTTTTTCCTATATATGGTAAATGGCATATGATTTTATTATTCCTACTAAAGTTTAGATGCATGACTTGATTACCAAATGATACAAACAAAATAATAAATCATGTTAATTGCTATCCCATACCACATATTAATAACTTTTATATAAATAAATTATGGTTTATTTTGATGCCAATGATGTTCTGATATTCATTGGTCATTGATTTTGTTTCCTTCAAACATCAAAACAAGGTATATTTCTAGCCTCTACAAAGGAAAGTGTAGCTATAGATAGTAAATACGTATAAATGTTGGATGATAGGTTAGACTCGGAAATGGAATGGTAGACGATAATACAATGTGGAATGGTTGGAAAACAAATGAATATTGGTATTTTTAGGCACATATAATGTTATTTATTATGGATTCAACATAACTTTAGATGTGATAGGGCCAAAGAATTATGAATATTATCTTGATAGGACCACCATATTATTTTTTTATTTTGGTATGGGAGTAGCTACCATATGATTAGGATATAAATTAGAATCTATTTTGATTTTATCTTCATTAAGTAGTGGAGAAGTTTTTTTCACAACTATTGGCACCTTGAAGAGGTTTCCACCAATGAAGTTGTCTTGATTGTCCAATAGTGCCTCTAAGAGGGTTTCACTAAGGAATGCTGACTTTTGACTTTGATTGTTTTATAGTGCCTTAGAAAATATTTAACTAGAAGATGTTGATTTTTAACTCTGATTGTCCCCTAGTGCCTCTAAAAAAGTTTCACTAGGAAAGTGTTCTTCTACATGAATTTGATCTTGGCTTCCTTGATATTCTTCATCTGATATGTTTCCATGGATGCAGTTCATCAAGGTGTTAGTCTATCAGTCCCAATAAACATTTATGGGAGATGGAAGTTTAATGATATAACTATGTTTTTTGATGATAATGGCCTATGAAATGATAATGGAATGGGGAGAGGCTACACAATCCTCATAGAATATACTATGAGAACTTATGTCAATGTGGAAGTACTCATCTCAAAAACCATGGAAGGATAAAAAATGTATCCAAATTGATCTACCAAGAATGCATAACCATTGTTGTAACAAACATGAATGTATTTTATTTCTAAATTTGATTATGATGTAAAGGACTTTGAATCCAATGTCAAGATTAATGTTGATTCTGCTACTAATGTTAAATCTAATGTTAGTTTAAAAATAGAAATTGACTCTAATTTTTATTATTCATTTAGTGTGGATAATATTACAATGATATCTTGTTGAATGTTTGGTTTTGGATAAATAACATCCCATGATGACATAATTGGCTCCATAAAGACTAGTTTATCAAATTGAGACTCTATAATGGTGGGACAAAGGTCAAGATTTAACTCCTCAGAGACTAGATTATAAAGGGGAGGCCCTTTAAAAATAGGAATATGGTCAAGGTAATGATTTAACCAAAGGTAGTTATAATCATTAAGAAGTGACTCAGAAAATACTAGCTCATTAGAGTGAGACTCCTCGATAATAGGCATAAAATTGAAAGGTGATTCATTACATGTTGACTTATCATAAATGGATGGTTCAACAAAGACATATTAGATTGGTTAGTTATCTTGGTCTTACTTTCTAATGAGTTAGAATATACTAGTTTTGAAAATAGTTTTAGTTAACACTTTGAATGATTAGCTTAGTTGAGGGACTAATTAACTCAGTTGAAGTTGTAATTGGATTGGTTGGGATATCAATTATATTGGTTGAGGTTTGGATTGGGTTGCTTAATGTTTTTATATGAATGGTTGAGGTTTGGATTAAATTGGTTGAGGTTCTCTAAAGTAGTGAATGGATAGAAATGGATGAAGGATAATCAATGATTGGATAATGGTTGGGCATTATGGAGTTTGGTTTGTCACACAAGCCAAAGTACAAGGTCCTAGGAGAATAAGTTTGGGGCATTATGTAGGGTGATTGATCACCCAATCCAAAGCATCCAAGTCCCTCTCATAAACCATATCATCCTAATTAGGGATTTGAGTTAGATTGTAAGTTAGATAGTGAATTTGTTCCCTATATTGATTATTTTAAAATGGATATGGATCCATCTCATAAACCATATTATCATCAAAGGGGTATTGAGAAAATCCATAAAAATCAAAGCCATTTTGTGTGGTCATTCCATCATAACATGGATTATACATAAATCTATCATAAGTGTATATATACATATCCACATAAATTAATAAATATTAAAAACAAAAAGTATTAGAGTTATATAAACTCTAAAAAATAATGTCCAAAGGACAAATGGTTTAATCTTGGTAAAACTTGGTCAAAAGTGGTGGAGTTGTATCTCCAAACAATGATCTAAACATAGATTTGTATCTCCAAAATGGTTTGCGATAGAACTTGGCATAAAATAGTATAAAGTTAAATGTCTAATGTCAAATGTTATACACACAAAATTTCAAGTGATGGATAAAAATATAATGCAAATTCTAGGGTAAAGCGTTCTAAACAAGGTCTAAACTAGGAAAGGGAAAATAGTCACTAGGTTTTTTGTCCAAAAGCAGAGTCAATATTTAGGGTCAAACATGATATGCTTGGATTTTTGGACAAATGGTGTCAAAATATAGGATTTAAATAAGGGTGATGATTATTTGATTTAATCTAATAATTTTGGAATAACTTTGACATAAATCGAACACAAGAAATCAAAAATAAACATGATCAGTTGGTATAAGGCATAAGGAAAAAGGCACCTAGAAAAAGACTATGCTCTCCAAAATAAATAAATAAAAAATGATGAGGATAGGCTCTAAAAAAACAAATAATAGTTTTAAAATTTGGGTAAGAAATTAACCTAAGTTACACAACCCCCCAAAAAAAAGATCTGTGTATTAGCCCCTACAAAGTGAGGCCTAAATAGAAATCATCTATGTTTGGATCCAAAATTGTATAGGTTAATTGAAATATCAATATTTTAAGAATATGATTTTGATGAACAAACAAGATAGACAAGATTTTTTTGCATGATTGGGCATGAACAAGGTCCAAACGGTATACATGGCATGGTTTTAAATAATGATGTTGGTACAAGTAAAAAAAGTTCTAAAATAATTTGAGAAATGTAACAATGTTAACATTCTCTAATGATGTGATCAATGTTTTATTCAAAGACTCAAAGGCACAAACTTTTTATAATGATTTGGGTAGCATAATGATAGCCACCTCAATCAAGTATTGCTCACAATGTTTTGATAGAAAAGTTTTCAAAGTTTAAATCAAGGTGTCAAATAGATGTCATAATGCCTCCTCAAATAATGGAGTGATTTTGGACACAAGACTTCATAACATGATTTAAACAACAAGTTTTAATTATAACACACACTAAGAAATAAAATGATAAAATAAAACTAAGTAAATCATCTTAAATCCTATCAAGAGTGTGGAAAAGTGGGGTTAACTAAAACTAAATGGTTTTCAATCATCTAGATTGATCCCATGTGTACACACATTCACGTATGCACACAAGATAAATATCACATCAATTAGGTTGACATTAAATGACTTGTTATGAAAAGGTCTAGTATTTTTCATAACCACTACATCCATTACTTTCTTAGTGTAGTTTGATGTCTAATATGATCATATATCCTAGGCTTATCCTACACTGATAGATATGGTTTAACCACTCAAACAACTATTCCAATGAGGGGATCTCAATTTATATTATGAAGAGAGATTGAAGATGATCTCAGGAGATAAATCCTTGGGTCAAATATTCTTGACAGAACTCATGGGAGGTAATGAAGTCCCCTTCATAATCCAAGATGCATGAAATAAAAACTAAGTAAAAAGGATTTATGGTTGTTTCTACATCACCTAAGCTATGTGGTTCTTAAGGTGAGCCTTGACAATGTCCATTTTGCACCTTTAGACTAAGGTGTAAACTTTTTATCCCATAATTTCCCTATACGGGATAGGGGGAGATCATATGCACACACATTACTTTTTTTTCAAACAAATTATAACCAAGAAATGAATTTAAATAAACAAAACTTAACTTTGAAGTGAGTTAAATTTTAGAGCACCAAATTGAAATGTTTTGTGGTGTTATTTGGCCCCTTGGCTTTAAGCTGAAAAAATTTAAATATAAAATACAAAAAATTAAATCTAAACAAGTAAATTTTAACCCTTAAGAACTAAAGGAAATGTTCCTAAATTCCATTTTAAGCCTCCAAATTCAAATGTGTGAGCCTAAATCATGTAATTTTGTTTTAGACCCAAATTCAAATGTTTGAATATAGCCTAATTAGATTTCTAAAAACCAAATTTAAGTGTTAGAAACCATTTAATCATGAAAATTGATGTTTAGTGTTTGCTTTGACCCTACAAAAATGAGAGAATAACCCCCAACTTAGAAGCACTTATGAGTGTTAGAAAATGAAGTTTGGATTTTATCTCTTAAGTTTTGGATTAAATAAAACACAATGACCATCAATTACTATAGACAACCATTAGTAGTTTAAAGGTAACCATCATCGATCACTTGGAACTAACCATCAGTAAGTAGTTAATCCATTGGTTGATAAATGACCATTGGTGATAACCTATCAACCTAAAGGAAAACCCCCAAAAAAAAACATGTTATATTATACAAGTGTTAGTCACAAAACCAATAAAATATAAAAGGAAATGTTTAATTGATGTGCTTAAATGAATTTCAACCATATAAATTAAGAATATGTATTATAGAAAGAATTAAAATATAAATTTTATGCCTATTTCTACTATGTATCCCAACTATCAGTGGATTGACCTTACCATCATCTATCACACCTAACCATTGACAGTCCTTGTGTAAACCTATGAAGATGAAATACTACCAAACAAAGTTATAAAATCAATTTAAAAATGTTTCAATCATATAAATATTAATTTAAGACTTGTACATTGATCTTCTTGATACATAGGATGTGTATGGACTCATTGGGCCTATCATTTGTGATTAAAGGAATCTAATAAGTGGAGATTAGTATCATGTTAGCATAGGAAATCAAATCCAAAAACACACTAATAAGATTTATATATTAAGCCTATATCTTATCGGGGAGCTTGGTGAATAAACCAAATGAAGACACAACTAGAATGTAAAGAAATAACAAACTTTCCTCACCTTCCTTGATTACTCAAAAGGATTTGCTCATTGTCTTGCAGCGCTTGTTCTTTAAAGGTATTTTTTAGTGGAGTTTTGGCTACTTCCACCTCCTCTTGGCATAATTGGATTTATGGATTTGGCTTGTGATTATTGACTCAATAATTTTTCATAATAACACCATATCAAAATAGCCTTGAAATCATTTATGCATTATAACTTTGGCTTATGGGAGATTTTGAAATCATTTGGGCATAATAACTTTACACCAAGATAGATTAGAATTATGAATGTGAGGTGTTCTATTTATATATTTTTCAAATGAGCTTGGATTAACCATGACCATCCATTTTAAGATGAATATGTGTGTCCATGAATTAATCTAATTATATAAATAAAAAACATAAATACTCTCATCATGATTTGGGAATAAGGGGAATTAATGAGGCATGGGAGGGCTTAATTAGATTTTTTTGCATTTATGGTCTATGGAAGACACCTCAAAAAATGATGTCACATGATGATGCAAATATAAGAAACCTTTTTCTAAAAATAAATATTCAACAAGTTTCATAGAATTATTAATTAGGATCATAATTTGATTTAATATGCCTAAGTAAGATTTAAACATTTTTAGTGAAATTATTTGAAATTTGGTGCACAAATTAATTAAACTAGTCCAAATGTCATATTATTGGGTTTAAATTTGACTAGAGTGGAATTATAAGTTGATGCTAGTTGCATATAAACCAATATCCTATTTATGATGTTATCAACATAAAATAACACATGAACATGTTATATGCTTCTGAATTAGGGGAATTTAGTGGTTTAGAGCGTCAAATTGCATTTTTGGAATTTTGGATCAAAATGATTTGGTAAAAATAATAATCTCATAAAATTAATTACCCTATTTAGGGATAATTTGGCCAAAATCAGCACTTACATATGAAAAATTTGAATCATTTAGCATGTTTTAGTGTTTTTAGGCCAAAATACGATGTTTTGCTAGAAATTGGTCTAAAGTTTGGTCAAAGGTTATTGATGGAAACTTTTAGGTGTCTACACATGGCATCATCTAGAGGGTTTATGAGAATATATGTATTAAAATTCAAATCCTAAGGCTAAATGTTAATATATTATCCCTTATAAGAGATCCCATCCAATCCAAGATACCATGTATCCCCCACACACCCTGTCATGGTGTAGAAGCCCATAAGATGTTGTTGCATGTCTCAAAGTAACTAACTAGATCTGAGTTGTCCTCCAAGGTGACCCATGGCCCCTTTAGGTTCATTTAAGGCCACCACATGTCTGCACCACTTTGTATCCATTCAAAGCTAACAAAATCTTGAAAGGCAGACACCTAATTGCACCAAAGATGTCTAATCAAGGTTTGATGATATACATCTATTTGAGATGCTTTTCTATAATTACACTTGGTAAAAAAATGAATAAAATATTAAGATAATAATGTGTCTATTTTGGGTCTACATGATGATTCCATATGTCATTTCCATGTTATTTCTATCTAAAATACACTAGATCACCTCAGATAGAGATGCATGTCTCCACCCGAGTCATATAATTAGTACCAAGTTGTTGATAGATTGTCCAATATCCTTCTAAGATAGATAACTAGAAAACAAATTTGTGATTACCTAGAAGAGCAATGTATGTCATTCCTATGGCCAACCAAAATTAAAAGGCACCACCTGAGAGCTTGTTATGAATTGAAAAATGCCACATGATAAGATATATGTGATTTATTATGCAAATATCCATTATAATAGTCTTCAAGGCAATTAAAAGGTGCTACATGTCCAAATTTTGATCCAATTAGGCAACTTAGTCATATTTAGGCCATGCAAGTACTTAGTTAGATCTGAGGTAGTATCCACATGTTAGAAGGTGGAAATATTTAGATTTAAAGATAAAATTTATGGAAAATGAAATTCAAATTAAAGCTAAATCAAATTTTGGTGCAATTAATTACTAAAACCAATAATTCAAAGATTATTTCAAATATATGCAAAGTTGACAATCTCAGGATTAATATGACATGAACCAAGATCACCATCAATAGTACATTAATCATAGTAGTTATTAAAAAGGATACACAATCAAGGCTATTGTTATTTTAATTTTGAAGCTATACACATTTGATTTCTCTATTGTCTATGCTCTCACAATTTGACAAAGCTCAAGATATTAAAATATTTCACTCCCAACTACTATTACCAAAACTTGAAAGTTGTAGAAGGATACAAAGAGACATTGATTGATATGTGAAGTATTCCAACAGATGGCATAAATAGGTCCTTCTACTCTAGGTAAGGGAAATTATTTTGGGAATAATATATTTATATTTCAAAATGGTGCTTCTATCATCTTCAAAGACACTGAATTTAATCTTGAGGCCATAACATCCCCATAGATAGAATATAACTAGGTTGTTATTGACAATTGTTATGAAGTGGACTCTCCATACAAGGTCTTGTCTTCATGGGTGACTAAACCAATGGGAACTATTTTCATGGATGATCAAGTAAACTTTCCTATTTGATAATTTAGATAACGAATCATAATTTTCCTAGCCCTCTCGAAGAAATTATTCAAAAATCCACACATTACCTATGTGGACAAAAGTGTTATTCCTTTACTGCAAATAATCTCAGAAGACCAACAAATTCCCACACTTGGGGAAATTATCCACAATAACTTTCTATATGAAATTCATGACACTTTTAATAATGGTTCCCTCTTCTTTATGATGAGCTACTTGATGGATGCAATCTATGAAACTACTCAACTAGGTCATAATTCATGGTCTCCTAAGCATTAAAAGGTTATGCCTCATCTCTTTTTTGTAACGCATATTCATTATTTTAGATGTAGTATTAGAGTGATTGTAGAAGAATTTTACCAAGTGACTTATAAGTTGATCACTAAATATGAGATGCAGAGGGTTCCCCTTGAAATCATGAAAACCTTAAGAGACATGGATACTTACTAGTTATATCCAAACTACATAGCCATCATAATAGGAGTGATGGTGGCCCCTCTTAGAATGCTGAGGTTTGTACCAATGAATTTGATTGAATAATAAATGTTCTATCAATAATTTTCATGGAGTTTATGGAGTCCTCAAGAACAAGAATAAGATGCCCCCCATAAGGTTCCTTACAAACTAGGCAGGACTAGAATTACTAAGTGACATGATATTATTGTAGCTGCGAGTCATAGGGATTCATACCTATCACATAAAGATGACTTCAGACCATGGGATACCAATAATTTCATTTCTAAGAATATATTTAAATTTAATGAAGATGTAGTAATGGAATATAATCATCAAGAAGAAGTCTACGAGTGGATATATAGAGATGTTTTGAATGATGAGATAGTTCTCTAAAATATTGTAAATTAGAACATTAAAATAGAAATGAGACTAGATAGGGATAATAAAAAGGAGGATATTTATAAGTCTTAGCCACCACCATCACATGGGAACATGTTTGATACTAACTATGAGGAAGGGAAAGAAATAATAATAATAATAATAATAATAATAATAATAATAATAATAATAATAATAATAATAATAATAATAATAATAATAAAACATTCCTCTTGTTATTAATAGGCTAAGTAAGCCTCCATAACTTGCCACTTCAAGCATTCAGGACTTACCTCTAATATTTGAGCAAAGAGGATCTAATAGTCAGCATATCCCCTCCCAAGGACCCAAAATAGTCTCTACATCCACTATGGGATCTATTTTATAAATATTAGATCAACTTGACCCTGATGTTATTGACTTTGAGTAATTGTAATAAGGTATTGAGCTCTACATGGAAGAAGTGCAAGCACTAGACAAGAGAAACATTGAGAAGGTCTATAAGAGTAAAAGGGAGCTTAATACCACTATGAGAGAAGAAATAATCCCTACACTATCTTCTCAAGTGACTATAGAGACTTTAACACAAGAAAATATATAGGCTAGCCTTAGATCATAAGCTCCCAATGTAAGTACCTCACCCTTGTATTCTTTTCCAATTATAGGACATCTCAAACTACTTTTACTTCCGTATTTTATCCTCCTAAAATTTTTCCCCATTAACTTCAACATCATCAGCCTCAATAATTACCACTTCTAAATCTTTATTTGATACTAGCCTAGGCTAAAAGAGTGGTTCCTTAGAATTCACCCTTCCCCATTTCAATTCTCATGCCACTTCAAACTTCCTAGGTAACCATAATAAGTGCATCACTTGCTATTGGTTCCATTACATCAACAATTCTATTAAGTACCATTTAAAGATTAATCACTTTTCCAAATCCATCTTTTCCTACATCCCCATTTAATATTGCTATAGATACAATGGTGAGTGTGCCTTCAAAATTTCTTTCATTTATTCTAAATATGGGCCCTGTAAGAAATATATTTGGCACACTTGGGAAAATAGACACAAAAAACTTGTCACATGCTCCTCCTACATATATAGCCTTTACCTTAGCTATAACACCTCTAAAAAATATAATGCCACTATTGTACCAAATTTAGTCACACATATCATACTGGTAATAAGATAAGAGAGACCTTAGGTAGTCCTCTTTTTACCATAGATTGGCATGAGATATCATGTTGCTATAGGTAATATGAAAAGAGTGGTGAGAAGGTAAGTTAAACAACCCAAATATAGCTCAATTGTGGCTCATGAAATTGAAGAGTCCCTATTCACTCTAACAAAGAAGAGGAAGGCTATCCTAAGTGAAGTAGATGAGTATGTAGAGGAATGTATGTCCATAGTCTAAGAAATTTTAGAATGCATAATGGCTTTAATGAAATGTATGCAATAGGAGATAAAGAGATTGAGGGAAAAAACATTACTTATAGTGAAAAAAACACCATATTCCAAATAATTAATGTAGTCATTTATACAAGGTCATGAAGAGAAGGAAATAAGATGGGACTCTACAATATAATATGGTTATTAAATATGACCAAAAATTTGTAGTCTGTGATGAAAAGTTGGCTGTATTATTATTCAAAATTGAAAATCCACTTGGATGTATTTGGGCATATTTTAATGGGCCCACATGAACTTCCAAAATCATTTTGAGGCCTATATATAGGGTTATTCCCCCTCATTGGAAAATATGAACAATTGTTATAGAATTAATGCAAAAGAGACAAGAATTCATGAGATTGTTTGAATGATTTGTTGTGTGTTCTATAGTTTCTTCTTCTCATGATTTAGAGAATTAATGGTTGCTTTTCTACTAACTAATTTAGCAATAATATCAATGTATACATTTTTTGGTGTGATTTTAACACTAAGATAACAAATCTATTGGTTTATGTGCTTTATTTCATCTTATTTACAGTTGAATGTGCTTATGCAATTTGATGTGAATAGATTAAGTTTCATGTAACTTATGCTTTCAAATATATGCATCTCCTTTCCTTTAATGCCTCAACTATGTTCATTTGGCTTTGAGTATGACACTAGGGTTGATGAATGTTAGTTTTACATGTTATTATTATAAAGGTTTAAATAATTGGCATCGCTAACCCTCTAAAGAAAATTTATTTTTCTACCTTACCCTCTTTACCGTTGGATCTACCCCATGAGTCACTTTAGTTTATCTCATTATGTAGATACGCATGGTTTTTTTGTGTTTAGGAAATAATTGGCAAAGTTTAGATTAATTTCACAATTAGTATCAAGAAATAAAGTGTCACTATGTATAATATTATGTCTCTATAGGAGGGCCTACTTGTAAACTTATAAGTGGTAGTCATATATCTACTTTTTTTCTATTTTTAGTAGTAGTTGCGTAAACAACTCAAGCTCTAAGTCTTTCAAGACATAAAATTGAGTTTATTATTTTCCTCCCATTCCATACTGACACAAGGAGCACATTAAGCATATAAAAAAAAACATCATGTGCATTATAGACAAAAACATAGAGTAACAAGCCTCCAACTCATTATTGTAACTTGCTTAACCAAATTTGCTAGTTTACCTTCAAGATCAGTCATGGTGATTTTGAACTTCAACATCTGTGAGATACTTTCAAAGACTTATAATGAATTTTTATGATATTATGATATCATTATAAATGTATCAATTATAAAATAAACATGGTCATATGACAATATTGGTCTTATAAACCAATCTCATAACCATACAACTTCACTGTCTCATTTGCATAGGATAGATCAACTTATGAGCACCATTTTCATCATATTTATTTACCACCAAAACTTTTAAACAATATTATCATGTATGAAAGGTATTTAATAATGTCTTCATGCATTTTTATTCATCCCTAATCTATGATAACACATCCCTAATCAGCTTCTTACTTCTATATAGGTTTCTCACTATTCTCATCATTAGGCCTATTAACAACTAGTCAACTTGTATGACTAGTTTAGAACACCTAAAAGATATAAAATATTAAAAAACCACCATGTACATCAAATAAATGTCTCAATTTTCTCTATCCAATTATTTTCATACTTTGACTTAGTCAATTCTGATTGCTACAACAAATTTCTAAGAAATAAGTCTTTTCCTATAGGTTTCACTCACTCACCTAGCAAACCAATCACACTTGGAGATGCTTGGGAGAGTTTAATATAAAATAAAATAAATTTAATATCCGTGTAAAACCATTTTGATCACCTTGGAACAACTTATTTCATATTGGGTCACTATTAGGGTTCTTTGAGGGTTTAAACCATCTTTCAATCTTAAGGATTATTCATAAAGCTTAGACCCTTATTATAGAAACCAATGATTGGAAATTTGAGATATGAACATTCCAAATATACCATGTACATATTATGTTCTCATATATAGGTTACACATGCCAATGAACACTTGAATGTTTTTCTCAGGTTGAGAATTCTTCATTCTTTGTACTTGAGAGACCTTAAAACCACTTTTCATGGCTTTTATTGTAAAATTTGACCTAAAACTTGGTAAGAATACTTGAAACCACATGAAACACTTCTATATATTCTCACATACTCACACTTGCCTTGAAAACTAATCTTTATACCCTAACTAGCCACCGTCTCTCTCTTTGCTCTCTAGACATTGATCCACAAGACACATTCAGCATTGAAAATAACTTTATAGTAACTATTAAAGATATCAACACCTCATATACATGTAATTTTTTTCACCATGCTCAATTATTTCCATACATTATTTATTTTCCTTGACAATACCTCATGACACCTCATTGGGTTAGGTAGAATCTAGAACTAGTCTAGTTGCACGATAGGTCTATAGGCGATACCCCTATAGGCTTACTCTAATACTCACATGATTGATCCAATTCCTCATATTAATGATCAAAAAAATTGATATAGACTCTTATTCCTCTTTACTTCCATATCACTAGGGAACCATGCTCAAACCTTCTCACTAGGTCTTTACAAGTTATGACTAGTGCCATGACTAAGCTTCTCAAGCATTTGGAGCTTGATAATTGATCTCTAAATCACTTTTTTATTTTTTTAATACTTACATGATCCTCAAAAAATTTCATACTTATTTACGTACATCTTCATGCTAATTATGTACATGCTCATCATATGACTAAGCTTGATATGACTAGGCTTTTCAAAACATCATGCACTCAAAGTCTAGTACTCAAACATGATTACCTTATCTTGAACCTTAACATAAACCTAATAAGAATCATTAGGTTTACTTCAAATTTTATCTTTTCACATGACTTCATTGTCACATTAGGCACATAAGCTCATACTTCATATATTTCTCACCATGCATCTTCACCAGTTGTACCTTGACATCAATGACATGAATAACAATACTTCTCAAAATTTTCCCATTAGAAGAATAATTAGGTTTGATTAAGTGGGATTAATAAATAATTATAATAAAATGTATTTTACAATGTTTATATTTATCAATGAATTTATTCACTTAATTTCCTTGTGAAAACACTTATAAAGGGATGATTTAATTCAAGATTCATGACATAGTATAAATGATACAATATATTCCATTGCCCTGATTAAGGATATATCATTACAATTTTAGGTTAAAATGATAGTTATGCTAGTAAATTTGATCCAGTTGGAGATTTATAATTAAAATTGAATGCAATTATTAAAATTCATTCCAATTGTAGTGTAGACATGAAAGTGGTTAAAATTAAATGTCTACATATAGTAATGAATGTTCTTAAAAAAATAAAATTCTACCACTAACTACATGTGTGGGTGGTGGTTAACAAATCATGACTACCCCACTATTCAAAGGGAGTACATGGGGTTGTAAACATATAAAATTGGCCACCAATGGAGTCATACCCAAATTTAGATCAATTCTTACCAACCTTTTTACATCTATCCTAAGAATTTATAAATGACTTGAATTTGGCTTCATCACATGCAATTAAATCAATTTCACCCAAAAATTAATAAAAAAGAGCAAATACCTAAATCAATTAAATCAAACCTTGGAAAATATTCAAAATCCTAAAAGGGACTAATTAACATGAAAATCCTAATCAAATCCAAATTTAATTAATCCTTGAGTAATTAAATGAATTATCAAAAAAGAAAAATCAAAATTAATGAATATCCTAAGAAATAATCATTACCTTTTATGAGTTGTCCAAAATCCAAAATATATCAAAGCACACTTATTTGATTCTAATCATGAGGTTTGGACACCTTTTAACCCTATTGGGGTTAATTAATCTAACCTAGGTTAGGATTTAACTCATTCTAAGTTGATTTAAAAACCTATAAATACAATCATTTACCTCTCCATTTAGAGAGATTAGAACATAGTAATGTTATATTTCAAGATTTATGGAACAAAGTAAAGCTATAATGTTATAATGCCAAAATTCCAAGCTAATACATATCAAATCCAAATCCAAGCCAACCATGGTGTGAAGAGGAGATGGAGATATCCAATCTCCATTGATAAAGACTTCTTGAGCATAATCTAAGCAAGCCAAACAAATAACTTCTTGGAGCATTCAAGGAATTGGTAAGAAATTGTGTGAGTTCTATCCATTTTTAGTTTTGATTTTTTCATTTGTGTTTCTTCACAATGATCCTTCCTTAGATTTGGTAAAAATAGTGTTATGTCTAGACACCTCAATCTGGCCATCGATAAACACCAACCAAGCTTTTGATCAATTTCCACTA
The DNA here is from genome assembly GCA_037957365.1 of Torreya grandis. Lineage (NCBI taxonomy): Eukaryota > Viridiplantae > Streptophyta > Pinopsida > Cupressales > Taxaceae > Torreya > Torreya grandis. The sequence continues at coordinate 250,211 of JARHVA010002854.1, forward strand.
AAGTGCACAATTTGGCCTATAAATACTAAAATGCATTAAATGATTTGAAATTGATATATTCAAGTTCTAATTTTGGATAGAGTATCCTTAAATTAGGCAATGTAAATTATGTGCTAGCTAACTTTGATTAGATTATTTTGAGTCAAAATGCAAATTTTACACCTAGGTGCTCTATATTTCTCTTTTATATTGAATCTCTTACACGAGACATGTGGCTTTGCTATTTTGTGTTGAAAACATCCTAATTAGGAATACAAATCCAATGCATCTAACATCAACTTCTAATTCTAATCCAGTCAAATTTTGAGCCAATAACAAGACATTTTGACCAATTTGATTAATTTATATACCAAGGGCTAAAATTTACACCAAAGTTGATTAATCATGTTTTAGGCTAATTAAACCAAATTAGGGCCTTAAGTTAATTTTACATGGAAATCGTTAAAAAAATATTTATTGAAAATTGATTTTTATTAATTACATCATTAGATGACATCATCATATGGGGTGGCATCCATAAGCCATAAATACATAAAATATCAAGATTATGGGTCTCCCATGCCTCATTAAGACTATCCATGCCTATTCAATGCCCCTCTATCCCAAATATTAATGGCAATATTTATATAATGAATCTCATATTTGGATTTATTCATGGCCACACATCTCAATCTTGAGATGGATAGTCATGGTTGATCTTCAAACCATTCTAAAAATCTATAAATAAGAGGCCTTATTTATTGAATTGTAAGCTCTGACATGACAAACTTATAATGTTAAATTGATTTCAAATCTTCATGAAAATTAGTGTTATAATGTCCAAATATTGAGATAACCCAATCTAAATACACAAGGTCCTAAGGATAGATGGAGGTAGCCAAGCTTCTATTGATGCAAACTTCATGAGCACAAACCAAGCAAGCCACTACAACAAACACATTTAAAGCATCGAAGTAAGGTAAAGGATTCTTATTTTTCCTTACTTTTTATTTGTGATTTTCATTTATTTTTGTTAACAAGATCATCCTAGTAACTTGGCATGAAGGTGTTAGTTTAGTGTGATTTTGATTTGATTTATCCACTAACACAATACTAATCTCCCCTTCATCATCAAATGCTTAGTCCACATAATGGCAATAATATTTATTTTAGTACTTAAAATTGAACACACTTTTTAATTTTTGTTTTTTTATAGTTATTTAGTTAGAACTTGATTATCAAAAAGAATGTTTTCACATGTATGCTCTTACATTTGTCCCCTTTACAGAACCCTTAGAATGAAAAGTGCCATCCTTGTCGTAAACATGCCTAGTCCAAGGCATAGAAAGAATGTCATCTAAATTACTCCCCAAAAACTCATAATAGTTTAGGTGAGCTTGAAACAAACCTAAAGTATTTCTATCATGTCTTATATTTCATTGTATCTTGGCTTGTGATGGATATTTCATCACCTCCCATGATTTCTATAGGGTTAAAGCACATGAGATGTATCTGGACTTTAGACATCACACTACACTGAGCAAGTAATGGATGTAGTATTTGGAAAAAGGAAAATACATTTTTGTAACAAGCCAAGTTCCATAGATACCCAATTTAAGTGCATTTATTTTACATCATTTGGCATGAAATCCATTGTGTAATTGATCCATGTAGAAATGTTTGAAAACTTGTAGATCTTAGATAAATGCCCACTTGTTGTGGAAGTATTGTTGGTGCAAGGTATACCTGAAGGTCCATGTCATAGTAATGTCATTTGAGAGAAGGGGGGTGTAAAAAACCTACTATATAATGCATATTTTACTTTTTGGATGAACACTTAAAATCCTCTCAAATGACATATATTGATAGATTCCAACAATACCAAGCAACCTTGTCAGTTTAGGATCTAAGAGTGATTAATTAGTTGGTTTTGTCCTAGATTAAAGGCTTATTTGGAGTCAAACTTGGTGTGAACAAATGATACAAACCAAATACATAGTTCTCACCTTCCTTTCAATAAAGAGGAGTTATTCTACCCACGTAAATCATCAATTTACCTTGTTCAAAGTTCATCAAAACTTAGAGTCATATCATCCACTTTGACATAGTTATGCTACCTAATTGAGTCTACTGCTTTTACCAAAGTTTATTTAAGTCCTTAATTTATAATTCACATTAAAATTTTAACCTTTCTAAGTTCTAAGGGTTGATTTTTCGAATGGGTTTTCCATTTACACATTAGACTCATTCTAACTTAGATTCAAATTTCCATTTGAATTGAAGGACATTTAAAGACTCATGATCATTATCACCACTTGATAGACTGAAGTCATTTCATGCTAAACACTTACACTTTGAGTCTATACACAAAACATTTTTGTATTACCATCCTATTTTTGTTGAAATAATTTGAGTCATACCTTCTTGCCTTAGAAATATTATTAAAACTTTGAAGGTGTGTATATCATTTGAGTTAAGAAGGGTAGTATTACACTGCCAAATTTGTGAGAACCCATCTTTTCCTTAGAGAGATTTTGAAGCAAACATTTTATTACATTTAATTTAGTAGTTTATCATTGTTATGCTTTCCAAATCACTTCAAACATTGTTTCATAGACCCTCTTACATAGAATTTAGTTTGTGAACATTTTTCAAACTAAGCTAAGTATACCTTTTATGAGTTTTTGTCTAGCACAATTACGCTATTCACATTTATCTATACTAATTTTCAAAATAACCTAGTTTTATACCATTATTTATGAGAAAAAAAAAAATCTAAAGTTCCTTTTTTTCATACCTTATACCTATTTTATCGAGTTTATGTCCAAGAGTCAAATGCTTAGTTTTTGTTAGAAGTGTTTCAAATCCACTAGATTAAAAGTCTCAGTTATTTCAAAGTCTAGCTTTTGACATAATTTGGCCAAGAGTCCTAGCACATGCCTTGTTTGAGCTTATATTTTGACACCGCATTTGGAAAAAAGGACTTAACAACTATTTATTTCTTAGATTAGACTGATTTGAAACACTTTAACCTTAGAGTCTGGCATTTTGATTTTTGATCCATTTACTTGATCTTTTTTGTATAAGATGTATAATGTTAGACACTTAATGTTAGATTTTTTTATCACAAATCATTGCATAAACCTTTTAATCCTTTGAACAAATCTAGATAAAGTTTGAACATCAACTTTTAGACATTGTATTTTTAGAGTTTGTAGAACTCTCTTCCCTTTCTATCATAAAAATTTTATTATGGATCCCAACATGTATTCCTACACATGTAGTGGACTCATGTACAATCTAAGAATTAGTAATGTGGTTACATAAGAAGAAATGGTGCAAGACCCCTATGCAAATAATATTGCTTATGATATGTATCTATATCCCTATTATAATACTCAAATAGGGGCATAAATCCAAGATCCATTAGATAACTATTTGGTTAATATGTCACCTTATTCAAAATAAGACCAAGAACAAACTGCACAATACCTAGCTACAATACCCACAATTGAAAAAATAGTTCCTCAACAATCATATTTTGTTAATACACCTTCTACATATGATCTTTTTTTTTAGCATCATTTGTTGGAGGAAAAAGATGAGATTTTGGTTAGATACATAGAGGTACGGGCTAAATTTATGGTAGAATTTTCTCATGAAAGTTTACTAAGCCTAGTAAGGATGCCACATAAAATATTATACAGTCAACATGCATCTTCTAGAAATCCTTTGATTCTCATTTAAACCACGTATTAGAACCTTGATATGCCTAACAAAGGGGAAAAGCTCATGGAATATCACTTTAATCAAATACAGACAACATATCAAATCTACCTAAATATAGTGCATAACTTCAACCAGATGACCATGGTGAATAAACCTCTTATTGACTTAGTTCCTTCAATAAGAGTTTGGATAGAGTTAATTGGTCAAGATAATTAGAGTTTAGACCCATTCACACAAAACACTTCAATAAATAAATTACTACATATGCCAATTATTGAATAAGTGTCTTCTACTTCTACACATAATAATGAGTAAAATATGGTGGACAATGTGCAAATAATAACCAATCCAAATCAAAGTGGTACTAGTGCACAAAAAACTAGTCAACATGTTCTTATAGTTAATACCAAGGGTGGATCATCATACCAAGGAATAGGATCTTCTACACCCCAACCTTCACCATCTATTTCCTATCCTCAACTAGTTGCTTCTTCAAGAGTGTAACCAACAAGATCAGATAGTCAACCAATAACCAGTGTAATGCCTCAAAAAAAGAATGTGGTAAATCCTATTCCTCCTCATCAGGTGGTGAGTATCATTCTAAAACAATAGGTAAAAATGAGATTACCAATGTAGTAGAGGCCAAACATATTTCCACCTCAACAAGGGGAAACTCATGTTCCACCTCATGAGCTAGTAGCAAACATACCTCTTTATCACAAGCTAGTGTGCCAATTCAAAACTAAGGATTGTCTAACCAATGATGTATAAATATTGGTCAGTGATAGATAATGAATCCCCAGTATACATATACTTCCAAATAGGGATTAATGCAACTAGGAGGTTTTAATTTTTCTCAAGTACCTACTAGGTAGGAATTACCTTTTGTTTAAAGCATACCATAGGTTCAAAGATAGGGTCTTGATTCATAAGTTCCCACTCAACATCAAGGTTTGAATAGTTAGTTGTAGGTCTCTATTCAACCACACATGGCATAGTATAGTTATATCCCTCAATCCCAACCACAAAATCCTCCAAGTTAGACCTTCATAGATAACCCAAACTAGAATATCACACAAATAAACATACAATTTCAAGTACATCCTAATTTGCATGTGTATTCCTAGTCCATTTCCTAACTAATCCATCATACCCCAAAAAATATCTCCATCATACCCTAGTTTAAGTTCTCCACTTATGACCATTTAACCACCTACCTAGGCCAATATTCCCATGAATTTCCTAGAGAAAGAATTACAACAGATGAATGATGCAATCGCTACCATCCAAGTGGGAAAATAGATTAAAATTTTTAAATTAGATTATGTGTGTTCCTATCCTTTCAAAATGGAGTACTTGTCGATTCCATTTCCTCTAGGATATTAGCTACCAAAGTTTGATAAATATAAGGGGAAAGGTGACACCAAATATCATTTAACGAAGTTCATTATTGCATGCTAACTAGTGGCATATAATGATATATATACCTTTTATTATTGTTTCCAATGAGCTTAGATGGACAAGCCTTGTAATGGTTCTTGAAGTTACCTAAGAATTTAGTAACTAATTTTGATGATCTTTTAGATAAGTTTATGAAACACTTTTCCTATAATCTTGAGCATGATATTTCATTTATTGATTTGACACAAGCTAAACAAAAAGCCAGTGAGAGTTTTGTAAGCTATCTATAGTGATGGAGAACACTTATAGTTTTATTCACTCAAAATTTACTAGATAAAAAATTAGCCATTGTATTCACTAAAACTTTGCATAGTGAGATAGCCTATCATCTAGAATTGTAATGTGTGCATACCTTTAAAGAAATCATTGATAAAGGTTTGTTTATCGAGAAAGTGCTCATCAATAAAGGAGTCATAAATATTAACTCAACTAATGAAAACCAAGATACTAATAAGGGAAATAACAAAAACTAATATCCAATCCAAGTGCAAGCATCACAATCAACATAGGTCAATAACCAAGATAGACCAAAGCAATTCAACCACAATAAGAATGTTGTGGGAAATGGAAAAAATAAGTCATGTCATGTCTAAATGGTGAAAACATCATCTATACCACCGTTTTAACTCACTCATACCTAACAACCTCTTTAACCAATGCTACAAGCACAACCAAGACCTGCACAACAAATACCACAACCTTTAACATTGCAAAACCCTCCTCTAAGGAGAACTATGCCTATGCATCATGTTTTTAGTGACCTTAGAGAGCCTATTGAGTCTATATTTCACAAACTTGTTGCCACTAATTTTCTTAGTTGGCCTATACAAAAACAGTATCCTCAAGCCATCCCTTATCCTAATTGGTACCATAAAAATAAATTCTATGAGTATCATCGAGTAAATAGGCACAATCTAAAAAGATGTGTGTAAATCAAACATTTAATTGAAAATATGTTGGAGAATGGGGTTATCACATTGGATAGTGGTGCCTCCACCTCTAATCAAAATCTTAGCATCTATTAAAACCCTTTTCCATAGTATAACCAAAAAAAATAACAACCACAACCAATGTAACAACAAAATCAATAGTATCAAAATCAAAGGTTCAACCAATAAAACCAAAACAACTAGTAGAATCAATAATAGAACCAACAATGTCAGAATAATGGACAAACCAAGGTCAGAATGGTAATAACCAATAAACCTACCATGTAGTTACACGTGACTACAACAAGGTTGTATGTCATATTTTAAGGGGTAACATTAATACCATCTCCATTAATCCTAGACCAAATTCTAATCAGATGAGACCATTGCTAACCATACCCAACCAATATAATCACTTCAACAATCCTTCCTTGACCTAGGACTACACATAGGTGAACTAGAAAATATGGATTCACACTTTTGGAGCTTTTATCTATAACTCATCCTTGCCTTATGACCACATACAAGTGTATTGGTAACTGAGACTTGTCCTATATAGTCCCACAACATCACCATCATTTATTATCAATCATAGTCCTATATATAATCTCAATTATGTAATCATAACTCAGAGGTCAAATATTACCATCATAAGCCCAAAACCATCTACCACTTCACCCATTATCTAACCAACCATTTAGCCTTAGAAAAAACCATTCACAATTGACCAAGATAAGAAGTTTGATATTGTGGAATAATTATAGAAGACACCAACACAAAGTTCTATTTTAGATTTGTTGCAAACATCAACAATCCATATGAACATTTTGAATGAGTTCTTAACCCGATCCACTATTGCTAGTGACATATCCCCTAAATAATTTTAAGATTTGGTTAGACACCTATCTCCATCCCAACAAGTCACATTCAACCAAAGTGATATGTCTTCCTATGGCACACTCCATAATAATCTATTGTACATAGAAGTTTATATAAAACAACATAAAGTTAAACATGTCCATATAAATAATGGATTAGGGCTCAACATAGTGTCTCTAAAGCTCATAAAACTTCTTGGGTACACAATGGTAGATCTCTAACTAGAAAGGATAACTCTCAAAGCCTATGATAATCAAGAGAGAGAATCATAAGGCACCATTAGCTTAATAGTTATCATTGACCCTTGACCCATGATACACTTTTCCATGTGCTTGATCTTGAGTTATCATATATTATGCTTCTAGGTTGGCCTTGGTTACATGACATTCATGTAGTCCCATCAAAACTGTACCAGTGTATCAAGTTCTCTAACTTAGAGATGGAAGTAAATATTCTAGGAGATTTACATCCGTTTGAGCATTACAAAAATCATGAGGCTAAGTTTCAAAGTTATAATTACCAATACAACATGAATCCATGTTCCAAAAAATATAAAGGAAAGACCATACTTATTGATTCTTGAGAGGATACTTACATAGATCCTAATTCTTTGGATTTCCTTTCCCATGTACCACATCCTAAACCTTCCAATCATTGTACCATTTCAGCTAATGGTCTAGGGGAGTATGTGACCCATGATACCTTTCATATTGCCAATCTTCCTCAAGATCCCAAGACCTTTATAAGACCTAAAGAGACCCCACATATGCATTAGTAATGAAAAGGTAAAGATAAACTTCATAATCCAAGACTAGTCATGTTCATACCAACATTTGGCCAAGAATAAGACCCTCTTAAAGGAGATGAATCATGGTTATATAATGACAAACTGGCTAATTATTACAAGATCACAAAATATCCTATTCCCAATAGGATCATGGAACATCAAGATTATGAAGGAAGAGGCCTTAGATTGAATCAATAAGGAACCATTGAGCTAATTTTCATGACTAAGTACAAGAGACATTATGGAATTGGATTTAAACCACCTAAGGGTGACCCCCCATATCTTATTTGAGTTCCATCACTGATAGATAGTGATGAGGATGCTAATAGTGAAGCAAAGTTTGATCATAGACTCACCTTTGATACCTAGATGAGACTAACCTATTTGATAACAATTCCATTTATACCCTTACTCCAGTCATTCATTGCAACCCATTACCATTAGACTATACTCAACTGATAGAATGGGACCAACAAGAATCCATTTTGCCAACTGATGAGTTCGAAATGATGAGGCATTTAATGAATTTTTAAGCCTTAGAAACAATGTTCCATTAGGATATCATAAATCAAGATTCTGAATTAAATTAGATCGTAAAGCCTATTTTGGAGAGCAAGTGAACACCCTTAGCTAAAAACAAATAAATAAAACATTGATGTCCTCAAGTGAAAAACTATAACTAGGGAAAAGTTAAAGATAAAGGCCAGTCTAGTGGTGAAAACTTGTTTCATGCACCATTAGATGGATGTGTTCATTCTTCTTCAAATTTAGACCAAGAGACCACCAACAATGAACTTACCTATAGATCTGAGTTTATTTTTGAGCAACAACAAGTGTTTGATCAAATTATTTAGGAATTTAAATTGTTTTAATCACATGGCTAGATCTCACATTAGGGGACTTAGATTCATCATGTCAAAGAGAATTTGAAGAGCAAGTCCTAATAGAGGACATTGATCTAGTCCAATAGTTCAAGTGTTTGCCTACTATCCTAGAAGATGGATCGACCCTTCTTGTTAAAGATAACATAGAGGTAAACATTAGGACTCCATCAAACCAAAAATAGATAGAATTAGGCATGTCCCTTATTAAGGAGGAATGTGAAGTCTTTACAACTCTATTGAGAGAATCTATAGATATATTTTCATGGGTTTATTTTGACATGCCAAGTTTGGACCCTGCCTTGGTTTTACACCACCTTGTGGTCAATCTTGATACCAAATTGATAAAATAAAATCTACATAATATGAATCCTTGCATTATTTTCTTGGTAAAGAAAGAGTTGGAAAAAATCTTATAAGCAAGATGTATCTGATCCATTGACTACTCAGAATGGATATCAAATGTTATGACTATTAGCGAAAAGCTTGAACAAATAAGAATCTATAATAATTTTTGATACATAAACAAATATTACCAAAAGGATGAATTTTCATTGCCTAATATTGACATGATTATTGACTCTAAAATGGGTTATGAAATTCTTTCACTCATGGATGGCTTTTTAAGATACAACCAGATCAGAATAACACTAGAAGACCAACATAAAAATAACATTCACCACTTCATAGGGAAAATTTTGTTATTAGGTAATGTCATTTGGTATTAAGAGTGATAGAGATACATATCAAAGGGCCATGACCATCATATTACAAGATATTATGTATGATATTATTGAATATTATGTCGATGACATACTAGGTAAATCAAAAACTAAGGCTGACCATCCAATAGTGATACATAGAATATTTGAAAGACTACGTGAGTACAAAGCTTGATTGATTCAAAAGAAATGTATGTTTAGAGTAACATCAAGAAAGTTACTTGGATTCATTTTGTCTCATAGGGGCATTGAATTTGATTCAACCAAAGTCCATGTTATAATAGAGATGCTACCATCAGCCAATTCAAAGTAACTCCATAGTTTATATGGAAAGATCTAGTCAATCTGACACTTCATCTCTTAGTCAATATAAAAGTGTCATTTGTTTACACATATTTTGAATAAGGGAGTTTCATTTCATTAGGATGATCACTCCCAAATGGCTTTTTGAAAACTTAAGGACTATCTACTTAATCCACCTATTTTTTTACCTCCTATGCCGAGAAGTCATTCTTATTGTATGTATCAACTACCAATAATGCCCTAAGGGAAATTTTGGCTCAACATGATAAAAATGGAAAAGAGAATGCAATATACTAATTAAGTTTTACCTTGGTCACATATAAACATAACTATGTGACTATTAAAAAAGCTTATCTATCCATGGTCTTTATAGCTAAGAAACTATGTCATTACATAGTGAACAATAAGACCATGATCATTTCAAAAGTAGATTCATTCAAGTATCTACTACCTTAAAAAAATTTACAAGGTAGAATGGGAAAATGGATCATGATTCTTAGTGATTTTGAAATAGAGTATCCCAATCATAAGGCAATCAAGGGATATGTCCTTGTAGATTAACTTGTTGAATCACCCCTTACAGACATAAAATCACTCACATTTTAGTTTATTGATGAATCCATAATGACCATCATTGACAGGAAGCTATATTTTGATAGATCATTCACAACACATGGATTGGAGGCAAGCCTCTTATTTATTACACCATAGGGGATCTAATCCCTAAGTCATTCAAGATCAACTTTCCTTATACCAATAACATGGCTAAATATGAAGAACTTGTTGTAGGGATTTTCCAAGTAGTACAATGGAATATATGTAATCTAAAGGTTTATGGTGATTCTCAATTAATCATCAATCAAATTATAGACCATTTTTAGACCAAAGATGACAAGTTGGTTCCATATAAATACATGGTCGACATTCTCAAGTAACAAATTGTTGACATTGAATTTGAGCATATACCAAGGGTTAGTAATAGAACTATAGATGCCATGGCTACTATTGACTCTCTAATTTTACAAATATATAAATCTAAAGAGTATCAATTCCTCATCAAGAATTTTGTCACATTAGCTCATGAACCTTCAACTATGGTAATGATTTATGATATTGCTGGTCCTAATTCTATCTGGTATTTACACCTTTATAACTATCATCATGACAAATTTATACCACCTAACCTATCTCAAAAAAAAAACAAATCCTTTATCCATCACTCCACTCATTATACTCTACTTAGATCAACCCTTTACCATAGTAGTTTTGATGGAACTTTGCTTCATTGTTTAACTTTGGAATAATCTACACTTGTGTTATGGGAAGTTCACAAAGGGGTATGTGGATCCCACTCTAGTAGAGTTTTTATATCTAAAAAGCTTTAACATACTAGTTATTTTTATCCCGTAATGGACACAAATGTAGCTACATATGTAAAGAAGGGTGATAAATGTCAATGGCATGCCAATCTGATTCATGCCCCAGCTAATACTCTGAAACCAATATTGACACCATGGCCATTTTCTACATGGGTCCTTGACCTCATTGGGAAGATCAATCCCACTTCATTCGATGGCCATAAACATATCTTTACTAGCACTAAATATTTCACTAAGTGGGTTGAAGCTATACCCCTCACTTATGTGATTGGAAAGCAAATTTCCAAGTTCATCTTCAACAATCTCATTTACCATTATGGTATCTCCTCTAACATTATATCTGATAATGGAAGATCATTCAAGAATAAGTATTTCAATAAGCTATGTGCAAAATATAACATCACACAACATTTTTCTATATCATATTACCATCAAGGTAATGGCTAGGATGCGGCATCAAACAAAAAAATTATCAATATTCTAAAAAAAATTATCAATGATGTTAGTCATGATTGGCACCTTCAGATATTCCACACCCTTTGGGCATACCATACCAATCACCATACCCACACAAGAGCCAATCCATATTCACCTATTTATGGTATATAATCCATCCTTCCCATTGAGTTTGAGTTGCCTTCACTACACATCTTTCAAGCATGTCTTAGATTATCATGACTATCGAGTAGCTCACCTACAAGAGCTAGACCTACTTGATGAAAAATGTATAAATACACTCAATAATCTTCAAGTATATTAGAATCAACTCAAAGGCCACTACAATCATTATGTCAATCATAGAAAATTTGAACTTAGTGATCTTGTTATTAATGAAAACCAAAAGAATACCATGTCTAAGAAGAAGTATAAAGGTAAATTCAAACTAAATTGGATAGGGCATTTCATCATTATTGTAGATTATGGATTAGGAACATATAGGCTCACCATACTATATGGAGATGAACTTCCTAAGTTAGTGAATAGTATTCACCTCAAGAAGTTTTATGCTTGACTTATATGGTGTATTATCTATAAAGACCATTTTATTTGTGCCATTTTATCACTATTATTCTTTATACAAATATCATTCTTATCCATCCTCTTAGCCTTATCCATTTTACCATTCCTATCTATCAACTAGCCATATTTTGAACCTTATCTACCTAGCCTGTTTGACCTTAGTTTTGCTATTGGTTACTCCTTTTTAGCACAAATGAGTCTAATAAATTTCAATAGTTGTTTCAAGCATTCTAGATAAGGACAGTATTTTGGAGCAACATGATAGAATTTTTGGTAGTTACATCATTCATTTATTGTTTTTTTCTTATCACTAGTCTTGATACTAATTATAACTACCTATGGGTAGATTAATAACATTGATCTAAGCCATTGTGTCCTAGTTATAATTGCCTATGGGAAAACTAGGGAAACATTTGTTTATGGAGCCTTGACATACCAACTTACCATTTATTATGTCATACTATGCCTTTATACCAACTGTGCCTATTTTGTTTGAATTGACTGCTATACTAGTTGAATTATTCCACTATAGGGTGGAGCTATAGTGACTTGAGGTCCTAATCTGGGACTATGTAGGTAGTGCTTGATACTTTTTGAGGTCAGCTCAGTCACCTTTTCCTTCCACACTCTCATCTTTTTGTGAGAAAGCTAAACCACATTCTCACCATTTTGCCAACAACCTAAGCCATGCTCTCACCATTTTTTGAGAATATTAAGTAATGTTCTCACCATTTTGTGATCCTGAACTATTTATTGTCTCATCATTCTTGATCAAGTTGAGACACTCCAAAAATTTCAAAAACATTTGTAAAATTTTTATCAAAAACTAAAAACATTGACCACTTCATTGCCCTAAGCATTCTGGAAACCCTTACTAAGTTGTAAGAAAATCACTTATCACTTAGTTTCCCCATCCTTTTTGGCCTTTTGTAACACACACTTGACATTTTGCAAGACCATTCTTATTCTTCTATCACATCCATTATGTTTGTTTTTACAAGTTATCATTTTCTTCCCATTTCTTGGGACAACTACATTTGGCTTGAAGTTTTTATTATATATTACATCCATGGAACTATGTAGGTAGTGTCCACTTACCTAACACATATGGAGATATCTCAGACACCCCCTTCCTTTTCTTCTATTCCCCCATTCTATTAGTTTGTTAATTTTTCCTATTTTTTAGGAGTAATGTTCATATGGTTTATAATGTGTTGTTTATTTGTTTATTTCTGCTTGTGTGTTTGTTTATATGCCTATTTGTTTGATTTTAGCATTGTTTCCTTGATTCAGTCTATGTGTGTTTATTAGGTGATTCCTTAGTCACACATATACTTGAATTCATCTATATTCATCCACTAACATTGACATCATGGTTTCTATCACTAGTGAATTGTTTTCCTTTGAGTATTAGATCCCAAGAGTTAGTCCTTCTACATATTTTGGCCAAGTCTACATGATGTTATACCATGATTCCTACCAACATACTACAATAAAACTTAGCTTTAAAAAGTCTATTCAACAATGAAAACATCAACATCTTTTTGGCACTAACATCCCAATTCAATCCCAATCATATTCCAAATAGAGTAATTAACCATGAAAGAATTTCAACCTTTGTTAGTTTAGATGATCATCTCCATATTAGTGGGTTATTCCAATTCATCATTACCCTCTGTGTTAAGTTACCATCATCAATCAATTTATCAATCATGTTTTCCATAATCAGGGTCTAATGATTATAACCAACTATGGGCAAATCATTGCACACCATCCCACCTATAGTTCTTAATGATTATAACCACCTTTGGGAAAATCATTATGTTATCACCACTTTACTTTTTTTTCCCATACATGGGAATGTCGTTATATTATTTATCTATCCTAACTGGAATAGCTTCATCTTCTCAATTATTATAACCATCTTAGGGAAAATCATTGTGAATAATTATACACCATCCCAATTGTCTTTTTAGTGATTTTAACTAATTTTTCAATATCATTACATTCTTCTTCCATCATTTTCCTTTTTTGTTCCCCTCATCTTCATCCTTTCTTTCTAGGGACCACTTATCGACCTTTTTTTGTGCCAACCATTCCTTTGAGGGTGCATCATACAATTATTTAATCATCATTGAAGTTGTAGGAATAGAGGACCTTTTCATTATTTGAGAAGATGTTACTATTATTATATCTTTCAACACCTTCCTAAACAAGGGCAAACTGTAGACACCTAAATATAGCCATCGATAACCTCCAACCAAGCATTTGACCAATTTCCACCAAAGTGCTTAATTTAGCCTAAAAAAAACTAAAATTAATTAAATGAGTTTAAATTAATATATTTAAGTGATAATTTTGGCTAAAGCATCATTAAATTTGGTAATGTAATTTATGGGCCAGCTAACTTTGATCAAATCATTTCGAGTCAAAATACCATTTTTGCACTTAGGTGCTCTAGATTGTTCTTTTCTATCAAATCTCTTACATGAGACATGTGCCATTGTTAATTGTTTTTGATAACATCCTAAAAAGGAATATAGTTCCAATGCATCTAACATTGACTTTGAATTCCAATCCTGTCAAATTTTGAGCCAATAACGAGACATTTTGACCAATTTAATTAATTTGTACACCAAAGGCTAAAATTTTCACCAAAGTTAACTAATCATGTTTTAGGATTATTAAAACAAAATAGGGACTTAAGTTAAATATTCATGGAATTTATCAAATAAATCTTTATTGGAAATTGATTTTTATTAATTTCATCATCAGGTGACATCATCATATGGGTTGGGATCCATAACCCATAAAATACATAAAATATCAAGATTATGGGTCTCCCATGCCTCATTAAGACCCTCCATCCCTATTAAATTCCCATCTATCCCAAAAATTAATGGGGATATTTTTATAATGAATTTCATGTTTGGATTTAATCATGGCCATATATCTCAATCTTGAGATGGACGGTCATGGTTGATCCTCAAACTATTCCAAAAATCTATAAATGAGAGGCCTTGCTTATTGAATTTTAAGCTCTCACATGCCAAAGTTATAATGCTAAATTGATTCCAAATATTCATGAAAATTAGTTTCATAATGTCTAAATATTGAGCCAATCTAAGCCAAGTGAAGCTAAATACATAAGGTGCCAAGGAGAGATAGAGGTAACCAAGCTTCCATTGATGCAGACTTCATGAGCACAAACTGAGCAAGCTAATACAACATAAGCATTTGGAGCATCTAAAGAAGGTGAAGGATTATTGTTTTTCCTTAATTTTTAGTTGTAATTTTTATTTATTTTTTCCATTAAGCTCACACTAGTAACTAGGCATGAAGGTGTTAGTTTAGTGTGATTTTGATTTGATTTATCCACTAACACAATACTAATCTCCCCTTTATCATAAAATTCTTAGTCCACATTATGTAGGTTAGTGTGTTTATTTTTCATCTTGATTTCATTTTAATTTCATTGTGAAGGTAACATATGATGCAACCACCCTTCTTGGATTCTTTGATCATAAATGGCATGCCTGGTGGGACCATGATCGCTTCACTTACTAAGGACATGAAGATGCAAGTCAAAAATTGAGAAATGTATGCTTTAATCTCTTTGAAATTACATTTATAACTTTTTTTTGTTGTATTTAAATTTTTTATATTTATCAGATCTACATAGATATTGATAATGGTCAGGTGTAATTGATGTTGGTTTTGTGTAAATTGACCATGGTTATACTCAATTGACCCCAATTCTATGTAAATCATTGATGATTAAATTTCATGGAAAAAAATTCATAAATCTTTCATTTTATTTCTTTTGATTAGTCCTTTTCCTAATTTATAGGTTTCAAAGGCATTTAAATCCATTGATTAAACTTTGCCTTGTAAGTTTTCTTGATCTTTATGTTAACCAAGGACTAACTTAATTTGTTTATATTTTATGGTTTTACCTTTGGGTCCATAGGTGATCTATGATGGTATTTATTGACCAACATCAATTATTCATGATTGGTACCACTTTTCTCATAGATTTACTAATGACAATTGCTTTTAACTAGTATTGGTCATCTCTGACTAGCCACGGTCATTGTGTTTTCAAAAAAAACCCGAGAGCTAAATTTTAAACATCATTTGCCCATCCAATAAAGTGATTCAAAGTAGGGAATTTATATCTAAAAATTGTAAGTCATGGACATGATTTGAAACACCAATTTTCCTATTTAGACTAATCAAACATTATTTTTTGGGATTTTAAAAGGAATTAGTCAAATCTTACACATTTCAATTTGGATCCTAAAATGAACATATTAAATCTTACGCATTTGATCTTTAGTACATAAAATGAGTTAGGATTTTTGATGTTTTTAAACACTTTATTATTGGTTCTTAAAATATTGGATAAGTCTTTAATACTTACTTTTGGTGTTTAATAATGAACTTGAGCTAAATCTTGAACATTTGGAATTATGGACTGAAAATGAACAAAGATGTTTTTACTTTATTTGGTTTTTGTGTAATTATTTCAATATTTTGCACTTAATCTAAAGGGACAAGTAAATAACATCATCACATTTCAATTTGGTGCCTAAAATAAAGTTTCACTTGTTATTTTTTACAAAATGTTTATTTATTATTTCTTTCTCAAAAAAAATACCGCATGTATGCTCTCCCCCCATCTCCTTTAGGGAACTCATGGGATCAAAAGTGCCTTTTAATTACATTTAGTGCTTATTACAAGGCCTAGAAATAAAGTTACCTATGCTATCCCCAAAATTCATATGGTATTAGGTGATCTAAAAGAAACCCTAAAGTCTTTCTACTTATCTTTATTTTTCATATATTTTATCTTATAAAGGGGATGCCATTACCTCTCATGAGTTATTTTGGGAAGAATTGACCCTAGGTTTAATCTCCCATAAATGATTAAACTCATATCCATTAGGGGGGGTAATATAAATTATGATTTCCCCACTAAGATGGTGGTTTGATTAGTTAAACTATCTATGTTAGTGGCAAGCCATCCTAGACTGTATGATCAATCAGGACATCTCACTACACTAAACAATTGATGGATGTAGTGGTTGTGAAAAGGATAATATATTTTCAAAACAAGTCTATTGATATGGATTTAATTGACATGATGTTTTTGTTGTGTTCAAATATGAAATTTTATACACATGGCATCAATTTAAATAGTCATAAATTTGTAATTTTTATTCATCCCCACTTTTCCATACCTTGATAGGATCTAGGATGATATACTTAGTTTTATTTATTTAATTTATTCTTTTATTTATTGGTGTGTTAGATCTAAATTTTTTTGTTTAAATCACATCATGAACGAGTATTTTATCCATCATTACATCATTTTTTGAGGAGGTGTTATGTCATTTGTTCAACACCTTGATTTAACTTAAAAGACTTTCATGCCAAAAAAAATGATTATAGAAATTGATTGAGATGGGTAATGTTATGATTGCCAAATCATTTCAAGTATTTTTCTTTAGAAGTATTTGAAACATAAATATTATCATATATTTTGGGAGTGATAATACTGTTATGATGCCCAAATTGTTTCAAAATACTTGTCTTGTCTTGTGTCTCAAATTATCATTATTGAAACCAATCATTTATTCCTTATTAGATCTTTGTTTAGCATATTTATGTCATTCAAATTTTCCTATCTTGTTGGTCATCAAACCCCTAGTTTACATAATTTGAGTTTTTGATTAACATTTACAAGTTTGGATCTAAACATTTATTGATTTTGGTTTAGGACTTGATATACAGGGGTTGATACATAGCTATTTCTATTTTGGGTTGCACAACATAGGTTAATTTATTACTAAAATTTGGAAAATTTATTATTTATGCCTATGTTTGATATAATCAATCTTTATTGTTTTATACTAATCTAATCATGTTTGTGTATAAAATAAAGTGCCTAGTCTTTGCCAAAATGTTCCATGTTTTTTAGATTAATCCTCATCTCTTTCTTTCAATTCTATATTTTGATGCTAAATTTGGGAAAAAGTCCTAGAAAAAACTATTTGATCCTAGATTTTGACTCTACATTTGTGCAAAAGACCTATAAATATTTCCCATTCATAAGTATTTTAAGATTGATAATGTTATCATAAATGAGATATTGAATTTTATGTCTTATAAAAAATATTCTATTTTTAGAGTGTCCAACACATTAATGATAGTCATAACATGAATTAATTTCATGAAACTTATTAATATCTCTACTCATATCAACCTCTTTTCATTAAGGGATAGATAAAAGGTTTACTTATATAACTTTGTTCATGTAATAATTAAATGTGCCTCCTTTGTCTAGTGGATAAGACAAGATTGTTAGTATGTTGTGACACAAAATTAGTTATTAAGTTTTCCTCATTATTATTATAATTTTATTGGTCCTTGTTACATAACCCCCTAAAATAAATCCAACAAAAACCTTAGACTTTTATGGTTATGATAACCAAATTTTGACAATAAGTTAGTCAACAAAGAACATTGATGAGAGAGAGATCAATAATAAGACTTAATGAAGGAAATAAATTATTATTATGAGTGCATTAATGAAAATTAAAATAAAGGGTTCCAAATATTACAACATATTATTATGATATTTACTTTATGACAAGGTAACCTTACAAGATTGTTTGTAATCCTTAAATAATACTATTGATAACTTTTAGGATAGTAGTGAAACTACGACATACATTTTTTATAAGTTTCACTACATCTCTAAACAATAAATTTTAGTTTTCTTATGAAACCAATAATATAACATTGTATCATAAGGTAATGAAGATAAGAAATGCAATTCTTTCACTATTCAATAGAATCTTTATGCACAGTAACTTATAATCATAATAAATTTAAAAATATTATTTATTTCTAAAGAGATAAAATTCTTCTTCTTAAAGGCTATGCCAAACTATTATTAGATATTTCATGTAAACACATCATTAAAAAACACACAATCACATTTTAAACTCCTTGTTAGTGTACTCTTCATGGAAGACACTTATTATTTACAGATATCATTAGGTGAGTTTGTCTTGATTATTTTATCAGGGTTCAAAACTAAGTAGTTTCCACCTTCACCTTATAATCCATCATTATTAATTATACATATATATTATAAAAATTATAATATGTTCTAATGTAAATAAATAAATTACTTATAATTTTGTTTTTGCATGACTAACACACCACCTAAACAAATTTGTCGCTACTAAATTAGTGGTGGTTTATTTTTAACCATGATTAAAAACATATACTCATGTATAAATATGGACTATAACTGATTAAATCTAGTATGTTATGTATAAAAATGAATTAAGTATGAGGTTAGAGTATAATATTATCTCCTTAATGTTTTAAAGGTATAAATCAAAAGATAATATCACTACGTATCTCTTATTTTGCAAGTAGTTTGATTTATTAATAATCATATAAAAAATGTAAGGTGTCTCATATAAATTACCATATTATAATCAACATTAATTTTTAAATTAATGAATAGACTTAGTATATTCAAATTAATAAATACTACATGTTAATCTTAACTTAAATGTTAAATTTGTAAAAAGGGACAACTTCTATATTTAAAGGAGTAAGAACCATTTACACTCCTGAAACATAAGATCCATCATTTAGTCAACTATATCTTTATATACTTAAGAAAAGTTTATACCAATAAATCTAAAATTAATAAAAAAAGCATTAAATGTTACATATGTTAATAAAACACTATAGCTAAGGTATTCACATAGTATCAAGATAAATTAATCATATAATAATTATAATGGTTGGGTCAAAAATCTATTTTACAATAATGTTTTATAGCATTAAAGAATCTACTATAATTCTAGTTTAAATAAGAAGACATACTCAAAATTTATTATATGGTCCAATATCAAATTCAAAATCAAAAATCCACATGTTTTCAAATCAACTTTTCATGTTTATTAACCACTATCTTTATCCTATAACATGAGCAAGGAATCAATTTCCACACAAAACCAAGGAAAAGTGCATTAGTTACAAAAAGAGAGGAATTACTTCATAAACAGGTATAGTTGTGCACTATCATTTTACTAAATTAAAAAGTCCCAAAACAAATATTTTAATAAAATAAGTTTCTATAGCCATAAAAAGTAAACTATTATCATAGACGAGTGACCACCTTGATTAATTAGACTAACTTTACCCAAATAATTACCACGTATTCCTAAGTTGTAAATAGAAAACAAATACAACTATGAAATAATAATATAAAACCTAATTATAATCAGATTTTAAATGCTACAACTTGTCAAAAGTCCAAAAAAATAATATTAAATCTTTTATTCTAAGTAGTAACTAGTAATCCATTTTGTAATGATGTATTACAGGTACAAGTTCCAAATAACACAAGAATAATTCATTAAATAAACGTTGTATATTATTCTAATAGGATTTTATTATTGGTAATTACAATAATTTTTAATTATCCATATCAAAGTTAGGATTAACAATAAGGAATATATGTTACCACATATAATATTAAATCTCTTATGCCAAGTAGTAAATAGTAATCCATCTTGTAATGATGTATTATAGGTATAAGTTCTAAATAACACTAGAATAATGAACTAAATCAAGATTGTATAATATTCTAATAGGATTTTATTAATGTTAAGTAAACTAATTTTCAATTATGAATATCAAAGTGAGGATTAACATTAAGTCTTCTATATTACTGCATATTTAGACCACAAAGAATTAACATGCAAATATTGATCCTCTTATGATAGAGAATATGTACATAACAATATTCAATAGCTTGAAAATGAATAAAATATAAGGGTATGCCTGAGCCACTTGTGTAATCTTATATACCAAACATGATAATTAAAAAATCCCATATTATAATGAATTCAATTCAGTTTGAAAACCATATCATCAAATTATTTGAACAAAATATCAGTAAATAATAATGATAAAAAGTCTAACCCTTAATTATAATAACTTATATTCATTTTTAATAGGCAATGATAGATTTTAATGAAATTAATAATAATCAAATGTTTTAAACAAGTTCTCAAGAAATTCTCCTATCTATTATGATTGTACATTTTGCACCTTCATTACATGAATAAAATGGATTTTATACCTGAAAATTCTTATTTTGATTTGGTATAAATATTCTTCAAAAAAAATTAAGACTGCTTATTGTGACTTATTTGAAATTTTGGAAGCATAGGGCATATTTGCTTAATGTGTAATAATTCATAGATGTGTAATAGAAAAGTGATTGTTCCCTTATCAATGAGCCCTTGATTTGTGTGTGTGTGTGTGTGTGTGTGTGTGTGTGTGTGTGTGTGTGTGTGTGTGTGTGTGTGTGTGTGTGGGTGTGTGTGTGTGTGTGTGTGTGTGTGGGTGTGTGTGCGCGCCCGTGCGTGCCTATTAGTCCAATTGGAAAATTTATCACACTGCAAACATTATAATTAGATGGGATAACTCTAAAGAATGTTTGATTTTAAAATTAATTATTTTTAGATGAGTTTTGGTAAAGTCAAGTTCAAACAAGTATTGACTAGATATATTGACCCTAGTTGAAGTTAATAATCCATGCACATGAGGATTAAACTAAAGGTATAATGATGTCTATGTAGTTTAGTATATAAGTTTAAAATAAATTATTAGGTTATTTTAGGTGTGTATTAGAGAAATGAAATATTCAAACTCATAATCTAGTATGTAAGTGTGAGAGAATGGCATGTTAGGACCATATTTGTGCATGTAAGTCATGTGTGGTAAATGTATGTCTATATTATCATTTACAACTAATTAATACCATATTTTAGTATTTATAAATTATCCCTTATATTAGGGCAATGGATTTTCTAGATTAAAAGTAAAAATGTGTACATAAGAGTGTATAACACACTTCTAATTTTGTAGGAAGCTCAAATTTTATAATTCACTCAGTACTATAACTTGTAACAAACACACAATAGACAATATCTAGATATTGAAGTTTGAAATCTGAAATTCTAAATTTGAATATTAAGAATCAAGGAAGAAGTAAACATATATATTACTAAAAACCATGTTTATGTTATAACTTGTTGGAGATGATGATTCCTTCTTGGAGCATTCGAGAAAGGTGTTTTTTATGACGTGCATGGAGAATTCTTCTTATTATTGAACAATGATTAAATATATGGATATCATTCCTTATTTTTTTTGTAAATATACAATCCCTTGAGTTTTTAATGAATCATCCCTTAACCATCATAAATATAGTAAGAAGTATGTGATGAAATAACCTAAATAATTAATATTTTACAAATAATGGGAACCCATAATGGGTTTGCTAGAATTAATTTCATATATGTTGATTGTCATTAAACCTCAATATACATTACCCATAAAAACATGAATCAAACCACCACATATGGATTTTTAGATTCAATGTTACTCATTACTCAATGTAGATTGAAAAATGTTTTAAACATAAAAAGTTATAATAGTGCATACTATAAAATGTTTACATGTGCATGAATCAATATTTTTGTACCCAACACACCATATTTTTCCATAGGGATATGGGGACCCATTTTTTTAAACTATGGTCTTGACTTTGAGCCCCTCTTCTATATGTTTATTCAAAATCTAGGAGAAGATTGTTTATTAGATTTTTTTTACTTTAGTAAAGTAGCATTGGTATTGGATTTTCACTGACTAACTTTATATTTTTCATTAGTCTTTGTTAGGTTTTATGTTTTTGAGCTCATCTCTTTCAAGAATTATGCAATTTGTCGTTTTGAACTTATTGTATTTGACTTTTTATTAAAAGATTTTTTTACTTGAGAATATTTTTTTTAGACTTTTATTCAACATAATTAGGTCTTTGACCTATTTATTTTTGACATTTTGTTTGATGAAATAGACCTACCCTTCATCCCTTTTTGAAATGACCATTCATGTTTTTATTCAAGGGCACTTTTCCCTATGAAGTATATCCTTTAAGATTTTATCACATGCACTTTTCCCTATGAATTAGACCCTTCACATAATCTTACTGATATAATTTTGCCAAAATAGATCCCTAGGGCACATACCATTCAATTTTTTTGAATATGTCCTTCGGATATTTTGAACATACCCTTTACACTTTTTGAACATTCCTTTTAGGCTTTTTTTTATAATTGGAATTTTACCCCATGCAATAGGTCATCAAGATAATTTCCTCAAGCAGTTCATCCAAAATAATTTCCTTGTTGATATATGCTAAGGGATTTGATATATGGATATTTTATTTGATAAAATTGGTCTACAATATATATACTATAGACAAAAAAACTAAAATAATTTCACTACACAAAAAGAACCCAAATACCCTATGGCAGATCAAAAGACTTAAGCTATATATCCTAAGTCATTTTTTCTTTATACTTGAAGGAGGAGGGAGTCCCAAGGAAATGAAAAGTGTCTAACATTATGGATATAAATTTTGACAATTGTGTGGATGTCATTGATGGTTGAATAAATGTCATAATTTAGTTCAGTAATAAAATGATATGGGTTTAAACTCTAATGGTCATGAGTATGTCATTGATAGTCACAAAGACATATTTGATTGTCATGTAAATTTCAAATTTAGGCTCAATAATTGAAAGAAATAGGTTTTAATTTTGATGGTCACATGGATGTCATTGATGCTCATGAAGATATCATTGATGGTCATGTGGATGTCAAATTTAAGCTCATAAATTAGATATTTATATTCAAATGTTAGTGGGCCTAGGAAGATTGATGACCAATGTTGATCCATATAGTTGATCTAGTAGTGAAATATCAACAAAGACTTTTCAAAGGAATGAGGATGTGACAAGTGTCAAGCTCATACAGGCTAATGAGTCAAATAACTAATATATATGAATCATGTTAAATTAAACATAGATGATTGATGGTGTGAGATCAACATGGAAAATTCAAAGGTCCCAAAAACAAGTGAGGAGCTACCAAGTGGCATAAAAACATTCAAGTTAGGACTACAAAGAGCACAGAAGTCTTGTGGAGCTACCAAATAGCATGGTCATGTCTCACCATTTAAAAGATCAAATAGTGAAAGTTGATAGTGAACATTTTAAAGATCCTAGACTCAATTAACCATTATTCTCATAATTAAGCTAACATATGAACATGTATGTCTTAGAACTAATTTGGTTAGTGAATATGAGAGTGAATATCTATAAAAAGAAAAAGAGAAGGTTGTAATTACATGGCATCTCAAATCTAAATTAAGTAAACACTATCAATTATTTTGATTTAAGACCATGTAGATCATTCCAAATGGATATTCTATAAAGGCACGGTGACATATAATGAACAATTCATTTAGATTAGTCATAGCTAACAATAGTGTCACTAGTTATAAAACATTGGTAAAGAAATATTTATCTTGGAAATATGTCTAAGATCAATTTTAAAATGGATAATCACAAAGATCAATAGTTTTTTCTCACAACTTATAAAATGAGTCATGTATAGTTTTATAAAATGGCACATATATTTGCAATTTGCATACAGTTCAAGCTAAAATTGTAAAACTAGCCTTTGGCTTTATACACATGCACATGTTGTATATATTTTTCAAAGGCTAAACTTAAATTAATGACTATGAGTAGACTCTTATATGGTTCTGACTATGACATGTAATGACCTTGCATGAACTTGGAGGATGAGGTGACCCCTTCTCCAAGTGTATATAAATAATTATAATTCAAATTAGATTTTTGTTAGAGAATTCTCAATATAAGATCAACATTAATTCTAATCATCATAAAATGTTCTTGATTATTTTCTTTAAAATTTTTGTGTAATTAGTTATTACTTCTTAGTTGTATGTTTCAATAATTTCTTTACTATGTAATAGCTATGAATGGATTATTGATTATTTTGATTGATCAAGTTAGAGAGTACTTATATTTATAGTTGTATGTTTTACTTTACTGTGTAATAGCTATGAATGGATTATTGATTATTTTGATTGATGTACTTATATTTATATGTACAATAGTTTTTGTAAGACTAGTAATAATATTGATTAAGAAAATTAATTTCAAATTGATTCATAATTTTGAATGTGCATGAGTCTTTTCTTTAATGTAATTTTTTGTATGTGTGTCAAAGCTACCTCAAATACTTCACTAGCCTAATCAATAATATCCTAAGTAAGAGTGTGAAAAACTACCGTAAAAGGATCAAATTTTGTCTAAGGTTTATGAATTTCTTACATTAGTATTTCCTTAAACTTCTTAGCCATATCTGATTGTGTCTATGTAATTAATGCTAGTAATAGGCATAGGTTCTGAGATCACTTATCCTTTTAAAAACCAGCCAAGGAAGTGATTCCTAAAAACCATAGTGTCTTATTTTCTTCACTACCCTTCCCTCTTTTTTTAGTTTTTTTTGAGATATACCCACTTTAGATTAGTGACCATCCACCCATCCAAATCACATAGATATTCACTACATTTTAGGGACCACACCTCCATCTAAAATTCCTTGTCAATAACTTGTATGCCCTACCAGCTATTCCATGAATAGGTTGTCAAAGACCACATACCTATAACTCATGCCCTAGATTGGATTTAACCTATATTAAGATCTTAAAATGTTAGAGGATACCTTGCTACATTATGGTGTGTATAAAACCCTCATCAATAATAAATTGGTGCTAGAAAGAGGCTACCACAACTAATAATAGTAGTTATTCTTTGTGTATTATTACATTGGAGTCACCCAAGAGAGTGACCAAATCTAATTCTTAGGCTAGTTTTTAATTCTCATCCTTGGCATATCATATGAGACCTATAACTATACCAAGGGCCCCAGTTCATAACAATCTATTTCTAAAGACTCCCTCTCCAGTAAGGAATCCTTTACCCATTAACCAACCAATGGAATAGCCTTGGTTAGTTGGATTTTCTGTTTCTATCCCTAGATATATACATGACTTACCTTAAAATCTTGAGAGTTACCATTCTTTTATCCTGTGAGAACAAAGATAATAGAGGAACATATCTAATCTTTTAAGGCTAGATTTAGGCTAATGAATCGAACATCCAAGAGGATGTGGCATTTATATTATTCCCTTTTAAATTAATGGATTCTACTTATAATTAATATTTATATCAAATGAAAAACTCCATCACTTCTTGGGATGAGTGTCAAGTGGCTTTTCTTACATAATTGAATAGGTCACTAAAATTAGTTTGGTATACTAGCACTTCACCAATATGAGGAGAGAGCCTAATGAGTCTGTCTAAATTTTCAATTCAAGGTTCAAAAATATGTACAACTAGTTGACCCTAATATATAAACTAGATGACTCATTAATGCTATAAATTTACATGAATGCCTTAGACCTAATCACTACCATGTTCCTAAAGAGAGATGTTACTATCAATAATTTGGCATTAACATATAAAGAGCCTATCAATATAAACAATCAACTCAATACTCAGTTGCTTGGAGTGCCTAATGTTAATAATGGATTTCCAACACTCAATTTGATATCATATGTGAATTATAATATTCCAATGTTCAATAAGAATCAATTGTATGCACTACCTCCATTGACACAAAAAGCACAACCAAATTTTAGCTTCATGAACAATCATATAATGTGTAATAATTATCAGTAGAATAAATAATTAGCTACATTTCCCATTAATATTTTACAAGGTATGGATTTTACAAAGGTAGAACTAGATTCTATCCAGAAGATGGTTCAAAAATTTATCAATGACTTCTTAAATATGTAAAGGAAGATGCGTAATGTAAATGCCCCAATTGGTAATCAAAATACTAGATTCTATAGATATAAAAAACCATTCAACATACTTGAGTAGCCTAACAAGCTTCCATAGATCAACATGGTAAAAATAAATATTTCACATTGGTATAGAATTCAAAATACCTCTTAGGATGGTGACATAGATTGCATCAAATTAATTACAAAATTAAAAATATTTCAAAGAGAAGGAGTGAGGTAGGAACAAATGAACAATCCACTAGAATCCCACTAGGATCCTAGCTCTTCAAGCACCACTATGTTCTTCAAAACTCATGAGTTGTCCTTTCTAGGTGAAGATGACAATGAACCAAAACATAATATGGACAATGTTCACACTTTCTAGTAGTTCTAGAGAAGTTAATACAATCTAAGGAATAAATATCCACTTAAAACATCGACTCCTCCAAATAATATGAAAATTCCTCCTAATTCTAATATAGACAATAATCCACCCCCTCCAAAAGGGAGTAATCAGGCATAGAGCAAGGAAGAACCAAGTAAAAGAGGATACAACATTTTAGAGGATATGAAAAATATCAAGGTAAGTATAACTCTTCATGAGTTAGCATAAATCCCTGAATAAAAGGATATTCTATGGAATTCCATTACTGAAAAGGATCTTATGGAAAGAGTTAAGGTATATATAGACAAAGTGAAATTTGATGATGCCAACATCATCTACAAGACTATGCTAAAAGTTCCACCCTTCCTTCTAACTATCTGAGAATTTGGTAAAACATTAATAATTGTTTAGTTAATTCTAGAGCATGTAAAACTATCATGCCCACATCCATATGCCAAAATCTGGGTCTCGCTCTAATTTCTTCAAAGATAATACTTTCATAATTGGACTAAATAGTACTACTAGTAGTTAGAGAACTAACTTTAGACACTAGAAAACTACACACTATGGTTATGGATGTCAAAATATACCTAGATGCCCAACCTACCATTTACACCCTTTCAACCAAAAACTTGAGTCAAAACACAATCTGACCAACTCACCTTCTAACCCACCTTGACCAATCTTAACCGTTTGACCTTCGACCCTTTACCCTTCGAACCTTAATCATTGATAATCTCTCTAACTATTGATGGCCATCACTCTGACTACTAATGGTCAACACCTAAATTTACTTACTTGATATGTGTGAGAGATAACTATAAAAATTAGAAATATGAAAACTATGATTATCAATGTTAGAAAACCTATTGGATTGCCTAGGACCTTTTTGGAACCAATCTACACCAATTTGGCCTAGCTAAGCTCATCCTAAGTTAGTTTTACAAACTAACTCGACCTATCCTTCAACCCCTTTTTCCTTTGGGACATGACCATCAATGGTTAGGGTAACCATTGATGGTCACCCTTGGGAAACCCTAACTGTTGATGGTTAGGGTGAACCACCTAAACATTTAACATGCACATCACTCTGCCTTACTTTTTTATAATTAGGTTATCCATATCCATATACAAATTCATGCATGATCAAGTTAATTTTAGAGTAGATCTTGAACCTCTTGTTTAACATCTTGTTAAGCCTCTCCTCTTTTCCTATATAAAAATAATAGAAGAGGAGAACTAGAGGAGGAGAAAAAAGAGGTGCATAGATCATCAAGAGTAAGTCATCAGTCATCATCATCTTGTTATGTAGGTATCTCTTCATTAGTAATCATCTTTAGCCAGCTCCATAACTTTTCTAAGCAATCAATTATCAACCATAAGATAAGTATATTTTTCTTGTTTTAAGTTTTAGTTATTTAGTGTTAACAAAATTTGTAAATCCAAACACCCCATCTCTATCAAGCATACTTTGACCATTCTCAACAACCTGAGTACTAAACCTTTACCCTTGATACCTTTGAGGCTCTCTCTAGCCCTCAAAACATTTAACCAACAACGTAAAAAAAAATTTTATAACTAACCCATAGCCTATTCTATCCAGAATCAATAAGCTACGAAAAACCCATAGTAACCATTAATGATCATCTTAACCATTGATGGTCACCTTCAACTTCAATCCTAACTGTTGATGCTCACCCTGACTATCAATGGTCACTGTGTAAAATCATACACTAAAAATCAAAAAGTAGAAACAACTCCTCAACCTCAACTAAAACCCTTATTTATTGACTTTTGACCATACTTGAACCATATTTTGAAAGTTTAGCATTCACCTTAATGTTATCTTGTAAAAATAAGCATTTCTTTTTTAAAGCATTTATTTCATTTACTAGATTACTTTCATTTATGTTATGAAACCTTATTTTATCATCAACATTAGCTTATTTTAAAAGGTGTATTGACAACCTCCAAGGAAGTCATGTACTTGGATGTAGCTTGTTAGGTAATCCACCTTCCTACCAAACTAATCAACCATTTTTTTGAGTGCTTTCTTTTCTGTAGGTCATCCTCCCAAGGTAAAAAGGAGATCTTACAACCATCTAGATCATGGAGTGTAAACCAAACATGTTTTTCAACCATACATGTATTGATTTTATTTTCTCTCTTTCTTTAAAACCCAAGAAAAAATTTACATGAAACATTATGGCATGCCCGATGTGACCTAGAATATTTACTCATATTCTCTTTGCATTTATATGATCTTCTCTCTATCTATGCTCATAATTAAATCTAAAATTTCTTTTGCGTTTAAAATCAACTTCATCCATTTCTTAATTTTAACATTATTTCACTTTGAATTAAAGCATAATAATCTTATTGTAGCACTACTTTTATTGCACACACTAGCCAAACCACTT
This sequence comes from Torreya grandis, assembly GCA_037957365.1. NCBI lineage: Eukaryota > Viridiplantae > Streptophyta > Pinopsida > Cupressales > Taxaceae > Torreya > Torreya grandis. The sequence continues at coordinate 279,918 of JARHVA010002854.1, forward strand.
TTAGCAATCAAACATAAAAAAAAATTAAGACAAGGCCTAACTAGGGTTTCATCACCTAATGGTCACCTTAACCTTTTTTGACAATCCTAATTTGAGGTCATTACCAAGGGGAGAACCAACTTAGTCCTCTGGTTGAGTATAAACTCTGAATATCAATATATATTAGCTAAGCACCTAACACTCTTACCATTGTGGGACTGTGAAGTGAGGGGGTAGGCCTTAATACCAAGACACATATTGATTCTAATAAAAATTATTTTGAGCACATAAACAACCTCAAAACAACCCTAGACTACTTTTAAAGTACCTAATCTACAAGATAACTTCTATCACACTTTCTTATAACTTATGACATAAGCCAAAAGAGAGATTAAAATTAACCATAAGATTTAATGTACTATAGCATTTTTTGGGTTAATTTGATAATTTTATTGCTTTTTATTTGTTTTAATTATGAGGAATTTAACTCTTTTTAGTAACCTTCTACCATGTTACCTTCACCTACCTTATCTTTGTTGTCTTGTTTAATGAGGGTCCCATCTATATTCTCTCTAGGAGATCCTAACTTCATTAGACTCCTAAAAGATAACCCTCTTGCCTAAAATTTTACCTTACATAAATATCAACTTATACCCCCAACCATAACTACAATAAACCCAAACTTACCTAAAATAAACATAACCATTCTTATGACCAACACAACCTCACGTATAATCAACCTAACCTCACATAAAATTGACCCAACCTCACTTACAACCAACCCAACCTTGTTTGCAATCAATTCAACCTCAACTACAACTAGTTAAAAACCCTTAAAAACCACTTGATTGTCACTTCAACCAGACAATAACCTTTCAACCTTTATTTAACCCTTGTCATAACCCACCTTAACTATCTCAACCTCACCAATCTTTCAGTTACCTATCACAACCATCTTATCAATTACCTTAATTGCACCAAACTTTTGATTACCTACCTCAACCATCATATAAATCACCTATACCCCCCTTGTGGTAACATTCTTTATCTCAAAACCAAGACTTGTTCTATCTCCCTAGTCATACCAGCAACAACTATCAACCCAACCACTATCAAACTGACCATTATCAACCTACTTTATCAATCTAATCAAATCAAACCAACAATCATCCAATCAAAAACTATCAAACATAATTTTCTAACTAATCAATATTATCACCCTTACTAACATGATCAAACCTATTAATCTAACCTACCTTACCCACCTTTTCAACCTTATCAACCCCATCAAATCAAACCAATAACTATTAACCTACCATATTGAACCAACCAAACTTTTTAAACCACCCAACCATATCAAACCTACCCACCATATCAACCATGTCAAATCTATCAAATACATCAACCTTACCCAACCTCTCAAATAAACCTACCTTATCTACCTAATCAAAACAATTAAAATTTTTGGACCCACTAATACTATGAAACCAATACCTATCAACCAAAATTTTCAAACCAACTAACCTTATTTAGCATACCCAACCCATCTAATCACTCAAACTTGTCAAATCAACCAAACTTATTTAGCCAACCAACTTTATCCAACAAACTAAATATCTTACCACTTTAAGAATCATTGGCTCACCCTCTTCCTAGGTAGTATACCCTACTAGGAAAATCATATGCATTAGTCCTTGGAAAACTCTTAGAGGCTTCTATCATTATACTTCCTCAAATCAAACCCATCAATGCTTATGTTCTCAAATCCATTTGGTTTATAGACAATGAGTTTTGTACATATCATCATACAAATAAACATGTGGTAAATAGATGTGGGTCTTTTAAGATGATCATCCAAAACCTTATGGATCAAAATGAGGCTCCAAAGGATATTCTTTGTGTTTCCCCCAAACTAGCATTGAATGTCTTTAAGTAATCAATCATTGAACCTCAATCTGCACCCATTATTGTGTAAGCCTATAATCAAAGCCCTCAACACAATGAAGCCCATCCATTAAATTTGATCCATAGCACACCAATGAATGAGGAAACTATAACTAAAACCCCATCAGATTTACCTATTGACTAGGTACAACCCTCCCAACTTCCTTCAGCAACCATCATCACTAAGAAAGAATCAACCTTAACCAATCCACTTGTTTACCAAGTGGACCCTTCTAAACTTTCCTTTCAAACCATAATTATGGAAACCAACCTATCTCTTCCACTTCACTTTTTAGTGGATCAACCCAAACCACCTCTTCCACTTCCTCAAAAGGTGGAATGACCTACAATAAGAATACCTATTCTAGCTACCCTTTTAGTTGAGCTAAGCCCAGCTCAAAACCCCTCACCTATAACTAGTCTAACCTCACCTTAAACCAACCCAACCCTAACCCTAACTAAAACCAAACCCATTCAATTCCTCTATAATCTACTCATTTTTATCTACCTAATGACATTATCTTTGGTTTGATTCTCTTTTGAATAACACCCAATCTTTGTCACCTTACCTTAACAAGAAAACTAAAAAACAAGAAAATCCAACCAATAAGATGAATCAACAACCCATCCTACCTCCCTCAACCAATCAAACCAACCTCTAAACCAAATCAATCAACCATGACCAACCCAAATTTTAATCCAATCATAAGCAATTTATCTATCCATAAAAAATTAACATCAACCCTTCATTTGATATTTCTTGGATCACAACTACCCTTTTATCCAAACTACCCACACCTCATCTAAGTTCCCTCATTGGGACAATTTAACACTCTTGTCCACCCCACCTCTATTTCAATATGATGTTCCCAACATCATTTATAGACCTCAAACCTACCCAAATCCAACCCAATAATGTTTTCCTCACCATAACACCATAATGATGATCCCACCTAAACCACCACCTATAACTTTAGATCCAAACTAACAAATAATAACGCTTGGGAGGAAAATGAATTCATATTGATCCCTCTTAAACCCTCTTATTAAACAACACCTCAACTTGGAATCATTTTTCCATCTTTGACCATCCATGGAAAGAGCAAACTAGGGGAACTATCCCTTCATATGGCTTTGATCATTTATCAACCCAAACCATACCTTAAATATTAACCAAACTAACCCTTTGAATATTTTTTACCTCAACCTATCAACCAACCAACCCTAAACTATTGGAGATTACCTTTCTCCTTCACCCAACCAAACTTATGGGAGATTACCCTTCTCCACCAACCTATTTAGGAGTCACCTTCTCCCCAACCTTTGAAGAGTACCTTCTCCATCAATCTAATGTAAACCAAGTGATATACCAAATTGGGAAAACCTATTAAGACACCACCCAACCTATTTAGCACTCATCCTCTCTCCCAAAAATTAGAGATTACCCTTCTCCACCAACCTATTTAGTAGTCACCTTCTCCCCAACCTTTGGAGAGTTCTTTCTCCATCAACCCAACCTAAACCAAGTGGTTTAACAAATTGAGGCAACCTATTTGGATACCACCCAACTTATTTGGTAGTCACCCTCTCCCCCAACTATTGAATATTACCCTTCTCCACTGACCTATTTAGGAGTCACCTTCTCCTTAACCTTTGGAGAGTACCTTCTCTATCAATCCAACTTGAACTAAGTTTTATACCAAACTAGGGCAACCCATTCATACACCACCCAACCTACTTGAGAGTCACATTCTCCTTAAACCATTGGAGATTACCATTTTCCACCACCCAATAAACCATTTGAGATTACCCTTCTCCACCAAAATATCACTAACCAACCTCACTTTTTTGTCAACCCAAATATTTTTCACATCTCATCAAGTGTTGGAAAGTAACTAGGGGACATTGACTCTCTTGATGATGTCAACCATTTTTACAATCATAGATATGGGGCATATCAAAACTTAAAACCCTAAATGCTTTATGTTTTCATCATGTTCATTTTTTAAACCAAGTTTTATGGTCACCTTTTGTCTAACTTAAGCTAATCCCTTATTTGCACCCACATTCATCATCTTATTTTTGGGGAAATCAACTACAACTGAATCATGTGATTATTCATCACAATAATAGCCTAATATTAAACTATGGGAACCACATCTCTACCCATAGAATTATTCTCAAGGTACATTATATCCCTCTTCAAGACAAATTCCCATGGTCATTGTCACCTAAAATTCTTTTCACCTATTAAACCTTCTTGTGCTCATAGTTTTTCCTTCATAAAGGTAACCCCTTGAGCATATTTAGTGAAGTATATGTCAATAAAAATCAAACAAAATTAAAATCAATATCAAAAGTCAAAAACATATCATGGGTCATTCCTAGCAGTCACAGACTTCTCCCTTGAAGGATAGTTATTGAAAACTTATTCAAAATTGTAAAACATAAGGTAGACTACTCCCTTAAAGGAAAACTATCAAAATCATTTAAACTAAGCACATAAACTTAGACCACTCCATTGAAAGATGGATAAATAAATCATTTATCAAAGTTAGCAGTTTCTTGGAAGCTTCCTACATCGATCAGCTTCCCCAACCCTCCAAGCAAAATCAAAAGAAGCAAAAACCCCACAAGCAAAAATAAAAGAATTTTTTAAGCTGTAATCATCTCTCATAAAAGCAATAATCTTATAAATTCATAATTGGCTCTCATAAGTAAACTTCCCACACTAATAAGTCTACACTTTATATGATATAGACTTATTTACATTGACTCTTTAGAAACCTACAGAATAGGAATGTTAGTCTCATAAGAAGGTTCCATTTTCATCCATCTCCCATTTATATGTTAGAAGCAAAGGATTTTGAGCTTACTTTAAACTGCATTATTAAGTCACTTATTTTAACCAATAAACTAACAACAATTCCATGCATGAAAGGGGCTTATGTTCATATGCCCACCCATCTTACTGTTATGGTCTTTGTCAATTGGAGCATTTAGCCTACTCCTTATACTTTCATGATAGCCTTGTCAAGATGTATGTCTTCCTTTTTATGTTCATTAATTCACTTAGCTACCCACCTTGTACCCTTTCACCAAGAAATGGGGCACTTTTTTTACCAAACCAAGTGGTACCCCAAATTGGGCAACTAATTTGAACACCACCAAGTATTGAAGATTACTTTTATCCACAAACTACTAATTGGAGATCACCTTCCTCCATATCCCACCCTTCCTTTTTTGTACCATTACCTAAACTAACCATTAGAGATCACCCTTCTCCATTGATCATCACCCACCCATGGATTTACCTTCTCCACCTACCCTAACCACCTCGTCACCTCATCATCAGTCCATTTTGGCTCATTTGGTGCATAATTACATGAAACTTTTTTCCTAGTCTTTTCACCATAATTAAAACATTGTAATGTTGACCCTTTTGAATTTTACACTATCTCATACATATTAGACCCACTTGAGTCTTTTTGGGAGCACTTCCTACCTTAGATACCTATGACACATAACCCTTTTGTGTTTTCCTCATGAGCACTTCTTGCTTTTGATACCTATTGGAAACATAGAAATCACATAAGAAACTTACATTTACAAGTGTTCCCAACTACCATGCCTACCAGAGGCCATGTGGTTCACTTGTCACTTGTCCTTCTTAACATCAACCCTTATTTTTACTAACATTGGCAACTTTAGTCTTTCTGTGATCTTGACTAATTACACTTAGTCACATTTTATGTGCAAGTTTGTATTTAAAATGCCCAACCTCATGTCACCACCTCATGAATAACCATACACTACTTATCAAACCCATATGCAATTTCTATTTTCCCTCATCAACTCCTAGTTTGAGGGAGAATACCTCCTCTTACTCTCAAGGTAACCAGACCTTTAATCCATACTCCATTTTTGTTTTGCATTTTTTTCACACAAGCCACACAATAAAAAGGGGAAAAACATAGACATTGTAAATATGCACACTATGATTTTGAATGTCAAAAAACCTCTTAGATTTCTTAGGACCCTCTTGGGATAAATCTACACCAATCTGGCCTAAACAAGCTCATCCATAATTATTTTTACAAACTAGCTCAACTTAGCCCTTTAACCCCTTTTTCCTTTGGGACTTGATCATTGATGGTTAGGGTAACAATCGATGGTCACCCTTATAACCCATGACCATTGATGGTCTGGGTGCCCCGCTTGAGTATTCAACATGCACATCACTTTACCTTGCTTTTTCATAATTAGCTTATCCATATCCATTTACAAATTTTACATGATCAAGTTAATTTCAGATCAGCTCTTGAACCTCTTTTCTAACATCTTATTAAGCCTCTCCTCTTTTCCTATATAAAGATAAGAGAGGAGGAGAACTAGAGGAGGAGAAAAAAGAGGTGCATAGATCATAGGATCAAGTCATCATTAGCTTATTATGCAAATATCTATTCATCATTAATCATCTTTGGCTAGCTCTAAAACTTCTCTAAGATATCAATTATAAACCATAATCTAAGTATATTGTTCTTGTTTAAAGTTTTAGTTATTTAGTTTTAGCAGTTTTGTAACTCCAAACACCCTATATATACTGAGCATCCCTTAACCATTCTCATCCAATTAAGTACCAAACCTTTACCCTTGATACTTTTGAGGCTGTATTTATCCCTCATAACCATTAACCAACCTCAAAAAACCTACAAAACCTTTCTATAACCCACCCATAGCCTATTATATTGATAATTAATAAGATGTGAAAACCCCATGGTAACCATCAATGGTCATCTTGAGTGTTGATGGTCACTTTCACCTTTAATCTTGACCTTTGAGGATCACCTTGACCATTAATGAACACTATGTAAAATCAGACACTAAAAATCAACAAGCAAAAACCATTCCTTAACTTAACCAAAACCCTATTTTCTTGACTTTTTACCATACTTAGACCATATTTTGATAGGTTAGCATTCACCTTAATGTTATCTTGTTAAAATAAGTATTTATTTTCAAAATTATTTATTTATTTTTTTAGAGTACTTTTATTTATGTTATACAACATTATTTTATCATCAACATTAACTTGTTTTAAAAGGTGGATTGCCAACCTCTAAGGAAGTCATGTAATTATTGGATCTAGCTTGCTAGGCAATCTACCTTTCTACCTAAATAATCAACCATTTATTTGAATGCTTTCTTATCTATAGGTCATCCTGCCAAACCAAAGAGGAGATCTCACAACCATCTAGATCATGAAGTGTAAAGCCAATAGGTTTCTCAACCATACCCTATCAAGTTTCTTTTCTCTCTTTATTTAGAACCTAAGTGAAAATTTACATGAAACACTAACACATAAAAATCTTATCTAGATGGCCACCTTATCCATTGCTAACAGATCATGAAGCATCATAACCATTAACTAAACATCCTATGGAACCTTTAACCTTCATCTCTCTTAGCCTATAAAAGGAGAACAGGTCCAAAAAAGCGATGGATGCTTTCTTTAGATAAGGATTCTTCATCAGGATTATTTTTTGCAGGTCTTCCTTCCAGCTAACTAGTTAGCATAATAAAGACCTAACACTCTGTTAAACTTGCTTTACAACCACATGCACCATTACTTTGCCAAAATTCCTCTAGGCTTTACCAATATATTCAACCAAATTTAACAATGATCGAGATAAAAAATTAGTTTCTTTATTTTATTTTTACCTCCTAAAGACCACCTTCTAGACCCCTTTTGACCCTTAGCTAAACTTCCACCAACCTACCAATCCATCTACAATTTATTTGTAGTCTAACCTTTTACCTTAACTAGACCTATCAATAGTAACCATTGATGGTTGAATATCAAACTATCAATAGTCACCCTGAACATTGATGGTCGACTATCAAACTACCGATAGTCACCCAACCTTTGATAGTTACCCTAACTATTGATGATCACTCTAACTATCAATGGTCACTATGTGAAATTTTGTGACCAAAACTAGCAACCATTAACCACCAATCACACCTCAATAAAACCCTGATTTCTTGGCCTCTATCATTTCATAGACTAGAAATAGTAACTTGACCTAACCTAAACATTTCTTTAATAATTTTGCATTCACCTAAATGTAATTTTGTTAGAAAAATAGAATTTTACTCATAAAGTATTTATTTATTTAGATCTAGTACTTTTATGTTATATAACTTTTATATTCAACATTAACTTATATCAAAAGGTGGATTAATAACCTCTTAGAAAGCTCACACTTCTTGGTTCTAGATCTTTCTAGGCAATCCACCCAACCTACCTAAATAACCAACCCTTTTCAAGTTCTCTCTTATTTCAGGTCATCTTCCCAAGCTAAAGAAGAGTATCTACAACCATCTACAACATGGAGTGCACAACCATCTAGGTTCTACCAACCTCTACCCCTCTTTTAGTTTTGCCTTTCTTCTATAAAAGCAAAAATTTGAGTAAAACATTCAGGCATGCCTGGTGGAACCTTTGCTTCTTTATTCTATTCTCATACAACAAAATTGAAAATTTATTTTGGGTATAAGACTAACTACATACATTGATTTCTTGCATCTTTAACTTATTTAGATAAATTAAAAGAAAAGTAATCAATCATAGCTTTAACTATTTATCACACACCATATAAAACTACTTATAAATCAACACATTTTAATATTTGACATAAGACCCAACTAGGATTTCATCACCTAGTAGTAAACCTTCACCCTTTGGTTATCTTACTTAGATTCACTAATAATAAGAGAATCTAAAACTCAACTCTTTGATTGAGTCTAAAATCTATAAATTAGTATGTACTAGCTAAGCACCCAACACCCTTGTCATTATGGTGTGTGAAGTGAGGGGGTAAGCCCTAACATCAATCCATGTTCTGACTTTTAATATATATTTTGAGAGCCATAACTAACCTAAAACTAACCATAGACTTCTCTTCTAGTAGCCTCTCTACAAGCCAAGCCTTCTAACATTCTTTCTAGCTTGAGGCATAAGCTAAAAGAGAGACTAAAAGGAAGCTTAAGAGGTAACATACTTTAGTGTGTGTTTTACCTTTTTGACTTTTTCTTATCTTATCTTTGTTTTGAGTTGTGAGAAGTCAACCTTCCACCATTTTTCTTCCATTTATTTATCTACTAGGGAACAAGCCTATCTTATCTCTTGGAGATAATAATTTTTCTAAGATTTTAGATAACAACCATCTTACCTTAGAGTGATACCTTGCATCATGAGCCACTTATGCTCCTAACCCTACCTACAAACAACCTAACCTCATCAAAAACTAACCTAACCTCACACATAATCAATTAAACCCTACCTATCACCTATCAAAATTCAACTAAAACCAACCAACAAACTATAAACTATGACCTAAGCTAGTTACAATGGCAATGGACTAGATAATCAAAGTAGAGTCATTTATTCCTGGTACCTATGACCAACCAACCCTCACCTACAACCAATAAAATCTCATCTATAAACAACTAACAACCTATCAACTACAATTTGACCATCATCATACCTAACCAACAACCCATCAACACCAAATTAACAATTATCATAACCAACCTCAACTTCAACCTATCTAACCTCATCAACTATTAGGTCACCTACTCCAACTATCATATCAACTACCCCAACCCACTTTGAGATAGTCCTCTTCATCTCAACACTAATATTTGGTCTATCCTTTGTGTCAGCTAACTAACAACTATCAAACTAACTTATCAACTTTACCTAACCTATTAAAACAAACCACCTTATCAACCTTACCCAATCAATCAAACCCACCCAGCCTATCAACTCAACAAAACCTATCAAACCAACTAACCTCATAAAACCAATTGATTAGATCAAAAAATTAGGATAAATACATCATTGAACCTCTTTTTGCACCCATTATTATACACAATAATAACCAAATCAATCAACATAATGAGGTATATCTATTAGATTTAGTTCTTGGTCAACCTATAATTAAGGAAACCATAATCCAACCCTTAACCAAGCCACTTGTTAACCAAGTGAAACCTTCTTGACTTTACATTAAAATCATAATCAAAGAAACCAATCAACCTTTTCCACTGACCCATGTGGAACCATCCAACCAACCTCTTCTACTTACCCTTGTGAAACCAACTAATCAACCTCTTCCACCTACTCATGTGGAATTAACTAACCAACCTTATCCACTCACCCATATGGAACCAACTAACCTACCTCTTACACTTACCAATGTTTTGCAACCTACCATCAACCCAACCTTAATAACCATTAACCCTGCCTCACCTACCATCAACCCTACCTTACCAACCATCAACCTATCTTTAATAACTATTAACCCTAACTCATCTACCATCAACCAAACCAAACCTACCCTTAACCCAACCAGACTTATCATTGACCTAACCTTTCCTATAACCATTCAACCAAACTTACTTTACCATACAAACCAAATAATCAAACCAAACCAACCAAAAAACTAACTCAATCACTTATATTACCTCTCTCAACTAATTAAACCAACCTCTCAACCAAATTAATCAACCACCATCAACATACCTTTTAAATCAACCATAACCAACATATCTAGCAACCCAAACCAAGATCAATCCATCAAACCTACCAATCCTACCCTAAGGCTTTGACCATTTATCAACCCAAACCATGCCTTAACAATTAACCAAACTAACCGTTAGGATTTTTTTTTTCCTCGACCTATCAACCAACCAACCCTAAACTATTGGAGATGACCTTTCTCATTCACCCAACCAAACTTATTAGAGAATCACCTTCTCCCCTTACTTAGTGGATTCACCTTATACACCAACCTACCTAACCTTTGGATATTACCCTTCTCCATTTTACTAGCCATTTGTGCTTTTTCAGGATCACATCCTACATTAAATAACTAAAAACTCGCTAATGAACATCTTACTTTAACCATAAAATCATTGGATAGTACCCTTTTCTATCAACCAACCAACCAACTAAATGACTTCAATCTTAGTAATTTTGAGCCAATTTTTTCATGATTTTTTTATCACCAACCTATTTTGGAGTCATCTTCTCCCCCAACCATTGGATATTACCATTATCCACCAAAATATTTGGAAGTCACCTTCTCCCCCAACCACTAGTGATTACCCTAAAATATTGTGCCAAGATCTTTGAATAGTGTTTAAGTAAAAATGTTGATTCTCATAGAGAGAGCTCTAAAATTCTAAAAGAAGGAAAATAATGCATTCAATTGATTTTAATAATGAGTTATTCACTTTACAAAAAAGAAAAGTGGGGTACATATAGGGAAACTTAGGGAAACATGAGGAAGCCCCTAATTTTCTTAATTAACTAATCAAAATTAAATATAATTAACTTATGGACCCTTTATAACTAACCTAAAAAATCTTAAATAATGTATAATGGCCATACGACCATGTAGGAAAAACCTAGTGGAAAAAATCACTACACTAACATCCCCCTTAAGCAAAGCTTAGGTGAGATGAGAATTGGGTCCCAATAATGAAAGCCTAATGAGGTACCCATGTACATAGTGATGAACCTTCATATGAGGAAGAATAAAGTCGAGCATCCCTAACCCCAATGAGATCTAACAAATGAACAAATTTACTCTGTATGAAAGGCTTGGTTAGAATATCTACAATTTGCTTTGATGTTGGATAGTATCGAAGATCAATAATTTTTTCATTGATAAGTTCCCTAATGAAATGCATGTGAATATCTACATGCTTTGTCCTTTGATGAAGAACTAGATTCCTATAAATATAGATAGTTCTTTGGTTGTCATAGTAGATGATTATTAGCCTATTAAACTAGACATTAAACTCAGTGTGAATCCCTTGAACCTAGATTGATTTAGTGGTGGCATTGATATCCCCTCTATATTCTACCTCTATGGATGATAAATCAATTACATTTTACTTATTACATGACCAACCTATTAGGCCCAAACCAAGTGAGAAACTATATCCTAAAGTGGACTTTTGACTCTAAATATCTCTAGTCCAATGTGAATTTTTATATCTAATCAAATCAAACTCTATTCTTACTCCATAGTGTATTCCATAATTGCATGAACCCTGAATGTAGTGAAGAATTCACTTTGCTACTTTTTAATTAAACTCATGTTGCTCATACATAATAAAGATACCAAACCAACTACATAGAATATGTTAGGTCCAGTGTGTGTGAGATAGATAAGATTTCCCATGAATTGTTGATATGGAGTTGTGTAAATGAATGGTATAGGACAAACAACCTCAAGCTTCACACCAGATAAGAAGGGAGTAGGAGATGGCTTACAATCAACCATGTTAAACATTACAAGAAAATCAAGAGAATACTTAGATTGTGATAAAGTTATCCCAAAATCTAATTGAATGAATTCAATCCTAAGAAAGTAGTGCAGTAATCCCATGTCTATCATTGAAAATCTATCTTAAAGTGTAGTTTTCACTACTGAGATGTATGATTGTGAGCTCCTTATAATTAGTAAGTCATCCACATAGATAACTAGGATCAATAGAGAATAATATTTCCATAATATGTAGACATTAAGATCTAAGTGGCATCTAGTAAACCTTATTGTGAGGATAAAGGAGTCCATCTTGGCATACCATACCCTAAGGACTTGTTTGAGTCTATAGATATATTTCCTAAGTCTGTAGACTATGAAGGTATTTTCCACAAAGCCTTGTGGTTGCTCCATATATATCTCTTATTTGAGGTCACCATGTAGAAAATTACTCTTTACATCCATTTGGTGAACATCCCACTGATGTGTGGCTATGATGGCTATAGTGAGTCTTATAGATGTCATCTTGGCTACAAGAGTAAATGTCCTAGTGTAGTCTATACTAGGCACCTAAGAAAACCCCTTTTCAACCAAATGATATTTTTAGTTATCAACTAACCCATATACACCATACTCGGTCTAATAAACCCATTTTCAATGGACCAATTTTCTTCCTTTTGAAAGAGGGACCAAGTCTCATGCTTTGTTCCTGATTAGGGAATTATACTCTTCCTACATACTAAAATCCCATTTTTTTATGCTAGATGCCTTCTAAAAGGTTTGTAGATCTAAGGTAATGGACAAGTAGGCATGTGATGTCCCTTGAAACTATGATTGTGTCCACCTTATATTTGATGGATTTCCAAACCATCCTTCAACACTTTGAAGTGTTTGTATATCCTAAAGAGGACTAGAACTGTATGATATTGGAGAATTAAGAGGTGAGTCCTCATCATCTATAGTGTGAGTGTGAGATGGAGGAGGTGAATCCTCATCACTACTCTCATCACTTGAACTTGGAGAAGAATAAGAGTCATCATCATCATCAGGAAGATCTTGAGGTGGGTCTATGCCACTATCTAAAGTGGAATCAATGTCAAGTGAGACTTTTAAAAAGTCTAGAGTGACAGGATTATGTTCAAGTGGGCCCTTACAAAACATGACACTCCTTTAATTGAAAAAATCATGATTTTTAGGATGGAAAAAACCTATATCCCTTAACACCCTTTACATACTCCATAAAGATGCAAGATTGACTCTAAGGGTCCATTACCTTACATTTTTTCTTGGGAACATGGGCCATAACTAGTGATATAAACACTTTAAATTGATCTAATGTGGGCTTGTGACTATCCAAAGCTTCAAAATGAGTGATTCCCTCCAATTCTTTATGTGTAACTCGATTCTAAATATATCATGCATAGTTGATTACTTTGGCCCAATACTAAGGAGCAAGAGAATTTGATTAAAGCATGTAGTTTGCCATTTACCATTTTATTCAAGGTATGATTCTTGAATTTGGACACACCATTATGCTAAGCACTATATATAACTATGTGTTACATTTGAATCCAATCTGATTTGAAAAAATACTTAAACTTTTTGTTTATATACTCTTTTCCATTTTCAGTCCTTAAGATTTTAATGAAACATTCTGACTACTTCTCCACAAGTGCCTTGAAGTCCTTAAAGTGATCAAAGACCTCAAACTTGTTTTTTAGAAAAAACACCCAAGTCTACCTCAAAAATTCATCGATGAATGTGAGCATGTATCTTATCTTGTTGAATGAAGGTTTTGGAAATGGACCTGTTAAGCCACTATGGACTATCTCTAGATTTTGTGAGCTCTCCTTGCTTTTCCCTTGTCATATTTCTCTTCCAGATGCTTACCAATAATTCATCCATTGCATAGGCCATCTGATAATTTAACTTTAGGAAACCCTAAAACCATGTCTTGATGATTAATTTTCTCTAGGTAATGGTAGTTTAAATGGTCAAACCGTTCATGCCATAGTTTACTTAATCCATCTACATGAGTAAATAGTGCAGCTAAGGGCTGATTTGGGTTAAAGTGTGAGAAGGTATATAGCCTAGAATGATGATTGACCTTCTGATGAGCCACTATAGTGTCACTATATATGTCTTTTATGATTATTAAATTAGGTGTGAACTCAACTCACTTCCCTACACCTATGTGAGTAATTTGATATATTGATAGAATATTGGTGAATAGTGAGGGAACACATAGAACATCATTGAACATCCCATCACTTAATTAAACTAATATTTTTCCATTATATTATGCTATATTGTCATCATCCATGAGAATTGAAGGCATAGAACATGGCTCTATTTCTAAAAATAGATCCTCTAAAGAGGCCATGCGATAGGAAGCACTCAAGTCAATACTCAAGTTAAAGTCTGAGAAGCTATTGCAATAAGTGACTTTCCCTTGATTTTACCATTTTTGTTATCTTCACCCTTTATAAAATATTGTGATGATGTGTTCTAAGATGAAGATTCAGGAACACTAGTGTTGTTTTTCTCAAGCATCTTAATCAAGGTGTCAATCTTCTTTTTCATGCACTGAGATTCATCATGCCCAAGTTTATTATAAAAGTTACATTTGAGTTTCTCCTTATTAGGTTTCCAACTTAAGGAAGAATCATTTGATGATTCCTTTATATTGGCATCAAATTTTTGATTCTGCTTGTGTTCATGATTAGGTTTAGACTATTTTTTCTCCTATTTGCCATTGTTAGAAGACTTATTGTTACCCTGATTGACAATCAAGGAATGTGATTTTAAAGACATTAGTGCACCCATTTGAACCAAATTATCTTAATCCTAAGTTATATTGACAATAAAATCATCAAATGATGGCTTTTTCCAAGTGAATCTAAGTGCACATTTGGTAGCATGAAATGTAGAGACAAAAATTGAATAGTTATGACCTAGTTTTGCAAGCATGGATAAAATTAACTAGTCATCTATTTTTATCAATTCCACATTGATTCAACTATAGTCTCAATCATGATGTCTTTAAAATTTATGAAGAAGTATTTTAAATTCAAAAGGAAATAGGAGGTCAAGAGATATTGATAGACATATAAACCTATAGGCCTCATCACATCTATTATACCACTTAACCTTTTTTACATCTTTATATGGCTCAGTTTCCTCACCCATAGAAATATGATAGAGTCCTTTACCTATCAAAGTGAGTTGTATTTTAGACTTTCATTCGAGATACTTAAATGGTGTGAGTGGTTAAATGTTTTGATCTATTAGTGTATATTAGAATGAGACAAATTAAAAATTTGAGATGAAATAAAAATAAGCATACAGTACAAGTATCCCCTAAACTATCAATAATACCCCCTTAAAGTTACAATCCACACATGCTCAATCTTGGACATTGAGCATAGCTAAGAATGCATCTATGAGAAATCAATGTGAGAAAGTATGAGAGGGACATGAGGCATAGCTGATAATGCATCCAAAAGGAAAGGTACAAAGGTTTGAAGAAAGTTTTAAGCTATTACATAATATGAAAAATGGATGTTACAAAAGTCTTGAAATAATGTTACCAATGTGTAGATCTCAAGAAAATATGCACTTTTAAAAAGATGGCACCTTAAAAGGAGGTACATATTGAAATTTATAGCACTAACTAGTTCTTACTCCGACAAACTCCTAGAACCTTTCCAAAAATAGAAACAAAATTTTCAAACTTGTGTCTTTAAATCCAAAAATGGAAATAACTTTACTCTATTTCTTCACTACCTTTCACCTAAAATTTGGCATCTTCCTAAACATCACACAGGGTTATAACACTACTTTACTTTGGGTTCTTACAACTGATTTACTTAAAAAGCAAGAAGTAATTGACTGTGGAAAACCTGAATTGGTCTTCCTAGTGTATTTTAGGTTCTTGCAACTATATTACTTTAGGTTCTTGTAACATCATTACTTTGGGTTCTCAAATAGCTAAAACTTACAAAAAGTAATAAGTAATCAACCCTAAAAAACTTGATTACTTATTAGTAGTATATTTTGGGTCCTTCAAACAACTTTACTTTGAGATTTCAAATAGCTACAACATAAAAAAGTAAATGAGTAGTCAAACCTATAAAACTTGATTACTTCTTAGCAGTGTATTTTGAGGTTGTGAAGTTTTATTGTTGAAGCTCGATTACTTATAAGAAATTACCTTGGATAATCTCAATTACTTCCAAGTAGTTTCCTTGGAGAAGCTTGATTACTTATAATTAATTACCTTGGATAAGCTTGATTACTTCCAAGTAGTTGCCCTGGAGAAGCCTGATTACTTCATGTAGTCTATTTTAGGTTTCTTGGACTATTTTACTTAACTTCATGAATTCAAAGTAAAGCAACTCAAAAAAATCAATTTGATGTATGATCAAGTTTTTGGGGTTGAGAAGTTTGATTACTTCTAGTTGTGGTGTTGGAAAAGCCTGATTACTTCCAAGTAGTGTAATTCAGGTTTATTAGACTTCTTTACTTAATTTTATGAATTAGAACTAAAGTAATGCCAAAAAATTGATTTTATCTACAAATAAGTTGTTACACTCCAAAAACCTAATTTGGTTTAGAATCAAGTAATTTCCTTCTGAGAACCTGAATTGGTATATGGAGAGTAAATCAGGGTTTTTGGGCTTGATTAATTCATTTGTATGGATGTTTGACTAGATGGAAAAAATTGATTTTTAGGAAAATCTATGAAATTAATAAAAAATTTAAAGGCAACCTATTTTATATCTTAAAAATCCGAAAAAATATATGCAAACATATTTTTAGTGAAAGGCCTTATGACATAAGTTTTAAGGTAGATTAAGAAAATTCCTACAAGGTTAAAAATGGTAGCCAAGATAGAAGAAAAACCAACAAGGTGAATGCATGGAATATCTTACTAGGGAGTCTAATGCATGAGGATATCAAGAAGGCTCTGATACCATGAAAGAGTGTGCCAAGAACTCTAAATAACATTCAAGCAATAATGTAAATTCCTATAGATAGAGTTCCAAAATTATAAGAGAAGGAAAATAATATATTTAATTTATTACAATAATGAGTGAGTAACCTTCCAAAAAGTAAAATTGGAGTACATATAGGGAAAATTAGGGAAACATGAGGAATCCCATAATTTTATTAGTTAACTAATTAAAATTAAATATAATTGGCCTATGGACCCTTTATAACTAACCTAAGGAAGCTTAAATAACATAGAATAACCATACAACCATGCAGGCAAAACCTAGTGGGAAAAAAGACTAAACTAGCATACCCTTCTCCACCAGCCTATTTGGGAGTCACCTTCTCCCCCAACCTTTTGAGAGTACCTTATTCATTAACCCAACCTGAACCAAATGGTATACCAAACTGAGGAAACCCATTTGGACACCACCCAATCTATTTGGGAGTCATCTTCTCCCCCAAACTTTTAAGAGTACCTTATCTATAAACCCAACCTAAACCAAGTGGTATACCAATTTTGGGTAACCCATTTGTACACCACCAAACTTATTTGGGATTCACCTTCTCCCCCAACCATGAGAGATTATTCTTCTCCACCACCTTGTGAACTATTGGTTATTACCGTTCTCCATAAAACTATCACCTAACCAACCTCACCCTTTTGTCAATCTAAATTTTTTTCACATCTAATAAATTATCATAAATTAACTAGGGGACATCTACTCTCTTGATTGACATCAACCATTTACACAAGTATGGATTTAGGGCATATCGAAACCTCAACCTTCTTAAATGATTTTACATTCACATATGTTCTTTCAATAAATAAGTTCTTAGTCATTTTGTGTCTAACTCAAGCTCATCCCTTATTTTCAATCACCTTCATCTCCTTATCTTTAAGTACAAATGATTAAAAATAGGATCATGTGATTATCCATCATGAACTTATCCTAATTCTAAGCATAGATACCATGGATTTACCCATGACATGATCCTCATGGTACTTTCCAACCTTCTTAGCATAGATTCCCATGGTCATTATCACTTAAACCACCTATTTTACCCATAATCAGCCTCTTTTTGATAAGGCTTTTCATTAATAAAGGAAAACCTTAGGCCTATATAGACAGTACATGTCTAAACCAACATCAAAACAATTTGGGATACCAAACTATCACTTTTGTCAACATCTCTAATTGGTAAACTGCTCCTTTAAAGGATAGGTGCCTCAAATAATAAAAATTGCTTGAACTTAAGGTAAATTTATCCCTTTAAGGATAAATATAAAACATGAAAAAACCTAAACTAGACCACTCCCTTAAAGGAGGCCTAAGTCAACTTTGTCAAAAATAAGCATTTGAAGCTTCCCACATTGATCAGCTTCCCAAACATATCAAACAAAGGAATAACATACCCTATATCAAAATCAAATACCAAGATATCCCAAGAAAGATGCAATTGAATTTCACAATAGCATTAGTAGACTTCTCACATTGATCAATCTACACCTTGCATATGACATGGACTTATCTATCATGGTTCATAGGTCACCTACAAAAGGGGCAAACCATCCCCATAATAAGGTTACCCTAGATATCACCAACTACTTATCATCCATATCCCATTTTGTACTCCATAAATCAAGGGATATTTGAGCTTAGTTGACACCACGTGATAAAGCTACCTTTTTTCTAACCATTAAACTAACAATAGTGTAAAACATGATAGGGGTTTAGGTTCATAAGCACACCCATATTTCCATCATGATATTTTTCAATTGGAACATTTAGCCTCCTCCTTATAATTTCATTACCACTTAGGAATATGTGTCTTCCCACTTTTGAGTCATTAAAACCAACCCATCAAAATAACTAATCAGTGAACCTATTTTGGAGTTACATTCTCTAACAACTATTAACATTTCCCATGAACCATTGGAGATTACCCTGCTCTAACCTACCCTTACCTCAACCATAAACTCATTAGAGATTACCCTTCTCCTATGAAACCTAAACCAAGTGATACATCAAACTAGGGTAAACCATTTGAAACACAACCCAACCATTGGGGAGTCACCTTCTCCCCCAACCTTTGGAGATTATGTTTCTCTATGAAACCCAAACCTTTGGAGATTACCCTTATCTCAACTACCTTTACCTTAACCACAAACCATTGGATATTACCCTTCTCTTACCAAACCCAAACCAAGTGGTACATCAAATTGGGGCAACCCATTTGAAACACCACCCAATCATTGGGGAGTCACCTTCTCCCCCAACATTTGGAGATTACCTTTCTATGCAAACCTTTAACCAAACCCAAACTAAGTGGTAAATCAAATTATGGAAATCCATTTGAAACACTACATAACCATTGGGGAGTCACCCTTTCCCCTAACCTTTGGACATTATCTTTATCCACAAAAAATTAACCTTTAGAGATTACCTTTCTCTATAAACCTTCAACCAAACCAAACCAAGTGGTACATCAAATTAGGGAAACCCATTTAAACACCACTAACCAACCATTGGAGAGAACCTAATCTCTATAAAATAACCATAAACCATTGGGAGAACACTCTCTCCAACCAACTGACCAACCACCTGACCAATCTACGTCAACATTGGCCATTTTTGACCCAAACTATTCTCATATTTTACAATGACCTTCCCTTAGTCCTTTTGACTGCACCAATTACCTTTTCATGTTAACCATTATAATTTTCACCACTTCATGCACAACCAACCATTTTGTGTTTTCCAAAGAGAACATCCTACTTTGGATGCCTATGAGACATTGACCCAATCTAGGAGACTTATAGAGTAACTTGATCATCTATGCCTAACATTGGGGCTTAGTTACCTTATCACTTGTCCTTCTAGAATCAAACTTATTTTAACCAACATTGGAAACTTATTCTATGCATGATCTTGACTATCACACTTAGTCACATTTTGTGTGCATGTTTACATTTTAATGCCCAAACTCACCTACCACCCTTGTCACCTACCTTCCCATCCACTTACCCACTCATCAAAATTATACCCAATTGTACTTCACCTCATAGATTTATAGTTTTAGGTAGAACACCTCCTCCCATGCTCAATACAACTAAACATTTGACCCATAATCTATTTTATTTTTACATCTTGTTGATACAAATTTTATAAAAAAAGGTGGAAAATGTAGACACTAGAAAACCACACACTATAATTCTATATGTCAAAGTAACCCTAGATTCCCATCCTACTATTCACACTCTTTTAACTATAAACCTAAGTCAAAACACTCTTTTACTAACTCACCTTCTAACCCACCTTAACTGAACTTAACCATTTGACCTTTGACCCTTTATAAACCCTTTGACCCTTGACCACTAATAGTCACTTTAACCACTAATGGTTAGCACCTAAACTTACTTACTTGATTCATGTGTAATATAACACATCAAAATATTATCTAGATGGATGCATTTTCCATTGCTAACACATCATGAAGTACCAAAACCATCAACCAAACCTCCTATGAAACCTTCTACCTCCATCTCTCTTTGTATATAAAAGGAAAGCAAGACCAAGAAAGGGATGGATGATCTTTCTAGATAATTATTTTTCATAGAGATTATCATTTACATGTCTTCCTTCTAGCCAACCAGCTAGCATAATAGAGACCTAACACTCTACCAAAATTTATTTTCAACTCCAAGCACTGTTATTCTACTAAAATTCCTCTAGGCTTCACCAACATCTTCAACCAACTTTAGAAATCAAGCTATGTATCTGTCTCTCATTAGGATTAATAATTAGTTTCTTTATTTTATTGGTACCTCTTTAACACCACTTTGGACCCTTAACCATACCTCCACAAACCTACCAATCTATCTATAATTTATTTTTAGTCCAACCTTTTACCTTAACCATACCTATCAATAGTAACTACTAACAATTGACTGTAAAACTATCCACAATCACCTTAACCACTAAGAGTCAATTGTCAAACTAATAAAAGTCACCCAATCATTTATGGTTACCCTAGCCACTCATAGTCACTCTAACCACTAATGGTCACTGTGTGAATTTTTTTGACAAATAACTATCAACCATTGACCACCAACCAAACCTCAACCAAACCCTATTTTATTAGCCTCTATCACATCATAAACCAAAAATAACAACCAAACCTAACCTAAACATTTATTTAATAATTTAGAATTCACCTAAATGTTATTTTGTTAAAACATTATCATTTACATAATAAAGTATTTATTTCTTTATATCTTATACTTTTATTTTATACAACTTTTCTTTTCAACATTAAATTGTATCAAAAGTTGGATTGACAACATCCTAGAAATCTCATGCTTGTTGGATCTAGATCTTACTAGGAAATCCACCCAACCTACCTAAATAACCAACTTTTTTCTAGTTCTATCTTATTTCACATCATTTTTGAAAGCCAATGAAGAGTATCTACAACCATCTAGATCATGGAGCACACACCCATCTAGGTTCTACCAACCTCTACCCCTCTTTTGGTTTTAAATTTATTCTATAAATAGATAAAAAGTGAAAATTTGAGTAAAACACTAACCAATGTTTGCATTCAAGTAGTTTTTAAACTATGAGTTTAGATAACTATTGATATTCTAGTGGTAAACATACCAAAAGGATACAAATTATTGTTGAGTATGGATTGGTCCAAAACACTCAATGGAGATCTCTCTATAGAATTTTCTCATATATGGCTACCATGGAGAGGAGTTAAAAATCAAATCAAAATTAACAAAGACCTAAGAATGAAGTATCTCATTACATAATATAATGTCAATAATGAAGAGGTAAAGAATGAGTCACCCAATCTTGGTATTTATACTTTTACTACTCAGAATCAAGTATAAAATCTAGAACCTAAAGGTTCCAATCAGGTGTGGACTATAAACATTGATGGTGCTAGATTCAAGCATGGATCAGGCATGGTAATTAAGTTGATTAATCCATAAGTTAAAAATTTCTTCATAGCATATATGTTTTAATTTCCATTCACTAAAAATAAATTTAAGTATGAGGCTCTAATTCTAGGAATACAATTTGTACTTAAGAACAATGTAAATAAAATATCAATATTTGGTGACTTAGAGCTAGTGGTCTATCAAGTTAGAAATAAATACAAATGTAATCTATCTTATTTAAAGAGATATAAACATAGAGTATAGGACCTAATTGAAAGATTTGAAGATTTCAACACACTATCACTTCCTAGAGAGAAAAATCAAGAGATAGACTCACTAGATAATAATGCTACAAATTTGGATTCATTACAAGAACATAGGGTAAAAAGGTTCTCTATTGAATTGATACCATTTCCTTTTGTTTTAGATAATGAAGATAATTTCTATGTCTTTAATTATGACTAGTAAATTACTCAATTTTTAACTAATTCAAGGTAATTAAAATCCTAAATCATCAATGCCAAGGATATTTAATCACCTCTATTAAGAAGAAATAGATAATGAAGGCATTTTCCAGCTCAAAGAGAATCAAATTCTAGATGGGTTTGTCTCTTTGGAAAGACCATTTGAAATAGACCATCAAGTTCAGCAACTCAGGCAACCCAAGGTCGATTAATCAGATTTAAAAAGAGAAAATCTAGGAGATGATCACAACCCATTCTATGTTAATATTGGTCTTAGTTTCACCTTAGAGGAGAGATAATGAGTGAAGGATCTAATCACTCGGTATAGGGACATCATTGCCTAGACATATAAATACTTGAAAGTATATGATCTATAGGTCATTACTAATATAATTCCTTTGAATCTATATCATTAGACATTAAAATAAAGTTAGATATTGGTCAATCCCATCCTAGAGCTTTTCATCTAGAGAGAAGTGGAGAAAATATTAAGCATAAAAATAATCTTTCCAATAAGACATTCTACCTAGGTAGCCAATTTGGTCCCAACAAGAAAGAAGAATGGTGAGATTAGATTATGTGTAGATTTTATGAACCTAAATAAGGCTTCTAAAAAGGATAATTATCCCCTACCTTATTTAGATAAGGTGATACATATAGTAAGTGGTTTTGAAATGATGTACTTCTTGGATGTATTTTCAAGGTATAATCAGGTACTAGTTCAATCTAAGGATATAATGAAGACAACATTTACCACAAAATGAGAAACCTACAAATATAAGAGGATGAATTTTGGACTAGTAAATATAGGGGATACCTTTCAATGTGCCATTGATCATGCCTTCAAAGGACTAATAGGAAAATGTATAGTCATCTACATAGATGATCTTATGGTATTTCCAATAAATAGAAAGGATCACATAAGCTATTTATAGTCCATATATGAGAGATATAGAAGGTTTGGTATTTTACTAAACCCAAATAAAAATATATTTAGAGTCATTGAAGGAATGATTTTTTGGCACACCATCACCAATGATGGGATCACCGTTGACCCAAATAGAATTTAAGGAATTTCAAAAATTTAGCCACCAAAGAGCAATGAGGAGCTTAAATCATTCATCAAAAAGATTAACTTCATAAGGAAGTTCATCTTAGGATTGACATAAATTTCTAAACCATTTAATTCCATGCTCAATTAGGATACCAAAATAAAGTAGATGGTTGAAGCTTGAAAGTCTTTCCAAAACATTAAAGACATAATATTATAGGCTCTAGTATTAATCAATCCAAATTTTAATAAATATTTTTACATGTACGCATTCACTTTAGAGCATATAATTATGGTTTTCATCATATATAAGGAGTAAATTAAGCATCCAATTATGTTCATGAGAAAAAATTTCAAAAATATAAAACTTAAGTATTCTATGATTGATAAACAATTTTTTTCCATTGTTAACATATTAAAGAAGTTTCGACATTACATCTTAAAAAATAAAACCATCTCCATTGTAATTGATCATATGGTCAAGCTCACCCTATCACTAAAAGAGATAGGAGAATGTTGAGGTGAATAGATGGCCAAACTATAATAATTTGACATAGATATCAAGCTAGGAAAGATCTTTTGACGTCAAGGCATTGTTTAGCTTATGACTAAACTAGATCCTTGTATCACAGTTGAAGAGTTATGTGAAACTCAAGTACCTAAAGGAGAGTGGTATAATGATATAATATAGTATTTACTTATATAAACTTGTTCCTTAAAACTCAATAGAGAGAGGGGAACAGACTTGATGCTCAAAGATGCTCATTATATGATTAAGAAGGGAGTCCTTTATGGGAGAAATAATGAAGATATTTATCTCAAGTTTGTAGTTAAAGAGGAAGATAAAGAAATTTCAGATAACTTCCATCATAAGATAGGTAGTGGTCACCCATATAAAAATGCCATGACCCATAAGATTTTATGAATGGGATACTATTGGCCAATAGTTTTTAAATATTCTCATACTCATGTAAGAACATGTCATGAATGTCAATCTCTAGCCAAAATAGAAGTACATGCAACAATGCCCTTATAATCAGTTATTAAAGGAAGGTCATTATTTAAATGGGGTTTATACTTCATTGGTGTCATAAACCCAAATTCCTAGGTAGGCTATAAGTTTATACTTAATAATATACATTACTTCACTAGATGGACCAAAGCCATAACCACAAAGAATTATAGAGCAAAATATGTGATCCACTTCTTGGAGGAACACATAACAACCAGATTTAGCATGCCCATTTATTTTGCTTGTGACAATAAATTGGTTTTCATATCATCAAATTTACTAAGTGGGAACACAACTACATTATTATTAGGTCAACTTCTAACTATTACCATAAGGGAAATGAACTGACATAATCAACAAGCAATAATCTGATGAATGTAATTAAGATATCAGTTGGAGACAAGTTAATAAATTATGCTCTTTGGGAAGATTAGACCAAACACAATCAAAACCTTAAATATTCACCCTATATATTGGTATATGGATTCAAACATGTATTCCCAATTATGTTGATGTTACTCACTTATCAGTTCATGTAGGACTACATGGAACCGAGTGATAAAGAAAAATCAAGACTATTAAACATAATAGAAGTGGAAGATCCAAAGAATGAGGCCTTAAATAGATTCATTAAATACCAAGATATGGTTAATAGGTGGTTTTATAAAAGATCAAAGGTCAAAACATTCATGATTTCGGATCTAGTACTACTTTGGGATAAAGCCCATGAGAAGAAAGGTCAACATGACAAGTTTGCCCCAGTATGAATTAGACCATACCGGATTTTAGAGATCATGGGAAATAATGCATTTCAACTAAAGTACATCTAAGGTAATGAGCTTACGTATTTGGTAAACAAGAAGTTTTTGAAAAAATTCTTCATGGCTATACCATTTGAAGGAACACTAGGCTGATGAAGTAGATGAATGTAGCTTTAGGATTATATTAGATTTACCACTTTCTTAGATTAGTTCCTTGCTTTCATAGATTATATTTCTTGATTTCTTAGATTAGTTTCCTAATTTCTAGATTAATCATTCCTTCTTTTAGTATTTTGCTTTCACATATTAGATTTCATGCTTTCTAGATTAGATTTTAGTGTTTTTTTACTTAATTTCCCTACATTATTAGAATATTTTATTTTTTATTCCTCTAATGATCTAAATTGTGTTTTCTCTAACTATAACCAAGTTAAAATCCAAAGCAATTGAGCTTATGACTTGTAAAAAAGTGGGAAACTAAAATCTTGACACTTTGGGACTAGTTTGCAGATTAGGTATATTTCTATATTTTTGAGTGTTTAGGTTTGTAATTATGAACCATTCTAGATGTTGTCACAATTGAATACTTTTACTAGGCATATGGAAGTTCCTCTTAGAGTTATTCATACAAATTTAGAAATTTTTCTTGTTTTATTAGATCAAATGTACTTATCACATTAAATATTTGTTAGAAGTGATCATTTTGGGTATAGATGTGGCTGGCAAGGATGTTCTAATAATTATTTTTTTAATAATTATACCATCTCAATGGGGTTCCATATCTTGTCTTTTCCATTCAAGAACAAAATTAAAGAAAGAAAAAAATAAAAGAACTAATGATTTCAAAAGAGCAAAAGAAAATATAAAGAAAATCAAAAGGCCCACATGATGAAATAAGGTCAATGTACCATGCATCATGATTAAGAGAAAATAATGAAATGAGAAGAGAAGGAGCCCAAAGATGCCTACATGGAATTAGAGCAATACCAAAGCTTCCCTTATTTTTAATATTTAATAGAGACTAGATTAAAACTTACAACTTTATCAAGCTGTTAAAAACTCACCCTAATAGGGGTTAAATGAATTACATTTTTTGACACACATAGATCCAAGAATTAGAAAGAAAGTATGTTGTGTGAATGAACATAGGAGTCTCTTTCAAGTTTCTAATTTAAGTATTGTTATGTGACACACTTCATGATTGATTTAAATAATTTCTAGCTAGAATTATGGGTTCTTAAAAACTCAAAAATATTCCCCTTGTGAGTCACCATTTATTGTACCCAACATACCACATTTTTCCATAGGGAAATGGGGACCCACTTTTTTTAGACTATGGTCTTGACTTTGAGTCCCTCTCCTATATGTTTATGCAAAATATAGGAGAAGATTAATTATTGGAATTTTCATACTTTGGAAAAGTAGCATTGGTATTATGTTTTCATTGACTAATTTTATACCTTTTGGGAGTCTTTGTTGGGTTTTATGTTTTTGATCTCATCTCTTTTAGGACTTATGCAATTTGTCATTTTAGACTTATTATATTAGACGTTTTGTTCTAAGGCTTTTTACCTCAGCATAATTATTTCAGACATTTTGTTCAATAGAACTGAGTCTTTGGCATATTTAATTCAAATAATTTGCATAATGAAATAGACGTACCCTTTGGCCTTTTTTAGAATGACCCTTCAATTCTTTTGTGAAGGGCACTTTTCCCTATGAATTATATCCTTTAGGATTTTTGTCATGGGCAATTTGTCCTATGAAGTAGACCCTTCTCATAATATTTCTAATCTAATTTTTCCAAAATAGACCCCTAGGGCACATACCCTTCAAAAAATTTGAATATACCCTTCAGAATTTTTTAACATACCCTTCATACCTTTTGAACATACTTTTTGATATTTTCATTAAAATAAGAATTTTACCCCATGAAATAAGTCTTACAGATAATTACCTCAGACATTTTTTCTAAAATATTTTCCCTGATAATACATGATAAGGACTTTGAGCTACATAAATTATATCTGATGAAATTGGTCTACGATATACATACTACAAACAAAAATCCCAAAACAATTTCACTATGCAAAAAGAACCTAAATACCATATGGTGGATCAAAAGACATAAGTTATATATATTATAAGTCACTTTTAATTTATACTTATAAGATTAAGGAGTCCTAAGGAAATGATAAGTATCAAACATTATGAATCCAAATTCTAATTCTCACATTGATGTCATTGACAATCATAACGATGTCATTAATAGTTGTGTGAATGTCAGAGTTAAGCTCAACAACAAAATGATATGGGTTTAAATTTTAATAATCATAAAGACATCATTAATAGTCATGATGATGTCTTTGATGATTGTGCAAAATTTACATTTAGGTTCAATAACTAAAAGACATGGGTTTAAATTCCAATGGTCTCATGGATGTCATTAATACTCATGAGTAAATCATTGACAATCATGAAAACATCAAATTTAAGATCATAAATTAGTCATTTAGATTCAAATGTTAGTGTCCCAGGAAGACTGATGACCAATGTTGATGCATATATTTGATTTGAAGGTATGATATTGATAGATACTTTTCAAAGGAATGAGGAAATGACAAGTGTCAAGCTTCTAGGAGTCAATGAATTAAATCACTAAGATCTACAAACTATATTAACATAAGCATAAATGATCGATGATATGAGATCAATGTGGAAAATTCAAAGGTCTCATTACAAGTGAGGAGTTTCCAAGTGGCACAAAAACATTTGACCTAGGATTATGAAGATCACAGAGGCCCTACAAAGCTACCAAATGGCAAACTCTCATTCCATCATGAAAAAGATCAAATGGTGTGAATTGATAGTGGAATTTTCAAAGATCATGGACTCAATAAGCCAATGGGTCTCATAGTTAATCTAACATATGATCACACATGTCTTAGAACTAATCTAGTTAGTGAATATGAAAGTGAAGATCTGATAGCAAAATAAGAGAAGACTATAATTACATGGCATCTGAAAGGTAAATTAAGTGAAAATTATCAATTATTTTGAGATAAGACCCTATAGATCATTCTAAAGGGATATTATATAAAGGTATGGGTGACATGTAATATACAATTTAGTTAGATTGGTCATAGCTAACAATAATGTCACTGGTTCTAAAATATTGGTAAATCAGTATTTATCTTGGACATATGTCTAATATCCATTTAATAAATGGATAATATGAAAGATCAATATGTTATTCTCACAACCTATAAAAGGAGGCATGTAAATTTTTTGAAAATGGTTCATATATTTATAGTTTGCATAGATTTTAATCTAAAATTGTAAAAATAACCTTTGTCTTTATACACATGCACATGTTTTATATCTTTTTCAAATGCTAAAATTAAATTGATAACTATAATTAGACTCTTATACAGTTTTGAACCAAAGTTAGAACTTGAGTTATAACTATCACATGTAATGACATTGCATGAACTTGGAGTATGAGGAAACCCCTTCCCTAAGTCTATATAAATAATTATAATCTAACTTGGATTTTTCTCAAAGAATTTTGAATACAGGAGCAACATCAATTTTGATCATCATCAAATATGTTCGAGAAGTTTTTTTCCATTTTTTATGTAATTAGTTGTTACTTCTTGGTTGTATGTTTAAACAATATTTAGTGTGCAATAGTTGTGAATGGATTCTTGATTATTTTGATTTATGTACTAGTTTAAAGATGTGAAAAAATTAGTTAAATATATTGATTAGGATAATTAAGTTCAAATTGATTCATAATTTTGAATGTGCATGAGTGCTTTCTTTGATGTAGTTTTATATGTGTGTGTCAAAGCTTCCTCAGATACTTCACTAGCCTAAGTTATAATCTCCCATGTAAGAGTGTGTAATAGCTACCCTAAAATGAACAACCTTTGTTTGATGCCTGTGAATTTTTTGCATCACTATTTCCTTAGACTTTTAAGTCATGTTTGATTGTGTGTGTGTAATTGGTGATAGCAACAAACATAGGTTTTAATAGCACTTATCCTTTTAGAAACCATTCAGGGAAGTAATTCTTGAAAATTACATAGCCTAATTTTCTTCCCTACCCCTCTATCTTTTTTGAGTTTGTTTTGAGATCTACCCACTTTAGATTAGCAACCATCCACCCATCCAAATCATGTAGAGATTCACTACCTTTTAGGGACCACACCTACATCCATAAAACCTTATCAACAACATGTATTCCTTAAAAACTATTCCATCAATAGGTTGACAACTATGTCATACCTATAATTCATTCCTTAGAGTAGATTTTACCTCCATTGAGATCCTAAAATGTTAGAGGCTACATCATTACACTCTAGTATGCATAAAACCTACATCAACAAATACCATGCCCTTTTTTAATTGTGGTAATTATAAATTTTCATAGTATGTATCTGTATAAACTAGTTGTTGATCTAATTTTCATGCACACCATAGGTAATGGGTTTTTAGCCTCTTGTTTTAGGACTATTGGTAGTTTGTCTAGGGCATGATTTGAATGTTATGACTCACATATGTATTGATGGTGGAATAGTATTATGTGACCTATAACCATCAAGGTAAATTTCTCAAAGTCATTTAAAAACCCAAAAATAAGATATTTATAATTACTTTATATTACAATTATCAAATCTCATGAAAAAATTAAAAAAAAAAAGGAAGGGTAGGGCAAAAAGATATGTTTCATATTTCATCTAATTGATATTTTCACTTGTGTAATAACTTAATATATTTACTTAAAATTCAATTAGAATTAATAAAATCTAGTTATGTACACAAATCTAAATTAAAACATTGCAAGAGTCTATGGACTATGAACTATGAGTAAATTTATGTAGCATCTATTTGAAAAATAAGTTTATCATAGGAATATAAATTTCACATTTTATCATAGGAATATAAATTTCACATTCATTCATAACATTTTTTAAATATCAAAATTACTCTAAAATATAACAATAAATCATTTATCTACAAAAATAATAGATCAAAGATTAGCTCACTAAAATGGTCAAAATAAAAAAAAAATTACTCAATCTAATCTATTAATAATAATAAAATAAAATGTAATTAAATGAATAATTAAATATTAAAATTACACTACATCAATATAATTTTTTTATAATTTATAAACTTGAAACAAATTGACAAAACATTCATGAATATTTTTCAAGCTGAAAATTATCTTCCAAATCTTTATGAATAATAACGGATTCAATAAAAATTATTAATAATGAACCTAATTGGACTAAATAAAATAATGCATACCTCACATTAATATTTAAATATAGTGATAATTTTATCCAAACTAATAAATAAATAAAAATCTTGCATAAAAATTTCATCTAAATTACATGCTTTATTTATTTTAACAAGTAATATCAACCTTGAAAATAAATCAATTGACTTGTTCTTCAAACTTTAGATGATATTTAGATAAGATTTTATATCTTTAAATAAAAATTTATAGCATTAAATATTTTTACATTTATTAAATAATATTATTTAAGTCAAAATAATTTATTTCATAAAGTACACAAACTATCAAATCTACATGATATTTTATTTCATGGAACCATATATATTTATGGAAAAAATATTTTGATGTAAATATTGGACCATTGGTTCCCATTAAATTTTTATTATTGAATAAAAAAATATCTATTAATCCAATTTTATTTTATGGTTTCAATTTGTTCATGAAATCATTTTGACAGGGGTTGTGATATTTGTGAAAAAGATAGAAAAATGGCTAAGTATGAAAACTGTCGAATTTACCTAGTAAGTTAATATAGTGCAACCATTATTTTTGATTGAAAACATGTGAATTAATTTAACTAAATAATTATGTTTCACTTAAATTTGGATTAATTCATGAATTTTTAAAGACAAATAATTTTTGACTTGGACCTCTTAGATATTGCCTCAAATAGTGTCGATCAAACATTTATGGAATAATGTATATGTAAAATTATTTAACCAAACAAAAATTATCCCTATAATACATGATAAACATTTATTTCATTCATTGATCATCACTT
Organism: Torreya grandis; assembly: GCA_037957365.1. Taxonomy (NCBI): domain Eukaryota; kingdom Viridiplantae; phylum Streptophyta; class Pinopsida; order Cupressales; family Taxaceae; genus Torreya; species Torreya grandis. The sequence goes on from JARHVA010002854.1 coordinate 311,507, forward strand.
TTAAATTCAAATCAAATCAAAATAAATATATCTCTTTTAGGTAGCAATGTATGAGCAATTAGAATGTCAAACAAATTGTATTTAAAATATCATGATATTAAACTTTTTAAAATATTAGGAATGTTAGCACACAACACCTATTTAATGTTTCATTAATATAATATATGTATAGTGCATAAACCAATATCATTCCATATGAATTTATATCAATATAGAATATATATACACCTAATATTTTGTACTTTATCATGTATTAAGCCTTTCTCTTGCAATGGCTTGTTGGTGCAAAAATATTACTCAATGTATGCATTTAATGGTGTACCAATAATTGGGTGTGAAAGTATAGTTATTATTTGTGAGATATTTTTATATTATATATTGATTATACTATTAATATTATCAATCTGACCTACTTTAACTGTCTATACATTTGTCCTTTTTGTATACTTCTTATCTAGATTTGATAATTTCCTTGTATCATAAGGTATTTTCCTACCTAATACCATATATATGTGTGTGTGCATGTGCATGTGTGTGTATGTGTGTGTGTGTGTGTGTGTGTGTGTGTGTGTGTGTGTGTGTGTGTGTGTGTGTGTGTGTGTGTGTGTGTGTGTGTGTGTGTGTGTGTGTGTGTGTGTGTGTGTGTGTGTGTGTGTGTGTGTGTGTCTGTGTGCATGTGTTTGCATGCTTGTGTGGGCGTGCATGTGTGTGTGTGTGTGTGTGTGTGTGTGTGTGTGTGTGTGTGTGTGTGTGTGTGTGTGTGTGTGTGTGTGTGTGTGTGTGTGTGTGTGTGTGTGTGTGTGTGTGTGTGTGTGTGTGTGTGTGTGTGTGTGTGTGTGTGTGTGTGTGTGTGTGTGTGTGTGTGATATTTTAGTAATATCATATCATATCACACTTATTCACTTATATTTCCCTCAAATTTATATATAAAATAAGTATTGGGAGAGTTAGTGGATTAGAAAATTATATTGGAGATCTTGTATTTTGGTTTAATTGAATCTCAATAGGAGCAGTCATTTGGAGTTCCTAACTAGGGATACCTAGGTATTAATCCAACCTTTTGAGGTATTAAACATAAAAAGAAATATCTTTCAAAGCTTCACTTGAGCCAAGGGGAATATTAAATTTTCAACAAGTCCACCCAAAGGTAAGTATTGATATCCCTATAATATTTCATTTATTTAATTATAAGATTAAATATTGTTTGTTTATTTATTTATTTATGAATGTATGTGTATTCTTGTTTAGATTTTCTCTATATATAATAAGACAGTGTAGATATAATATTCCTTATAGTTTCCCTTAGTCACTTTAGGTTGCATAAACCCCTAGTTGGATGACCATTTCACCTCACCCATTTAAAAACATTCTAACTCATCCTTTAGTATACTTTGTTCCCATTTACAACCATTTCTTGTAAAATCATAGTTTATAGCCATTTACCTTTGTTGAGTTATGGTGAGACTTACATATTTATGTCATAAGATTAGTCCATAGAAACCTTTCCTTTTAACATTAGATTTTTAGGTTACCCTCTCTCTCTCTCTCTCTCTCTCTCTCTCTCTCTGTAGACTAAGCCTCTAATAAGGTTAATAAAATAGAGCCTACGATACTTGGATGAATGGGTAAGGACATATTATATATATATATATATATATATATATATATATATAATATGTCCTTACCCATTCATCCAAGTATCGTAGGCTCTATTTTATTAACCTTATTAGAGGCTTAGTCTACTATGTGAGAGAGAGAGAGAGAGAGAGAGAGAGAGAGAGAGAGAGAGAGAGAGAGAGAGGGAGAGAGAGAGAGAGAGAGAGGATAGTTATTGGTCATCTTATCTCATTCATACATTATAGTGAACTTGACATCAATATCATCCCTCATTTGGTTGGATTAGTTTCATGTTTGTATTTATATGTTATTAGTAATATTCCAATCCATAAGCCTAATTGTATCAACAACCTAATATAGTTGTGTACTTTTCTATGAATGGTATTGACCAATGTGAAATATATTTGTGTTTGTATAAACTATATAATCCATAATTATATAGTTTTATCTATGTTTATAATTGTATCATACAACCCAATATAGTTTTGTTTGATGAAGTAAAATTTTATAAATTTTGAATGTATCAACTTGGTCAGTACAGTCTTCTTTTCTGATTTAATTTCATTTCATGCAAAAAAATTTAGATTTTGACATATATTATTTTTAATGTTTTATTTCATTTTATTTTTATTTCTTCAAACTTTTTTTTTTCATTTTCAAAACTAAAAGGAGCTATAATTATTGGCCAAGTGGTTAGAAATTTTTATGTTTTGTTGTATGAGGGGCACTACCCTCATACTCAAAAAATTAGAAAACATTATATATGGAATTTAGTTTGCATGTATCTAATGGTATACCAAAAATTCTTAGGGATTACCTAGTTTTCATCCTTAAGAATTCACCCATCTATTTTATTATGTAGTGCTCTTGTACATATTTATTCCTAATAAACCACTCTCAATATGCCTTAGAAACTGGATACTGTGGCAATGGGTATAATGGCATACTCCATGGTTAATGCCTTCAAAAATATATTATTTATTTATTAATAGAATAAATATATCTAAGATCATAAAAATAAATCAATGCATTTATTATTTTACCTCCCTATCCTGATTTTTGAAAATAGTTAGTTTAAATTTTAGCTTGTTTGTATTAAAATCTATATTTTCTATCTTGATATTATTATGTTGTGCTTGTGAATTAAATCAACAAGACTAATAAATTTTAATTCATATTTAAATTTTATTTACTAAACCAATATATATTTTTATGTCTACCTGACTTCATCATCTAGCCCCATACAATTCTTTCTTCTTATCATAAAATATCAGTCATCCTAATATAGTCTAATTATTGTAGTTTCAATTTCAAAATATATTATCCAAGTCAATATATATTTTTCATATATAACTAGTTTCACTATCTATCCTAGTATAATTAATATTTTTTCTTGCACTATGGTGTGCATTTTGGTTCAACCTGAATAGAAAACCCAATATGACTACATAGAAAAAATAGATTCCTATAAATTCCATAGAACCCATATGCCTTATAAATTTTCCATGACTCAAGACCAAGATAGATGTAAATTTCACATGGATTAAACTATATTTAAAACTTATGATCCAATTAACAACTCTAACACTACCCCAATATTCATTTACCATAATACCAAGAGGTGAACGATTAATGTGATCTCTAATATACCAGTGAAATTATCATATATCTCCATGAAAATCATGAGCAAAAGGGTAAGGACCACGTGATGATTTATCACCTCATGATGGAACCCAACGTGAAAATTACCTATTCTCCTATTTTTAGTTTTTATATTGGCCTTGGGTCAAGTCAATACATAACTTCCTCATTCCCCTCCTTGCACACCATGTAGAGTATTTCTACTAACATGTCAGGCATTCATTTTAATGGGTACACTCAAAGTACCCATGTTAATACCATCATCAATACCACATATTCAACATCCCAATAGACTAATAAAGCTTATACCTATAGTAAATATGATTTTTATACTTATTAAATAATTTTACAATTTATAAGTCAAATGGCCAACTTTCAAGACAACAATATTACCCATATGACGTAGTTTTAAAACCAATGTTTAAAAATGTAAAAATACCCTCAATAAATATAGTGGGGGGTATTAAATCAAATGTATACATGCCCCTGCACACTTTATATATGCTCATGGTAACATCATTATACAACCTCCACTTCATAATAAGTCCTTTAAACATATTTAAATGAACCATTGGCCTTTCAAATCATAAACATAGACATAGGTGGAATCACTTGTTTGATCACCTATAATGGATCAAATGATCCTATTTTGTACTTGAAATACTTTAGAATCATATATAAATAATATATTAAGCTCAATACCTTTGTGGTTATAAAAATATTAGTCAAAAACTTCTTGAGATCCACTCATTTTGTACTATATCCACTTCATAAAGCCATACCTTTTTTTATCAAACCTCTCTAGCTCAACATGGATTTGATCAATGGGACCCCATGGAATATATTTCTATATTCCCTTGTTAAATTTGATTCCTTGAGATTATTAGTAATTTTTCATGTCATATAAATATTATTAAGCAACTTTTCATTTATATAAACATTCCTTGACCACCCTCTATGGGAAAATAATATACCTTTCATAGATCTAGGGATAAAATCTTATAAAAATATCAATAAATATACATATAGGTTGACCAAACTATAGATTCATATATTTTAATAAAGTTTCATATATCATCTATGATCCTTGATGAAATTATACTTCACAATATGTTCCTAATTTTTTCATTAGTGTCTAATTTTTTTATATTTACATTTAGTGAGCATTAATTGATGAAGGTTTTTCAACCTATGCCACTTCCTTAGAATTTATCAAAACTCTTATATACTCTAAATATAGTCTTAAGTCTATCCAAATCACATGCCAAGGCTATGATAAAATAAAAAATAATCCACTCATATACGTTTGGATTCTTTTCACACTCACATTTTTCACAGTTAGAGTTAGGGTTATTATTTTTAACTTTTCCTTATTATATAACATCATGATTAGGTACCCTTAGACTCATTACATGAGGGAAATAGACTATTTTGTATGCCAATGTGTCAAGTTTAATCATAAGGGTGATGTATATAATATTCAATGTGGTATTAATCCTTTAAATTTCAAACAATTCCAGTAGAGTAGTGTCTTTAAAGTACCAACCCATGAACCCTCACCTAACATTCCTTTTCATGAATACTAGTGCTTTAACTATCTTATCAATTCTAATCACGGTTATAGTAGGTGATCTAAATATTGTGATAAATATCCCACCTAACTTATTTTATTTTAATGATGAAAATTGTGATGATATCAACCTAAGGATCAAAACAATATACTTCCTTTCTAGTATCATAACTCACTTTCCTCCATCCTTGCGACCACATTCTTGCAAGAATCTAGCTTATGAGTTTCATGATTTTATAGTTATCCCTAATAATCTTACTCCCCATTTATCCTTAGGTGATATATTTATCTAAGATCTTAGTATTGACATTAATACACCACACTATGATGGTGACTATTCCCTTAATGACCCATAATTAGTTGAATAATCCCAAGCCAAGGATGTATAAGTCTTCCACTATCATTATTCTCTTCAATATTCCTATGAGAAACTAACATCTTATTATAGCATAAAATAAATTGACATCATTTTCTTTCATTTTGATTTACTTATAATTATTTATCCTTTGATTAATTTTCACAAGTCTTAGATGGAGTGCATTCTAGCTTCCACATGCATACCACTATTGTTATTTATGAGCCTCTTTTAAAAACCAATCCAGATAGATCCATGACTAGACTATATTTTTTGACATTTTTCATTATACTTACAATCACTTACTCTAGATACATTGTCCACACTGATATAATCCACATTGATGTTAACTCCAAAAGAAGTAGAAGTGTCATTTTGTCACTCACAATGCAAGAGTAGAATTTACTAGATATTTCACAAGTAGAACTAGATTCCTAACTTTACAGCTCTCTACTCTAATTATGATGATTTATTTTGAGGTTCTAGATATACCCTAGTATGATTATCCACCTAGTTTAAACAAAATATAATACCCAACCACCCAATAATAAGAACCATATTTTGAGTATCACAAGGTATCTAATCATTTAGTTGAAGAGTGTAGAGCCTATTAAATATTTATATCATAGTAGAAGATTTAAGGCCTATTTCCTTCCAAGATAGGCAAACATATAGGTATGCTACTTGTACACACTTCTTTATTTCATGGGATGGATGTGTACTCTTTAACCTACCTTAAATATCTTTAAAAGTAATTATATGTACTTAATCCCAAAGAAACTCAATGTTTAAACCTAAATTTTGATGTGAATCCTTCTTGGGTAGATAAGGTTAAGAATATAAAAATTACAATGCACAACAATGATAATCATATATAATAGGCTAATTAAATTTTAAACGCATATGTTGAATTTATTAAACTGATATAGGCTAAAAATATAAATTACAACTATGATAGTTATGGAAATGACAAAGAAACAATACACTTAGTTTTGATAATAACATACTTCTAGATTTGGAATAGAAAGGAAGCAAGTTGGAAGAGTATTCTAGAATATTCACCAATTTATAGTTTGAGTGCCTTTAGATATGTGGATGCTAGCATCATCCTTGGACATTAATATTAATGCTAATGTTTGAATTAGGTTAGGTTTCCTCTATAAAATATCTAGTGGAAAAGAATGTGATCACCTGGATGTATTTAGGTATGAGATGATAAATTTGAGCACTTGATTAAATTATACAATTATACACTAAAATCAAATCAAATTATCAATCGACTTCAAAATGGTAATCATTAGATTAATATTCAAAAAAAATAACATTTAAGACAATATTCTAATTTAAATCAAAATGTTCCCAATTAAGATTCATACAAAATAAACAAAGATTATAGATAGAAGAATATTACCATAGAATCATATTATTGACAACATATAATTAACTTGATTCATGATATGGATAGCATGGATTAGTTAATAGCTTGATAAATTGATTTATGGATAATGGATCATTATAAGATTATGGAGTTGAGTAAATTATTGGATGGATTAATGGATTTTTGATTGATAGTTTTCATTCAAATTTCACTCATTATTTCAAATGGAAAGAAATAGTGGTTATAAATAGAGATAAGGGTGGGAGGTTTTATGTAATTTACAATTACATGGAATTCTCTAGAGAGATAAATCTCTAGAGAGTTAGAGGAGGATTAGAGCATTATAGACTCCATTAGAGGATCTTAATTGTATTTAGTGGGTGTTTAGCTATGTTTTTATGAGAATTAGGTGGATATTAGGTAATAGTCATGTAGGAGAGCTTAGGGGATAGGTGGGTACGTGGGTTATGGGAATTTTAAATTTAAACTATTAGTTAAGTGGGATTAGTTAGTAGATAATGGTGAATCAGGTAGATTAATTGGTTTATGAGGTAGGAATAAGGTTAATAAATGAAGAATAATGGAAATGGGTGTTATAAAAAATATGAGGAGGATTAGTAAGGATGGATTAGATAAAATTATATAATCTTAGTGATGTTAATATCAAAATTAGAAAGCCAAAAAAGGTGAGCAAAGTTAGATGCATACATTTCCCCCCTCTTTTAAAGGGAATTGTGACTAAATGAAGTGGAAGGAGTAATAGTATTTCAAATAAGAAAGACACTCATAGATAAATGTTATTAAATGATGTTAGTGGATATGATGCCCCCTTAAGGGGACATGTAGAGAAGACTGAGATGGATGATCATTCATAAATCAAAAATGAGGGATAAGATGTGATGGTTAGATAAGGGGATGAGATGTTAGATGTAAGATTGATGATGAAGAAAATGAACTTGACATGAGCATTGAGCTAAAAAGTGATGATTCCCCTAGCAAAGACCTATGCAAATGGAGTAGAAACAAATATGTCATAGTTATTGACACATTCCAATGGGGAACTAACAATAAAAAAATTATGATAAGATAAAATTCCACAATATTTTGACATATCTTAGGCAAGGACACATGTTAGGGAAAGTTATAGACCGAGATAATTGATAGAGAAGGCTACGAGCTATCCACATATCCCAAGTAAGGATACATGCCATTCGAGCATCAAGAAAAATTAAGATAATGAATTGATAATATTAAGGATGAGTGTTTATATAAAGTAAAATATAGTTGATATATTAATCAATCTTATCTTGAAAAAGATAAATCCTAATTACACTTATGATTGTTGATACATTTGATATTCAGGGTCATGATCAAGACAAATCCACTAGACCTAACTAAGGGGTATCTTAGCACAATAACATCACTAAGAGGGTTTAAAATCCTCTAGTCAAGTAAAACCATGCAATAACCCTATCTAGGTCCTATGTTTTCATATTCACTAAGTATATGCAAAGTAAATTAAAATATAATCTAGTGATCATAAAATCTTATCTCACAAAGTGGGGTAATAAACATAAAAATTAAACATGAATAGGAAACTCTAATTAAGCTATGTATAGATAAAACCATAATTCTTACATAGAATAATATATTCAAAATCCAATACTTATGTTACTTCTATCTACTAAAATATAATAGTAAACTTATAAACATTTACATTAAATATGAACCTGTCGAGACTCAACCTCTTTGTTGTAAAAAGGTGCTTTGAAACAGGTTATTTTGGTCTATAAGGATCAATAATAAATGCCCAAGCATCCAAGAATTTTCCACAAGATAATATTATTCTCTAATTATAAACCCTAATCACTAACTCCTCAATTAGAATGGTTAAAGAGTAGATTGTAAAGAAGCACAAATGGATAATTAACTCTTGTATCTCTTTAAGAAATGTCAAAATGAATGTGTCTACTTTGTTGAATATAACCCTAAACTTTTTAAAAATTGTAGCTGATAAGATTAGCCTAATTCAACTTTGTATCACTATTTGATAAAATCAAGTTATGTATTGGTCTAGGTTGTCTAGAGCCAACCTAGAAGCATAACATTATTTTAATAAATTAAATATAGGGTCATCCCAGGTTGATAATGTAGTGTAAATTGTCAAAAAGGGTTTTAGTCTTAGGAAGGGGATAAGTAAGGTGACAAATTTCTTGGAAGATTATGTAATAGAGGTGTTAAAGCTTAGGGAATTATATAAGATAAGGTTGTGTAGATAAAAAGTGGTATTATAGGTGAAAGAAAACCTACAAAGAACCAATTATTTACCCACCCCTTTCTTGGTGCACCATTTAAAACATGTACTCAAAGAGATTAAGACTCAACAAGTTCTTGCAAGATAAAAATAATCATTAATTGATTATGTTTGAAAATATTATGTGTATTCATATGCCCTACTCGAATCTTAGCATGTGTCACTTAGGTGAGAAATGGGATGGTGTTTCAAAATAAGAACATAACAACACATAATGTTGAAGTTAACTGAATTATAGTATATTGAAACATAAAATAAATAAAACTATATGACTAAAATGAAATAATGGAAATAAAAGTAATGTATGCATAACTTAACTTAATTTATCACTAGATGGTTGTCTCTTATGTTTCTAGTTTTGATCATGGAGGACATAAAGACTACTTTGGACAAACCCAAGGATACAAAACTAAAGAGTAAAATCAAATAAATGTAGCAAAGCCAAAATAACTGACGTAGTATAGGCAGGATGTATTTGGAATATCATAACATGGGGTGACAAATTCTAAGTTAGGACCAGCTTACCAAGTTAGAATTTAGAGTAAATTAGGTAAATGAAAATCCAGGGATACTAAATGATTAAAAAATTGAAACAAGTAAACCTTAAGTAAGGAAGGTAAATAAACCAAGTAAAATAAAAGATACAAGTAAAAATGGTAATCATACATAAATTTAAAAGTAGTAACAATCCTTACTTAAACAAAGATGGACAATCAATGATAAAACAACATTGATGAGTGAGAAATAACAATACTTACTCATGCATCAATGGAAAAAAAGGACATGAAAGGGAAACAAACATTGGTGAGTGAGAAGTAACAATCCAACTCACTCAATAATGGAAAAAGTTTTGAAAATAGAAATGGATAGAGTTTCCTATAAAAAGTAAGGTACAAAAAAATATAAATTTTTAAAATTAACAAAGGTAATTCTAGAAATGTAAATAGATGGTATAAAGATGATAATCCATAGTTGTTCAATCATAATATTTTGTTATAAGGATAGATAAAACTAAAATAACGTAGTAAAATATATTTATAACCAAACTTGCCTATCAAGGGGGGAAATGAAATGGGTGGAGGAGAAAATGAAGGAAAAATCAAGGTAGATAAACTCTTTATCAAAGTCAAGACACTCAAAATAAGTTTGTCAAAACAAGAATACATTCAATATTAAATACTCTAAAGAGATTTCCAAATCGTACAAATATTGGGTTATCAAATGAAGTATGAAATCAACTCATGAAGGATATATGCATAAAAATTAAAATGAACCTACCTTCCCAAAACATGTTCCCTATTCCTCAAGACCCCTTAGAGAGTCATCAGTCTATTGAAAAGATAGGTATCACCATAGATGTTTTTGAACTCTCTTATCCTAATCTACCAGCCTACCACACCCCAATGGACCTTAATTCTATCATGAGGCCAACTATGGAGTTTCATCTTCAATTGGAGATAGGATATGTGCTATGAATCATGTGTTTTTGTGTGATTTTGAATTTTGAATTTTTATGTTTCTTTTTGATCATTTTCTTTTATTTTAAATGATTTGGATTTTAAATAATGATGTATTTATCAATTCCTCCTCCATACAAATTCAAATAACCAAACATGAGTGTTAAAAATGACTATCATTTGAAATCATTAAACTTGGTTTATAATATATATACTTGGAGAGCATGTTGTCTAAAAGTCTTATTTATTCATGTGCAATAAAAGTGATATCTTAACTTTGACCTTATTTTGTCAAAGGGAATGAAAGGAAAGGAAATCAAGAGGATTGAAACATGAAATAATTTGAATTACTTCAAATCATAAAAAGTATGATAAAAGTGAAAATGGATACAATGATAGGTAAATATGATTCATCATCATGATAATGAAATGAAGTGTAGGGGAACATGATAACATAGTTTATTATGAAAGTTATGTCTACAAAATAAACAAAAGCTAAATATGAGAACATGTGATCACAAACTTGTAGCCATTCTTGATATTCTATAAAATGAACATTTAAATAAATATGGTGATTTTAAGAAAAGGGATTAGTCCTATAGATGATCGAACTTATGACTCATAAAAGAGAACCCAAAATGGTGCAATAAAGGTAAACATGGTATTTAGTGAGGAACGCCTAATCTTATCCATGGTATTAAACTAAAAATCACAAAAGAGAAACCCAAGTGGGTAAAAAAAGCATTGTAAAATAACAATTGAATAAAATTAAAAGGAATTCTTGAGGAAGATCAGGTCCTATCCATGGTTTTACAATTAAAATCATGAGAAAGAGAACCAAAGGATAAATAGAAGGAAGTAAGGTTTTTTGAAACATAAAACTATTTTAGAGGGTGAGACTCATGTAGAAATCTTATAGAATTATGATATCATATAAAATTATGATAATAAGGGAAATATCTAGGCAAAATATCTCTTCAAGAATTGTGTAGTAGTGGTTTCTTTGAAAACATGGCCTTCATTAGTTTGGGGGTGATAGGTGTTAGGACCAAGAATATATTTCAATAAATATGAGCCCCACCAATTTTGGGTGTAATTAACTTCTTTATCATGAGTATGGTATAATTTAAGGGATATATCACCAACATTAAAAGTGTGGACTTTAAAATTTTTATTATGTTGTTTGGTGTTACAAGCCTTATGTTTGCAATTATGTTGTAGAGCATCTAGATGGTGTTCATCAAGAAGATCAAGATCATGAAGGCAATGTTCACATAATTATTAATCTAGAATGATACTATAAAGAGATCTATATAAGGAGGGAAGCATGAATTCTAGTGTTAAGGCATACTCTTAACTATAGACTAGAAAGAATGTGGTTACCCTAATGGCCCAAAGTCTAAGATATAAATGAATATGACAATTTGTGTAGGTTTATTAGATTTTCATTTGAAGTATTTTATTGAGAGTTTTGTTGGTGGCCTAAAATTGGCCTTTACACTATGTATGATAATATGTAGAATTTTTATGGGATATTATGAATTTAGAACATAACTACTTCAATTCCTTATTCTTTAAATTTCCACCTTTATCAGAGATGATAGTATGCGTAACTACAAAATGACAAATTATTTGGTTAAGGATAAACATGGAAATATTAGTTCTCATGACATTGATGAGAGGCATGGGTTCTACCTATTTTTTAAAATATTCAATAGACATGATGATAAAAACATGCTCATCTTATGATCTAGGTAGTTTCCCACTGAGATGTAATCCCCACATGGAAAATGGCCATGGAGATTACATAGTTTGGATCTTAGATGGTGGCTAGTGTATTAGATCATCATGAAGTTCACAAGGACTACATTTTTTTCTAGAGTAGGCCAAAATTAACTCATACATAGTCATTTGTGTGTTGTATCATGTCAATTATAGTGACCACTAAAAATTCCCCCATGTGCTTATTCAAGGAGAGGAAGGACCTCTTATTTCATTACATAGTGGAACAAGGTACCTTCAACATTACAATACTAAAAGGTATTATATTTAAATACATATTTAAAGTCTTGTTTGTAAATGTGAGCCTTTTTCATGAGAATCTATATTTTAAGGATAAGTTAGATGTTACATGAATTGGATAAAGTCTTTATACCATGGGATTTGTCAAATGGTGATAGCCTCAATGTGATAGATAAGTGAATGTTTAAATTGGATAGAATATAGGGACTTCTTGATTTGAATAAGAAATTGATAATTGTTAAGAACTTAATGTGGATAAAATAAGGATGCTAAAGAAGCAAGATAATCAGTCATGGAGTTTTGATACCTTAGAATGGGAGCGATTGTAAAATAAATTAATTTTTTGGTGAAGGCAATGTCCATTAAATTATAATCAATAATATTTTCACTTTTACATTGATAATCACCATTAAAAAGAATATAGATGATTTGGGAGTCACCTAAAGCATACACATATGCAATATCTAAGTTGAGAGCCCTTCTCATGCCTAATATTAATTATTCATATTCTTTTATGTTATTAATGACATCAAAGGTAAGACAAAATGATAAGGGGATTTTTACCTTGATGACTAGTTAGAAAATAACTTGACCTAGCTCCTTGAAGGCATTTGGCACCATAAAAATGAAGGTTTCAGGTGTCCTCATGAAAATCAACATTGATTTAAAGAATTTCTTTGATAACTACTTTGGATTTAGTAGAATCAGAAATAAAATAGGAGCCATATTGATTATTATATTCTAAGTTAGCTATGAAATTAATGTTTAAGAGAGGTATCCTGATGGAGACCTTGAATATAGAGAATGTTATCTTTGGGGAGACTATCTTGAAGTTGAAATTTCCCTTTGACACATTTTTGCATGCTGATGTGAAGGTAAATTTAAATTAATTGAACCATCCACTTGCCAATTATATCTCTAGTTAAAAAGGCTTTCAAGCAAAAGTGATGAAGTGGGTCAGAATGAACTATTACACAAGTTGTTTCATAGAGTATGTACTGACCAAGGTTTTTAGTTGGAAAATATATAGTGAGGCAATCACATTCTACTTTAGTAAAGTGTTTTTTTTTAATTGATGAGGCCTCAAATAATAGATTAAATAACATACTCTCTTTCCATATCATCTTTTTGGGAAATCATTACCCCAAATGATACAGGTGTAAAAGAAGTGTAAAAAATCAAAAGATGATCATTAGAAAGTGGATGAAGGATAGGCAGATGTAGAAATGATTCTTTCATTTTTACAAATGTCTTGTGATAAATATTGATCCATTATAAATAATTACCTTTATTAATAAGGGAATTGTTAGAATAAATGCAATAAGCCATTTCAATGATGAATCACCACATTACCCCAAGCTTCCCAAGGTAAGTATGAATGTTTAGAATGGAATAGGGAATAAAAATGTTGACTATAGCATTGATATTAGTGGAATAAACATTAATACCATGAGGAGAGACTAAGAACCCTAATAAATTACTAGATGTAATGCCAAAAACATATTTGTAGGGGTTGATTCTAAATTTGTATTTGATGATTCGATCAAAGATGATAAAAAGATTAAAAATATGGGTTTTTTCAAATTTTGGATTGGAAATGAGATCATCCACATAGGTTTCTATAATATTATGGATAAGGTCATGAAAAAAGTGGGCCATATCCCACTACTAGGTATCTTTGACATTTTTAAATCTAAAGGGAATTTTAACATAGTAATAGGTTCCACATTCCATGGTGAAATTTGTCTTGTATTGGTCCTTAGGGGTGATATGAATTTTATTATAGTTCAAAAAACAATCCATGAGGGACAAAATTTTGTATATTGTACTATAATTAATGATGGCATCTATCAAAGGTAATGTAAAATTATCCTTAGGATAAGAAAGATTGAAGTTATAGAAGTTGATACAAATGTGAATAACCATGGTAGCATTTTTGTGAATGGGAATAATGTTTGACACCCATTCAAAACAATCCATAGGTTTGATAAATTTGGCATCTAATAGTTTTATAATTTATTTATGGAAAAGGGTGGAAGATTTGGGAGTAAATTTATACTATTTTTATTAGATGGCTTTAGAATCAGGGTATTTAATCATGTTATACACCATAGTACTAGGATTGATGCTTGACATGTCCCCATGTGACAAAAAAACTATTATGATATTTATAAAATAATAAACTAAAGTTACCATGTTTGGTGGGTGTGAGTTCTCTAGAAACATTGATAGGTATTGGATATGAGGGTGTGCCATATTTGATTATTGTAGTTTCCTTGATAATAATATCATTTCCATCTTTAAAATTATTTGGTTCATTGGGAAGATAAGAAATGGGGTTGGTTTTAAGGTCAATGCTAGCATTGAAGTTGTTGAAATGAGGAGCCTTATGTTTAAAATTTCCAAATTTGTGATGTTGTTGAGGAAGATGAGATTCTTGGGCATGGAATAATTTAATTATGTCTTCATCTCTAGGTAATGTAGGTAGAAGGCCATAACATTCCACATCTACTTCAAGATCAATAATGCTTTTACCATGGCAATCATATTTAGAATGTATCTATCATACATTTGTGTCCTTAAGGAATAGATTTAGTTGATCTAGATAGAGGAATATCTTTATAAGTATTATTGGGTAGAATATTTAGTAAAGTAAATAGTGGGATAAGAGGTATATAAGGTTCCATAAGTTTTGAAGATGTGAGAGGTAAGATTTGCTCAACCACCCAAGGAGTATTGAGAAGTGGAAAATTAACTAGAGGTACATGACCTTAATGTTATAACTCAAAATCCATGGAAATGGTATGAACATAGTAGTTAAAATCATGTATTTTATCTATCATCTTTATAATGTTGAATATCTAAGTCTCTTTATTGAATATGAGACATAATATAGTTATCATCATATGTGGGGGAGATAGCAAATGTTTGTGACTCTAAAGGAACTTTAGAAGGTGAGGAGGCAAGATTGATAAATTTATGTAGTGACATGGTTAAAGGGTATTGAAATATATTATCCACTCCTTACTCATTATGCATTAAATCATTTTTAGTAAAATATGTTTCATGTGCATTACATGGAGGATGGAAACTGGTGACAAGGAATGAGGAAGCCACTCCAAAATGTAAGGAGATATCTTGGTAGTATTTAATATATTTTAAAAATAACTTAGCTCATCATCCTTAGAATTGACAAGAGTGACTTGTAATTCAAGATTAATATTGACAAATTCAAGTAAAGGTTCATTATTAATTTTTAGAATAGTGGGAATACGATATTGAGATTCTAGATTGGGAAGATAAATACTCCATGGATTAGTTTATCATCATGTTTAAATCATTTAAAATTATGAATAAACTTGATACATTGGTTTCTAGAAGAGGAAATGAATATCTTAAGATGTGTCCATGGGTGTCCTAGGAGTATATTATAAGATAATGGTAAATTGAGGACCAAAAGCTTAGTAATCTAGTTTTGGGTCTAATTGTAAGAGTGATACAAATACAACCAAGTGGATTTTGATTGGTCTTATCCCATCAATAACATGTTAACCAAGGTTTTTTGAGATGATCTCTATTATATTTGTGTTGTTGATTGAGTCAAATAGATGTCATATTAATTTTGTACCCTTCATCTACTAATACTTTACAAATGAGGGTGGTATTAATGGATATGTTGATAAAGAGTCATTGATCATCGGTTTGAAATAGGATTTCATTATTGATCATGTCTTCTTAAAATAACTCTATGGAAGGTTTTTGAATAAGTAAAAATAGATTCAATGGTATGAACTTCTGTTGGTTAAGGCTTGTGAGAAGGTGGTTCCTCTTCTAATGAAGATGGTTCTTTGACTTCATGTATTTTTTTCATTGGGAAATTATGATGATAAGGAAAGGTGAGAACTAACACAATGAGGGGAATTTTACAAGTAATATATTTCATATCCTGTAACAAGTTCCAATGAGTTTTGGAAGAAAAATAACCAACACAAGGCTTGGAGGCTAAAATATGTTTAGGAGGAAGAGAAGTGGTTTGAGGTTTGGATTTAGGACATGGTTTCGCATTGGTTTTTGAAGATAAGTTGGTGTTAATATTATGTTTGATAATTTTATCTTTTAATTATGGTTTATTTGGTTTGGAGACAAGATCTTTGTGGGATGGTTTACATCAATGATTGACTTTAGTAGCATTCATGTGTTGGGCATTGGTATGATATTTATCATAGTCAGCATTAATTGCACAAATATATTTTTTTTCTTGTTGAGGGTTAGATGTAGATATATATTTTTAGATTGTTAGATGAAGAATATTTTAAATTATATTTCTTTTTGGAAGAATTAACACAATATTTATGATAGATTTTGATCATGCCATATTGATTGACTAAATTGCC
Source organism: Torreya grandis (assembly GCA_037957365.1). Taxonomy (NCBI): domain Eukaryota; kingdom Viridiplantae; phylum Streptophyta; class Pinopsida; order Cupressales; family Taxaceae; genus Torreya; species Torreya grandis. The sequence goes on from JARHVA010002854.1 coordinate 328,255, forward strand.
TAGCATAAAAGAAATGAAAAAAATTGTAATCTTATGACATGTTTCATGTGAATGACATATATTAGCATGAAACCAAATAAAAAATTAGTATCATACCATTTAGGGGTATTATTAGGATATGTGAGTGGTTTAGAAAGTGATAAAATTTGTCTCATTTGTTACATGATTAGAGTTGTATAGGAAGGTTGCATATTTTTTGCTTTAGCTACTCCTAGTTTGGGTTGAGGAAGATTGGAAGTTATCATATTAGTTCAACGTTGGAAAGATACCTAGATTATTTTATTTTTGGGTTCAAACTATTTCATTATGAAGTCTTGATTCTTAGCTTGATCAAGAGCATCATTTAAAGTTTGGAGCACAAAATTTAAAACCTTATATTGGAGTGAAGGTCTTAATGTCATTATAAAAAGTTTAAATAGATTGTCATTAGTAATATTATGATCATCCTTGTGAGATGAATATTTTCATCATTTGATACAATCATGTGTTGATTTGGTAGGATATTACTTAGCATTTATGAAATTTCTAAGATAATTTTTGGGAAGATCATTATGTTAGAATTATTTATCTAAAGGATTGATTAAATCATCTAGTTCCCATATATAATGTTGGTGAAGTTGGATATAACATTATAATACATCAATAGTAAAGGTTTTTACTAAAAGTTTAGTTTTTTTAAAGGTGTTAGTTTAGATCTAATATTTATATATATTATCAAATTCCTTAAAAAAAGATGTAGGGTCTTTAGTCCCATCATATTTAATAGTTGGAGATATATTACCAATATCAATGGATATAATGATAGGTTCTAAAGGCTTATTTTTAATGTTTTGAATCATATTATTGTGCATGATAGGTTGGGTAATAAAATTTTCCATAACATCTCTAAGAGCCGAAGGAATAATTTTTTTATTATTTTGAGGAAGAGTGAGAGGCTAATTAGCCATATTGATCAAATGATGTTTTAGTTACATCATTTGAGAAGTGTTATATGTTTATATAATGTTCACTTTTCACACTATTCATGTAATAATTTGAGTTTTATATATTGGTAGGTTAGTGTTGGTAGGAGGATTCCCCAAATTGGTATTAGGGGGAGGGTTTCTAGGTGGTGGATTTCATATGGGTTATTGCAAAGGATTGTATCAATCACCCCCACTTTATGGTGAGATATTTGAAGATGGGAATTATATCGATAAGTATGAAAAGGATTTAAATCACCAATATCATCTATTGGAGTTATTTTATCCATATTACAATCTAAATATGAGGGAGGAGAAGCAGTGCTCTAAGAGTGAGGATCCTCTTGGGAAGTAAAGGTAGGAAGAAAAGAACATTTAATATAGTGTCAAAATGGATTCAAGTTGTCCAAAAACATTATGATAGGGGATTTCATGATGCTTTAATAAATAATTTGACATCAATAAGTAAGAATTAATAATAGAGATAGAGTTAACCATATATAGAATAGTGTTGTCCAATAGGTACATAGTCAACTGGGTCGATAGAGTTTGTGATAAAAGTCCACAAAACAAGAAGCCAAAGACACATTTGAACTAGTCAACTATGTTATAAAAAGGATAAAAATAGAATAGGATAAAAGGATAAATAGTCGTATGGGTTGAATATGGAATTTAGATGAAGAAAGTGAACAAATGAGACATATACATAGTCAGATGGGTTGACCATGTACGTGAAAATGTGAAACTAAACAAGATTATAAGATACATAGTCATGTAGAGAGACTATGTGCTAAAGGTAATCAACATTTGTAGTTTTTAGTATACTATATCAATAGGGATGATAGTGTTATGAAAATAAAAAAGATGTTTTAAGATAATATCGAAGAAACTAAAATGAATATCATAGGTAATTCGACTAGTATGATCGAACTAATTGGAACACACAACACAAATTTTACACCAATGCTAGTTAATGAAAGTTTTGAAATACAAAATACAATGATCAAAGAGTAAGCAACAATTTGAAAGAAAATGATAACTAATTGGTCATTATTAAGTGTTGTTAATTTATAATAAAGTTTAAAATTAATTTGGTAGGGAGTTGGCTGTAAGAATGAACTATAAAACAACCTATGGGTAGTTTCTATAAGTTTAGATTGAAAAGGATTTGTATTTATGATGGTATTATATTGGCATTTGGTCTTACCCCCTCACTTCACAATCTTTCAATAATAAAGGTGTTAGGTAATTGATAATAAATACCATCAACCATGAGTTTATAGTTGATCAATAAACCAAGTTATCTTCCCCCTTGGTGATGAAATACAAGTAGGTAGGCCTTGGAAGATAAATGTTTAATGCTTTACTTTTGTGTAATGTTATTTGGAAGTGTTTTCAAAAGAGAAAAATAGTATGACTAAATTGGTAAATTGAAAAAGCATATAATTAGTCTATGTTTGTTACTCTAAGCATGAAAATAATTGAAATGAATAGTTAACTAATTATTAGAAGAAAAAAAAGATTAATTTCATTAACTGTGAAGAGTATAGATTCATTTCATGTGAACCTATATGCAAATAATGTAGAATAGAGTTGATAGGGTAGTTACTATTATTAAAAATTAATATCTAGAAAAACATATTCAAACATGTTGACTATGTCTTCTAAATATAAAATAGTCTACATAATTGTGTTGAGTGATTTGACCTAGTTTGTTATAGGGATGTAGTTTTATAGACTATAAACTTATGAAAACTTGTATCAAAAATGAAAAATTGAAATGATTGAGAGAGTAATAATGAACCTTGGTGGGTTTGAAGATGCTTATATTGAAAAAAATTATGATTTCATGTGTAAGTGTTGATTAAAATTTATTAGGAACTAAGTTGACTCAATCAATGGAGTTTGTAAAACATGTATGTTGAAAAGAAGTTGAGAACATAGTCAATAGGATAAAATATGTTTACAAACTTATATTACGAAAAATAACAACTATGAATAGATTTGACTAGTTTGAATATGAATGCAATATTATGACTAAAGAATAATATTGTGTTGAGTTGATCAATCTATTCACTTGTATTTGGAGAATACCTACACAGATAGGATAGAGTCATTTTGGAGAAAATGTGTGTCAAGCCTGTGCATAGAATGTTAGAAATATAACACAAGGTTAGATACATTACTTTAAAAATAAAAATAAATAATATGATGACAAAAATAAATTCATGAAATAAAACTTATAAGGGTTTGGTCCATGTCAGGTTTAATAGAATGTGTACTAAGGAAAATACAACTAATCTATTAATCAATCATATCTCAGAGAAGATAAATCCTACTTGCACTTCTAATTATTATTACAATAGATATTGAGGGTCATGACCAATATGGATGCACTAGACCTAAATAAGGGTTTTATTACCATAATAACATCACTATAAATGGTTCTAAAGCCTCTAGTCAATAAACATCATGAAATAGCCCTAGCTAGGTCCTATGTTTTCATATTCACTAATTATATGGAAAGTAAAGTAAAATTTAATATAGTGATCACCAAATATTATGGGAAAATTTGGGGTAATAAACATAAAAATTAAACATGCATAGGATAATTCTAATTAATTTATGTATAGATAAAACCATAAAACTTTGAAAGAGCAATATATTTAAAATCCATTACTTATGGTACTTCTATATACTAAAATAGAGGAGTAAATTTAGAGATACTTACATTGAATATGAACCCATCTAGACTCAACCTCTCTCTTGACCAAAGGTGTTTTGAAATAGGTTGTTATGGTTTTTAAAGATCATTATGAAAGTCTTAAGCATCTAATACTTTTCATAAGACAATATTTTTATCTGAGTATAAACCCTAAGCAATAACTCCTCAAGTAAAATGGTCGAAGACCAGATTGCAAATAAGTGAAAATTAATAGTTAACTCTTGTCTCTCTATAATAAATGGCAAAACGAATGTGATTATATAGTTGATTCTAACCCTAATTTTTTTTAAAAGTTTAGCTGATAGCATTTACCCAATTTGACTTTGTATCATTATTTGTTAAAAGTAAGCTAGGTTCTAGTCTAGGCCTACCAGAGCCAACATAGACCCATAACATGCTTTTAAAAAATTAAATACAAGGTTGGCCTAGGTTTATAGTGTAATTTAATCTATTAAATAGGTATTTATTCTTATGAAGGTGATAAGTAAAGTGATGAATTACTTATAGAAGTGTGTAATAGAGGTGTCAAAGCTTAAGGAAGTGTATAGGAGAAGGTTATGTAGATAGTAATTGGTGGTATAGAGGATAATAATACTATGAAGAACCAATGGTTTACCCACCCTTTTTCAGTACACCCTTTAATGTGTGTACTCATAGAGATAGAGACTTGATTAGTTTCTATAAGAGAGAAAGCATTAGAAATTGATAAAGTTTGAAAATATTATGTATACATAGTATATCTCAAAGCTAAAGTTGAGAAATATGATGAAGGAGATGAGAGATAAGAAATTATATTGTCAAGTAGCCAAAAGATTAATGGGAAGAATTGGGTTGTAATTCATCAAATCAATAATCCATTATATGATTATTAGTAATGATGCCCCTAACAAGGACACATGAAAGGGAGTGAGAGATAATAATAAAGTTATGGTCCTAATCATGCCCCAATCAAAGGAGGAAATGATAAACTTTAAATAATGAATTAAAAAATCAATGGTAATGGATGATTTATGGAATAAAATATGGATATTATGTTTTATCAATCCTAATTTATAGTATCGGTGATTGAATGGGAATATTGGGGATAAGATTATAGTGATGGAGATTGATTGATATTATAGCTCAAGGATTTGACTAATTAAATACTTGGGGATGATGAGAGACAAGAGATATGTGATGATAAATGATGGGAAAATAATAGAGAGTGGTCAAGATGACCTTAGACATGATATGTGACTAAGCATTACCTACATAATCTAAAAATACCATAGGCCAATGTAGTTCATACTAGATAATACATGAAAAGATAGACTAGAGGAGGAGGATGACAATAACTATTATACAAGTTAGCTATTAGATTGGAGATGACTTGAATTAGATGTTAGACATGAATCTATAATACTAGGAGAAATAATGGGATATGAGATGTTATATTTTGATGATTAAATAGATGATATATGAGTAACTAGATGATATAAATGGGATGATAAATGTCTTAGAGTAATGATTGAAGATAGATGAGTGGATTGAGATAATCAACATGATGATGAGATTAAAATGATTCTACATTTCAAAACATGAAAGAGGATAAAATGAATGATGATTGTAATCCATTATCAAGCCATCATTGTTGTAATAGGTATCATCATAGTCTATTAAATCTGATATAAATATAGCCCTAGGAAATATGCCCCTTGATATAAGTATGATGAATAGGACATTATTCCAAAGTAAATAAGGATAAAAAGGTAAAATGATGAACTCGACATAAGGAACTCAAAATCATGATTATAGATTTTTGGCTTTATCATAGCATCCTCATTCATTTCACATTTGACAAAAGAGACATGATGAAATAATAGTTAAAAGAATAATAAAATAATAAAAATGGAAACAAGTAATAAAACATATGCATATATATACATCATAAAAGACATGCAGAAAAGTCAAACAGCACAAATAATACAAGTAGCACATTGAAGTATCTACATGTAGTTGCATTCTGTATTGTCTAATTATCATGATGAGAGTTAACGCGATGAGTGATCAGGTGATGCATTGGACCAAGTGGGTCATGATGATCATGATGTGAAGGTAGATTAAGGATATAGATTTGAACAAGGGTATATATTTTGAGTATACTAGAGAATTGGATTAGGATAAGGTTGTGAATAAGGATTTGGATGTCATGATTAGGATATAGGACAAGACAAGATGACAAAATGATGAGACCACTAAGATATAAGTCAATGCAATATGACAAGATGACTAAGACATAAAATAGTATTATTAGGATATTAAATACATAGGATAAGATGACACATGAGAAGATGCCCAATATGTTTTGGGGTTATGTGGATTTTATAATATTTTAGGGTTTTTTAGAATAATTAGATTTTTAAATCTTTTTGAAAATATGTATGTATATTATCTAAATGGGGTTAATAGAAAAGGGACTACCAAGCCAAGCAACTAAATAAGGATAGATGGAATATTAGATGGGGTGATAAAAGGATGAGGGTGATGATAAAAATGGGATGAGGAATAAGAATGGACTATGGATCACCAATGAACACATCGTAAAGTAATCATATATCTAGTTACATAAGTGTCCATTAGAAGACATGCCAAGATGATTTAGTGTATTTCTAAAGACATATTCCACTCCCGTACGAAGGCCAAGACTAGAATAAAGGATGGACATACAAGGATGAAATATATGATGGAAGATGATGGGTAAGAAAAATGGACATATGGATAATATAGATAAGGATGATATGGATGGGATTGACAAGGGATTATTTTTACCCTAAGTGTTGGGGTACAATGTATAAAATAGACTATTTTTTCATCATATCAGATACTTGTTTTCATCATGGTACTTACCCATCTTGTCATATTGTCATATTACATTGATTTATATCATATTGGTCTCATCATTTTGTCTCCTACATCTCACCTATATGGAGATGACCATTATGATGCTAACTTTGATAAGGATGTTGATGTGCTAATGCTAATAATAAATTGTTTAAATATATCCATAGAGAGGGCATGTTGGATAAAATCATTGTTTGTAAGTACCTTATTTACCTTGGGTTTGTGACTAGATGTTTTTGGCTTAATGGATTTATTAAAATGGGTAATATGATGTCAATAAGATATAGGGATGGTTAGATGAGGGATGGTTACAATATGGTGAGGATTGGGGTCATAACCTTTTTTGAGGAGATAATAAGCTTGATCATGATTAAGAAGTGCCTCTTGACATACCCTTTTTTAAACACTCCTAAGTGTAGATGCATTAGGTTCAACCTCAATTTCAATGTCCCCATTATCAATTAAGTTTTGGGCATAATTTCTAAAAGGGTGACATCTATTAATATAATACTTAGGGACATTATCATATATATAAAAATTTTCTTATCAATACCATAAGGGCATATGTTTAAACAAGTCTAGAAGTCTTATTTTCAGGTATAAAACCATGCCTATGAACTCTAGTCTATAAAATAGGGATTATATAGATATTGGGAGAGGGGTATATTACTTGTCTATAGTGTTTGATGAGGAAGTGTTAGATTTAGGAGTGGAAGAATGTGATGGTGATGTCATGATATTGATAGATAGTAGTGTGTGATATTATTTAGGATGTGAATAGGAATTAGATGATGTTGACAATCTAGGCTTCTCTTTGATATTAGGATAGGGGATTTTTGATGGCTTATGACTAGTAAATAGAGCATTCAATTATGGATGGGTATGAATTGGAGGTAAAATTATTTTAATGGGGTTTAAGCCTATGGGAATTTGTGAACACATTTATAAGAGCTAAAAGAGGACTACATCCTTGTAAATAACATATTTATTAAATAATATAATCTCTTTATTATTATGATAACTAGAAATGTCATGAAAAGGAATAGGACTAGTGGATGGGGGATTAGAATGGGATTGGTTATCCTAAAAATTTGATGTGATAAAGGTTGATGACGCACTTATCTGGTATTTGACCTTAGGTGTATGGGTTAAAAATAATTGGGAAGGAGGGTACCCATCTCCAATAGTTGTAAAAGGCACTCATCTTTGTTAGCAAAGATATACATGTGAAATAAGGTAACCTAATTGCTTGTATATTATGAGACATTATGACTATGGTTATGATGAATATATAATATGGCTAACCATGGTGGCATACCATGCAGGCTAGGTGTATATAGAGGTTGTTGATGGGGAATGATATGGGACATTACTTTTGGCTTGATGAGACCAAGGTCTTATAGGTAGGTAGACACCCATTTCTAGAAAATATGAAAGGATCTTGTCCTTATTAGCAAATAGGTATTGTTCCATGAGAAATTAGTCCAAATACATTAGGTATATGATGAATGAAAGGTAGTCAAATGATAAAATGTGGATGATGTGAAGGTAGATTAGTGCTTAGGTAAAAATATGGTCCTTGGATAAAGTAAGTTTGAATGTTTGAGCCAATGTGATAAGTGATGGGTGGAGATGAGAAAAACTAAATGGATTATGATGTGAAACTAGGACAATATTTCAAATTAATAATATGTTAGGTGCTAATTGTCTATCAACAATGCTTAGTTTTAAGATAACAAAAAGATGGGGATTCGACTAGAGTATGGATTTAAATTATCAAGATGAAGATTAGATAGGTTTTAATTATAAATAGGTAAGATGACCATATTATATATCACTAGATTGAGGATGACTAGATGCTAGACTATATTCAACAAATTGAGGTTTTAATAGGATATTGACTAAATTGGAAATTTTAGAGAGTAACAAGTGAAAGGATTATATGTAAGGAGAACAAAAAGACTAGCTCAAACCTTAGACAAAAGTTGTCAAGTAAGGATGATGAGAATGTGACCAAGATAAGTATATAAGGGTGGTGATGAAATGATGATTGGGTGTATGGTGGGTATGGTTTGGACAAGTGTGTGACCTAAAAATCCAATTACATGTGTCGTAAGATAATATAAGATGAGATATATCTATATGAGGTAAGATTATATGAGATGAAGGATAATGATGTACTAGATAGGGTGATAAATAAATAGGAGTATTTCAAAGTAAAACTAAATTAGGATATGTTTATGATAAGATGAACAATCTATATAAGATTATAAAATTTTACAAATGTTCAAGGTATGATGAAGGATAAAGTAGATAAGGATGTACAATATGATTAAGAATGTAAAAGATATGGATGTATAAGAATATTTAGGTTGTACAAGATAATAATATATGAAGGACATGAGAGGGTATATCTAAAATATGGTTTAGGGATGATTTGGGTAATACTAAGGATATGAAATTAGTATGACTTGAGATGAAACAAGATGTGATGATCTACAACATAATATTATACTAGATGATAAAACTAAATATGGGTTAATGAGGGTATGACCAGTATGGGATAATATACATGATAAGGATATAGTCTAGGTAGAATAAATTTTAAGACTAATGATGTGGAAATAGTGGTATGATTAAATAAGGTTAGGGTACAACTACATTGTGTGAGATAATGGAAGACTATGATAGGATTAGGATAGAATTATCAAGACTAGATTAGGTTAAGAAGAGATGGTGTCTTAGAGTTTTAAATAATGTTTAAATTTATAAGACTAAACTAGGATGAGATCAGGATGAGAGGTGATGAGAGTAGACAAGATGAGATGAGGTAAGCTAAGAATTTATAACTCAAATGGATAAAGGTAGAATGTACAAGGTAATATGATATAGGTAAGGATATATAAGATGATGATATAGGAGACCTATATATCTATCTATAAGCTTGTTCTGAAGGCTGAACTAGCTCAAAAATAACACTAGTCTATCATGGCACACACCAAATCAATCAAATAACAAACCCTAGATTATCAAACTAGTTTGTGAGTGTAACCCAATGACGGCACCATCTAATAACTTTATGGGTGAGGATATAGGCTAGTGACCCATTACATAATATCCAAAACCTTATCAACCCCATTTTCACTTTATATTCATTTAAGAACTAATATTGACTTTGGTAGTGTGTCACCTTTTATGGCTAAAGGTCCTATTCTAGGTTATACAAAATTTCTCAAGGTGTGCCCAATATACACTAGGTATATGGGGCTAAAGACATTTAGGGTAATATCTAATGCATGGGTAAGATAATTAACTCTTTCCCTTTATATAATACCTATATGGGGTCAAATTATTGTCCTAGTGATATCTCACCCTAATTTTTATACTTTATTAGAACTTAGAGTGTGGTTAAATGCACTATGATGAAATCCACATGACCAACCCCTAAGACTATGTCAATTTTTTGGGTTCCATTTCCACATCATATTTCCCCATATAAATTTGAGAAGATTTTATTAGTGTTTTTTATCCTCTAAGACTCACCGCTAATATGCAAGGAGTAAAGCATACACCACCATAGCCCTTGGGTATAAATAAGCAGTCAAAAATCAATTTAACTAATTAATTGGTGTGATATACATAAAATATTTACAAAATGGTTTTAAAAATGCTAAATTATTTAGCAAGTGGTTTGAAAAGTAAGGTATTATTGGTTTTAATTTTTAAAATTTTGAGGGGAAAACTATAATACAAGATGTTAAACAAAATTATGTTAAAATGTGACCTATATGAGAAGTGTTTAGTTATTTCATAGGTATGTGAGATAAAACTACCAATAAATTTTCCCCAATTATAATCCAAACAAAATGTTAACACAATTTTCTTTTTATAGGTTTTACACTATAAATTTTTAAATGAGGGCCCAGGATGCAGGGATCTAAGGGTGTCATCCCCTTATAGGGTCAAGGGGAAGCACCCCTTGTAGGGGTAAGGGGCAGTTTCCCTTACAAATTTAAGGGGCATCAACCCTTGTAGGGTCTAGCCCCCCCCCCCCCCCCCCCAATGTGAAAATCAATTTGGGACTTGTATAAAACTCAAAATGACATAAAAATCACCAAAAAGGTCCTAAAAATGCACTCAAAAGAGACTATTTTTGAATAAAAATAAGAGTAAAATCATTAATACTTTGATCAAAACCATAGATACATAGTTAGTTATTAATCAAAATCACATACATAGGAACAAAATAGGAAATGACTCATCAAAACCATAGATGAGCACAACTAATGTTACAAAATAGTTAGGTAAATTTCTAGTGGTTATAGCAAAACCTTAATTGATAGGTGCAAAATTGTAAATGCAAAGAAAGATCACAACTACAAATAAGTGATTTTTTAGACTATAAAAAACAAAGATATTTACATACTTAATTATAATAAATTAACTTTTAGGAAGTTATTATATTATTATTTTCTCAGATTATATTATTTATAGTTGTTTCCATGTTTAAAACATGATTAAATTAAGTTGATTTAAATTTGTAACTAGGAGAGTTACAGTTTTGATTAATGTGAAAATTTTAGTACAACCCTATAAAATAGATATTGGAAACAAATAATAGTGCCCATAAACATAGTGTGTGAGATACATAGATGATATAAAACCAGAAGTTTGATCATAAAGTTATATAAATTTACTACAATTCAAAATCATTACCGAAATGCCAAAATCACAACTACCAGTCAAAATCGTAGTTGTGTATAGGTGATATTGAATTAGAGACAAAAATTAATTATTTTGATTTGAAAAAATTATTGATTTATTTCCTACAATGAGATAATTTAGACATAATAGAAACATTTCAAAAAGGCCAAATTTAAGATATTTAATAACTATATTAAAGTTCACTTATGAACTAATTCAAAATCACAGATAATAGTGTCAAAATCTTAAATCATAATAAAAACTATGATAGAGTAAAATAGGTTTTTTAAAACTCCCAACATCTTATCAATTTTAAAACATCAATGTTTTCTCTTATTCCTAAAACCAAAAACATTTGAATAGAGATCAAGAATCCAACAAATTTGATCCAAAATTATGATAATAAACCAATTAAGTAACATTTATAAACCAAAGCAAAATTGCAACTATGATCATCAAAATCATAGATGCCAATCAAAACCATGACTAAAAATTAATGATTCTATAAAAATATAAGATAATAATTAGGCGACGTAACAAATAATGGTTAAATTCTATGATTTATTTGAAAATCACAATTTCTAAGGTCAAAATTATGACTATTAGCTTCAAATTTTGTTTTTGCATAGAACAATCACTAATTACCTAGGACATGAGAATTTTTGAAAATTTTGAGCCCAATTTCATTCCAAATAAGTATTAAAAGCTTTGTAATCACACTTCACACAATATTATCAAAAATGAGGTATCCAACTAGGGTCAGCCACTCTGAGATGGTAAATTTTATTAATTGATTAAATTATGAAATTATACACTAAAATCAACTCAAATCACCAATCCACTTCAGGAACCATTAGGTCAAAATGCAATAAAATTAACTTTTAATACAACATTCTATTCTAAATCCAAATGTTCCCAATCAATAATCAAATAAAAAAACTAAACATTATAGATGGAGGATTATTACCATAGACTCAAATTATTGACAACATATAAATTAGCTTTATTCATGATATGGATAACATGGATTAGTTGATAGCTTGATAAATTTATTTATGGACAATGGATTATTAGAATACTATAGACATGATCATATTATTGGATGGATTAATGGATTTTGGCTTAATATATTTCATACACATTTTAATCATTATTCCAAATGGAATGAGATGGTTGGTTTAAATAAAGATAAGGGAGGGATATTTATGGATTTTAAAATTCCATGGAATTTTAAAGAGAGATAACTCTCTATAAAGTTAAAGGAGGACTGGATCATTATATAATCCATTAGAGGATATTAATATGGTTCAATGTGGGTTTAGATATGTTTATAGGAGAATTAAGTGGATACTAGGTACTATGCATGTAAAAGTGTTAGAACACAACTATCTACTAAGAGGAGGGGTGAATCAGTAGATTGATTAAAATTATTACTTTAATAATTTTAATGTGAATTAACAAATATATGTAAAGATTAGACACATAAATAGACACAACACTCAATATACATGGAAACCCCAATATGGGAAAAACCACGTTGAGAATAGTTGCTAGAATCTACTATTATAATCGAGCCTCACAATCAAAACCTCATTGGTTATATTGATTAAGGGCACAAACGCTAAGGAGATACCAATAACCTAATTTAAGAGCACCACTCCAATGAAACACCTACTCCCTAACTAATAACCAACTCAACTCTTTTGATGGCACCCACGTATCAGATCTATTATGGAGATACCACTCCAAAATATAAAAATTGGTTTAAAAAATAAATCTAGTTCTATGTTATAGACCTATTCTGTAACTGTTCATGCTTTCATCTATATTTCTCTTCCTCTCTTCCTCTCTCCCTCTTGATTCAAGTCTTTTTCCAAACTAATACGCACTTAGTGTATTTCTTAGATAATGTATATATGCATATATAGGTCACACATCTTCTCTATGTTCACACTTGATCATTAACACATCATGCTTTGTTCTTGGATTCAGTTCATATTTATTTAATGACAAGTTTCCCACTCCTTGAAATCATGCACCACCTAATTAATTCTCTATATTTTACTATATTTATCATATATTAGGCTCTAGTTTTGATGCACATGCCATATTACACAATTTTTATCGATCACAACGATCTATATCATTATTTGTGTAATATATAATGTATCTTTCCCAGATGTTCCATCACTTAACTATTGAGATGAACATATATTTAAATAATGACTATTGATCTTAAATTTTGTGCCATGATCTGATGTTCCTTATTCAATTTTACCAATTTTAAAATGCAACCATTAGATAAAGCTCTGACAGGATCATGTACTTCATAAGATCCTTGCAAGCTTTCAAAATTTAACACTTCAAATTTAAAATGTTTTAATTGATCAAAATCTGATAGGCACACGTGCTCTATTATATATTTTGTAGATTTTTAACTTTAACATTTCAACTTTAAAGTGCATCCATTGTTATTTTGATCCAATCTCTTGCATGTTCTTAAATCTTCAAAAGTAGCATGAACTCTACCTCTATCTATCATTAAACATTGAGCACTTTATCTCATCTCACTACTTCCTAATACTTAAAGATACATATGCACCATTGATCTTCTCAATGTATCTTAGTATTTAAATTTGCTATACATTAGACACTTTGACCTTTTTGACTCCACATGATCTGTTGATCTTTGTCTTAGTATCTTAATATTAGGATACTTGACACTCTTGCATTCCTTCTACACATTATCAATCCCTATTCTTGTGACACTTGGCACATTCATATGCCTTATGTACATTTCTATCAGTGTCCATGCTTATGACACTTGGTACCCTTTAACTCATTTTGCACATTACTATTAGTTCCCATGCTTATGACACATGTCACCTTTGAATTATTTATCAGTTTTTTTGACTTATTGAATTTTCTATGCATTAATGGATCTACATTATGTGATTAAGTGATAACCATTGATCAAGCTTAGACAAATATTAAGTTAAGGACTTATGAAAATTAATGTATTTGATCACTTCTTCAAGCCAATAATTTCTAGGGTGAAGGGGCCAGTTGTACAAAAATTAGGAAGGTTTAAGTTATAACTTAAGTGATTGGTTCCTACCTATATCCAATCAATATAAAAATAGATATGCATGTGAATGCCATGACTAAAATATATAGGGTTTTACTAAGAAACCATAGTAATGTGTGAGAGCCAAAATAAATCATTTCTAGGATCATGTATCTTCATTTGAACTTATGGACCATATATATGAGATGCACCTAAAAAAACCATAATGGATCTTCTATAAATTTATTTTCAAACATCTAAAAATAGTCTCCATAAAAGCATGATAACTTTCCAAGACAATATTACAACTTATGCAATTATAAAACATGTTCTTTTCTCCATCACTCTTGCATATGATTGATCCTTTTACATCAATTATATCCATATTTCCAAATATATCTCTTTTTACATCAATGACTATCATATTTCCAATAATTTCCCCCTTTGTCATTGATGGAAAAATAAATGCTATGATCTTGTAATAAATGCTTTGTTCCTTCTCTAGCATTAACTGTACTTGCATTAGCTTATGATAAATGTGAGTTGAATTTATTCATACTAAACTTTGTCCCCATTAGTAAATGTAACATTAAACTAAACACACCTTGGACACATGATTTTATCCTTCTCTGATAAACATAAATATTTTACAGAGAACATTTGCACTTTTTCTCCTGACTCCAACTTTCTCACTATTTTTCCAATTTTTCCTCCCCCTTTATCAAATAAAGGAGTTTGTCCAAGAATTTGAAACCATAAAATCATTATAAATTTTCAAAAATATGCATACTTTATTTACCATTCTCTCTTCTTCTAGGGATTAACAAAGTTTATGTGATCCCCCCTGGACTCATGCCCTATTACTAGGATCTAATGATGTGATGTATGAGCCACCACTCCTAATTTATATTTTAGATACTCAAATTATTCCTTAGAAATATTTTTGGTGAATATGTCTTTAAGTTGATCCTGTTTTGGCACATATTCCATTATGACCTCTTGATCTACAACCTTTTCTCTTAAAAAGTGATTATTGATTTGTGCTTAGTTTTGGAATGCATCAATTGATTCTTTGATATATTAATAGTACTTGAATTGTCACAAAGAATAAAGATAGGTGATTTGTATTCTACCTTGATATATATAAGTGTTTTCTTCATCTATTATACTTGATTGAAATATGCCGCTACTGGAACATACTCTACTTCCGTTGTAGAAAGAGTATTTGAATATTATTTTTTGCTCAACCATGAAACAATTTTGTCTCCAAGGAAAAATACACCACCACTAGTGTTTCTTATATTATCCACACTTCCTTCCCAACAAAATTTGTATATGATATCAAAGTGAAATATTCACCTTTGGGATACCATACACCATAGTTAATTATCCTCTTGATATATCTAAATATTTGTTTCACTAAATTAAGATGCGATTCTTTAGGCGTAGCTTGAAATATTGAAACCATACACACTGCTTGTATGATATACGGTCTTGATGTAGTTAAATATAATGAACTACCTATCTTTGATCTATAAAAATTATGATTTACATTAGGTGACTCATCCTTTTTGCTCAACTTAAATCCAATTATCATGGGAGTACATACTAGTTTGCTATCTTCCATTCCAAAATTCTTGATCATTTCCTTAGCATACTTGGTTTGAGATATAAAGATCCCTTCATTAGTTTATTATATAAGTAGACCAAAGAATAAAGAAATTTCTTCAAACATAGACATATCAAACTCATTTTACATTTGAGCAAGAAATTCTTTGCACATTTTGTTGTTTCTACCACCAAATATGATGTCATCTATATATAACATAATTATTAACCTTCTAATTTGAATTATATATTGTTATCTACACAAAATTTATTGAATCCTATTTGTTGTAGGTATTTCTCTAATCTTTAATATCATGATCTAGGTGCATATTTTAGACCATATAGAGTTTTATTCAGTCTATAGACATAATCTTCTTCTTTTGATAACTAAAAAACATTAGGTTGTTCTATGTAGACTTCCTCTTCAAGGTTCCCATTAAAGAAAGTAGACTTAGTATCCATTTGATAGACATTGAATTTATTATAAATAAACAATGATATAGACTTTCTTATGGCTTCCAGTCTAGAAACTAGAGCAAATGTTCCTCAAAATTTATGCCTGTAACTTGTGCATATCCTTTGCACACTAATTTGGCCTTACTTTTTTATGATAGTTCCATCCTCATTGATTTTGTTTCTAAAGACCCACTTTGTACCTATTACATTATTATTTTAAGGTTTTGGAACAAATTCCCAAGTCTTTTTCTTTTTAATTTGGCTTAGTTCTTATTCCATGGCTTTTAGCCAATTCTCATCCTTATTAGCTTCAACATAGTTCTTAGGCTCAATTTCAGATATTAGAGAAAAAATTACTCCTTATTCATTATAACTCTTCTCTTTGTCTAAAATTCTTCATTTTTATTGTTGAATATATTTTATATATGATGATCCTTTTGAAAAAATCTTGTAGGTGGCTTTTCATTTACTTCCTTAGGATTTTCATTAGCTACTTCCTCTTCAAACTCTGATTCTTCTTCATAGATGTCTTTGTCAGGTTTAACATGTTTCAACCCTTTATCAAACTTGACATTGATACTCTTTACTATTTCCTATATAATTTTTTTTCAACATATGTAGGCTTTGTTTTTGGTGGAATAACCAATAAATATTCCTTCATCACATCTTGATTCAAAGCTTCCCAACTTATCCTCTTTTCTCCTGATGTAGCATTTATTATCAAAAACTCTAAAATACTTAACAGAGGTAGGCTTTAAATACCATAGTTCATAGGGGATTTTATCATTGTTTACCCTTAGTTGAAATCTATCCAAGATATATATATTTTTTATTTATCTCTAGTATTCATCATTTACCTTGGCCTCTTTTAGCATTGTTCTAGCCATCTCCTTGACTATTTTATTCTTTATTTTAAATACTCCATTTTACTATGGAGTCCTTGCTATAAATTAATTCCTTTTGATTCCATTATTATCATAGTACTCTATGAACTCATTTGAGGTTAACTCACCACCTCTATCAGATCCTAAGCATGTGATTTTTCATCTAATCTCATTATCTATTATGGATATATAGATCTATTGAATTTTTCAAAAAGGTTACCCATGTCATTTATGAGTAATAATCTATTAGAAACATCAAGTATCTTTCTCATTTGGATCCTCTTATCTTATTAAGACCAAAATGATCATTATGAACTAATTCTAAAGTCTTTGTAGTCGCATACTCCTTTGTTTGAAATTTAGCCTTTATTTGATTGCCTTGCTGACATTACTTGCAATTAGTGTCTACAAGTTTGGTTATCTTAGCCATATGTATAACAAACTTAATTGAGATCAATTTTACTATGTTATCAATGCTGACATGACCCATTATTATATTTTATAACCAACTCCCATCAATATTTCCTATGAGGTAGCTATTACCATTTACTCCACTTAGATTATAAATATTGCTTTAATTCTTTTTCCTTTTGTTACTAATCTTCTAGACCTCTTTATCTTAAATCCTTATACATTAAATATGGTTGTATATCCATTTTCACACATTTGGTTGACACTTAGCAGATTGTGTTTCAATCCTTCAACATAAAAGACATCATGTGTAGGTAGTTTTCCATCTATATACAAGGTTAATTTACCTCAGATCTTTTTTATGGTATTGTCTCCCAAGATAATAGATCCTTCCTTAAATTTACTCAATTTGATGAAATTAATGTTGACACTAGTAATTTATTTTGAATAACCACTATATATTACCCATAAATTATGTTCTTTGACATGGAATGTAGTTTGAGCAATCATAAATTATGCAACTTTTTGAACTTTTACTTACCACACATCTTTAGCTTTCTTGTTTGGCTTATTTTTCTCTTTTTTAGAGACTTATGAACCTTTGTTCACACTTGGAGGCATGATTTTATTTTCACTTTGAATTTTTCATCTTAAAAATTTTAATCTACATTGTTTAGCTATGTGACCAAAATTATTATAGTTATAACATATTACATTTATATCTAGCAAGGGTGAAAATGAGTTTTTGCATATAAATTTTAATCTCCTTCTAGGTATAACTCTACATTCACTATCCCTATGACCAAAATGATTATAGGTATAACAATAACCATATAAAAATGAGGAATACTTGGTCATAGAATTTATTTATGCAAGATGAGGAAATATTATTATCTCTAACTTATTCATGTCTTCCACCTTTATGTAACCATCTGCATCAGCTACCTTTGTCTTCTACATCTTCTTGAGTTTATAGAGATTCACTCATAGTTTTTATTCTTTTCTTCAAGCTTATTTCTCTTAAAATTTTTTCATATTAGTGGTGCTTGTGTTTGTCTTTGTATTCATGCAATATTTTCCTTTCTTTGTTCTTGATTCTCATTTTAATTTGAAGTTATCATATAAATTTGTAGGTGTACTAGTTATGGGAATTTTCCTTTTTTCAAAACCAAGACCAAATTTATCTTTTGATGGCTTTTGAGAGTTGATCAATTCATCAATAATTTTAGAACCTCCTTTTAGCTTCAGACCTTTGTCTATTTATTCTTTAGCTTTTTCACAATTTTTTCTAAAATCCACTATTTTTGATTTTAAATTAATGCATTCATCATACTTAGAATATATTTCAAATTTGACTACATCTCATATTATTTTGGCCTCTTCAACTTGTGTAGGTTAAATACCATCTAATCATATTTTTGAAGACTTTTTGATACTTTTTCAATGTCCTTTTGTGCCTAATTCTACTTTGATTTCTCTTTTCTTAGATTTTCAATTTCATCTAGAGCACAAATGAGTTCACCCTCTAGATCAACTTCTCCTTCCTCTTATTCATTTAAGTCTTCAACTTCTTATTTCTCTTGATCCACATAAGTTGATTCTAATGTCATGAATAAGAATTCATTTCCCTCAGCCACAAAGGCACAATCATGGTAATCATCTAAGCTATCACACTCATCTAATTAATCATTATCTTCTTTTATAAATAAGCCCTTCTTATTTTTAAAGAAGTTCTTCTTCTTGGAATAGTGGGGTTTTATATTTTTACTATCCTCTTCTTGTTTATAGTTATCCTTTTTGTTATAAGGGAATTTAGTAGTAAATTATCCCACCTGACCATAATTAAATCATTTAAATGGTAACTTACCTATGTAATTTCTAGACCCTATTCTTAATTTTATGATAAATTTGCCTTCTTCTACATTAGTATCCTGAGAGACAGATATAGGTGCTTCTAATTTTACTTGTTTAGTTGATTTGAATGCAACTTCTCTCTTGAGAATAGTTTCTTCTCCCATTACCATATCATAGGTTTTGAAGGTTCCATGCAACTCATCTATAATGAGATTATCTATATTTTTTGCTTCAACTATTGTAGAGATTTTAGAATCATACCTAGATAGCAGAGATATTATGACCTTTCTGATAATGACTAAATCTTTCATCTCTTCTCTAATGCCTCTAATTGCATTAACTATTTCATATACTCTGAGGAGGTACTACACAATTTATTTTTTTCATTCATTTTAATACTTTAAAATTTGACTCTATATGTTAATATCTTGGCCTAATTTATCTTATCATCACCTTCATATATGATCTTAAACTTGTTATAAACATCATGTGTAGTTTGATAATATATTACTTTAATAAACTCTAAGTTAGAAAATCCACAAAGGATAGCATTATTTTCCTTGGCATTGATATCATATGATTTCTTGGTATCCTAATTAGCAAGAGTTATAGTAGGTATTGTATATCCAGTTACAACATACATCCATACATCAAACCCAAATTAAGATAAATATGATTCCATTCTAATGCTCCAAAATACATAGTTTGACCCATCAAAGAGAGGTGCTTTCTTTGAGGAAGAGCCTTATTGAATAGCCATTTGTGTTCACCATCCAAGATCTACTTGAGCTGATTAAGCTTCTTCTAAGGAACTAGGGCTCTAGTACCAATTGTTAGAACAAAACTATCTATTGAGAGGGGGGTGAATCAATAGATTGATTAAAATTAGTTTTTTAATACTTTGAATGTAAATTAACAAGTATATGCAGATATCACACACATAAATAGATAAAACACTCATTGTATGTAGAAAAGCCAATATGGGAAAAACCATAGTGAGAATTGATGCTATAATCTACTTTTCTAATCTATTCTCATAATTAAAATTTCACTAGTTACATTGTTCAAGGGCACCAACCCTAAGGAGACACCAATCCCCTGATTTAAGATCACCTACTCTAAGAAAGCACATATTCCCTAACTAAGTACCAAATCAACTCTTATAATGGCACCCACCTATTAGACTCTATAACTCCATATTACAAAAATTGATTCCAAAACATGTTTTGTAGCTATTCATTCTCTGCTCTGCATAGTTTTTCCTCTCTTTCTCTCTCCCTCATGATTCAAATATTTTTTCACACTAATTCACACTTAGTTTATTTATTATATGATACATATATGCATAGATCTTAGTCACACATATTTTTTGTGTTCACACTTGGTTATTAACACATCATGCTCCATTCTTGGACTCAATTCATATTTCTTTAATGACAGGTGTCCCAATCCTTAAAATCATGCACCACCTCCATAGTTCTCTATATTTTACTATATTTAGCATATATTAGGCTTTAGTCTTGATGCACATGTCATATTACATAATTTTGATCAATCATAGTAATCTATATAATTCTTTGTGTCATATAATGCATCTTTCCTATATGTTCAATCACTTGACCCTTGAGATGAACATATCTTTAAATACTGACCACTAATCTTAAGTTTTGTACCATGATTTGATGATCCTCATTTAATTTTTCCAACTTTAAAATTCAACCATTAGATCAAGATTTGATAGGCTCATGTGATCTATTAAATCTTTATGAGCTTTTGAACTTTAATGCTTCACATTTAAAATGTATTTATTAATAAAACTTCGATAGGCTCACATGCTCCATTAGATCTTTTCTAGCTTCTAAAATTTAATGTGCATCCATTGATTTTTTGATCTAAGCTCCCATATGTTATTATATATTTAAAAGTATCATGGAATTTACCTCTATCTATCATTACAAATTGATCACTTTATCTCATCTCGCTACTTTCTAATACTTTAGAACACATACACACCATTGATATTCTCAAAGTAGCTCAATTTTTAACTTCACTATACATTATACACTTTGACCTCTTTGACTCCATGCACTCCATTGATCTTTATCTCAATCTCCTAAGCTTAAGACATTTGGCACTCTCATTTGACTTTTGCACATTATCATTCCTTATGCTTCTGACACTTGGCACCCTCATGTGCCTTATACATAGTGTTGTCAGTAGCCATGTTTGTGACACTTGACACACTCATGTGCCTTTTAAATATTGTTTTTAGTTCCCGTTCTTGTGACACATGGCACCCTCACATTCATTCTTAGGTTCTTTGACTTATTGACTATATTGTTTGTCATTAGATCTACATCATATGATTAAGCACTAGCTATTTATCAAGATAAAATAAATATTAAGTCAAGGACTTAGGAAAATTAAAGTCTTTGATTACTTCTCCAAGCAGGTAATTCCTAGGTCGAATGGGTAGGTTACACAATGATGAGGAAGTCTTAAGTTATAATTTAAGTCATTAGTTTTCACCTTTTTCTAGTCAACATAAAAATATAAATGCTTAGGAATGTAATGATTAAAACCCATAGGGTTTTACTGATAAACCCTATTAATGTTTGAGAGATAAAATAAATCATTTATATGATCATTTCTCTTCATCTCAACTTATGGACCATATATATGAGACACACTTGAAAAACCCATAATGGATCTTCTATCAATTTATTTGCAAACATCCATAAATAGTCTCTATAAAAGCATGATAGCTTTATAGTATAAAATTACAACTTGTGCAATTATAAACCATGTGCTTCTCTCCATCAATCTTGCCTTTGAATTATCCTTTGACATCAATGACATCCATAGTAACATATCTCTCTTTTGACATTAATAACAATCATATTTCCAAAAAATAGATCTTATGGGATAGGTGGTTATGTGAGTTACGGAAATTTTAAATTCTCAAAATACTATACAAGTGGGATTAGTTAGTGATGAATTAGTACTTAAGGTGGACTAAGGCTTATAGATGAAGAATAATGCAAAGGGGTGTTAGATAAAAGAATAAGAGGATTATTAATGATGTATTTGATAAAATTATATGTTAATAGGGATATTAGTGTCAAAATTATCAAGCCAATGAATGTGAGTAAATTCATATTCATACACTAGGTTTGTCTTCACCTTCACTCTAGTGCATTCATATATAGGTCATAAACTATTTCTCCATATGAAATTACAAAACCCTAGGTTTTCATATTCATATTGACCATGGAAAAATGGATTATTGGGATCATAATTTTTATCTAACCCTAAAGACCCCTTTGTCAATGGGTAATGACTAAATAGCCACTACTCTTAAGAGAGCCTTGTACTAATGTATTTTTCCCCTAATGTGTTAGCTTGTATATCTTCATAAAGGAGTAATATGTGGAAATAAATTACAATAGTGACCTAGCTTGTAACTTTTAAAATTAGGATCTTTATCTACTTTTTTAATACTATATACCTATAAATGTGTATTACTTATTACTGATATGGAAATAGGAATAAATAGAGAAAACTTGCTCAATGGAAAGGTATTTTAAATGATCTTTGGTATGAATGCTAGGTTTAGAATTAATGAGGAGTGATCATGAATATATACCACTCATATCAAGAAATGTCTCACATTAAATCTTAGTTTTGACCATTAGGACACATTTCATTTGTAAATTAGGTGACTTTAAGTCACTATAGACCCATGTCAAGTTAGGAAACTATAATCAATACATGGGTTTGGGACTTACACTTATGTCCTGGTAGTTAGAAAACATGTATAGGATTTAAACTTGTAAGGTATAAACTAATCATATTTTAAACATTATATACAAGATAAAATTTCTAGGTCATCAATAGAATATTGGGCAAACCAAGAGGTATGCCAAGATGCATAAGATAGAGTAGATTCAAGACTTACAAAAGTGGGAAATGTATATAACTAAGAATGATATACAAGCTCTAAGTTTTAAAAGTATACAAGACTAAGGTGTTATATAATTCATGAATATCATGTACATTTCCCCCATTTAATCTAGTAATGAAATTGTTGGTTTAAATGAGAAGAAATATGTGCTTGGATGTGTATAACACACCTTGAATTTCCATGAGCCCAAAATTAGTGCTTTGTTGGTGATTGAAATACAACCAAAATAATTTTATAGTATATAATTAGTGCATGTAATCTAAAATTGAAATCATTGAAAATATTAAGCTTTAAATAACAAGGTTTAGGAGTACACCTATGTATTGATGTACTTTACCTTGCCTATTGGAAACTTAATTTAAAATATGTATCATTACAAATCAATGAAACTAATATAAGCATAAATATATAAATAAATAAAGTACATATATCTAATGAAAAATAGAGATATTGGAAGGCACATGTCCTTAACCTTGTAGAAAAGGTGAGTTACCACCTGATAGTTTAGATTATCTCAATTGTGCAACCTAATCATACTTATAACCTAGTGAAAATTTGTGAACAATATCAAATCATGCCATATTTTTTTTAGGATAGATGATGTAATTAATTAAAACATACAAAATTCACAATATTGAGTGATTTAATCACCTCAACCATACCAAAAGTGAACTAACTATTATAGTACATTGGCTCAACACAATTTGCAAGAGTCTGACCTAGTGGGTGATGATAGTCTATAGAAGATATTTTAAATATAAAATTTATTTATATTTTTCAATATTAGTGACATATTACATATCATATGCACCTTAGATATTTCTAATGTTTAAATTTTTTATAACAATGGTACCAATGTATACAATTGTTCCACAAATGTGTATCTAAATCATATGACTATGTTCTTTGGCCAATTTGGAAATTTTGAATAGTGTAGGTAGAATGTTACCATAACATTCATCCAATATATGTGGAGAAATATAAAAAATCATATAAGTTTCAATGTGGAGGAAATGATTCTAAAACATGCCCCCATTAAATTTGGGCACGTTAAAAACTGAATAGGTGTTGAGAACATGCTTCCAAATCATGCCTTTATGACATTTCCCCATTTGAGATGAGGGAATATAGGAACTATTATTTAACTCACCTCAAAAGGAGAAGAAAATTGAATAATCTATGAATGTAATCATGTATTATATAGAATAACATTTATAGGTAAATGTATCATTAAATCACCATAAGGCCTAAAATGCATGATAAATATCATGATAACATATATATGAATAGTGTAATATCAATAAGAAAGTAATAATACACATAAGATAAAATAAAATCAAGTTAATATACAGGGGTCCTAGGAGACCTTATAGAAGGGGAATGTTAAAATGCCACAAAATCTATGGGACATGACTTAGTCAAATGCCCACAAAATCAAGAATGACATATTTAAAATTTAATAGAATAAAAAATGATAAATTCAAATGTTAAATAAATCACACATAAGAATGGGGGATAAGAAAAACCATCATAATCATATGGTATAAAAAGAAAAAAAATAGAAAGGAAAGACACTCAAAGAAGTGTATAAATGAAAACATAAGCAACCAACATAAAGATATCATAGTATTCCATTGATCAAATGTGTTAGGAAAAAACATCAAGTACATAGTATATGAAGTACCCTATAAAAGATATAATCATGTATAAATGAATGTGTAATTAAACAAGAGATAAAACAATATAATTAAGAGAACATATAATAATATAACCTATGTTTATCAATATCAAAGAAGTGGATGTCCTCAATGTCCACGTGACATAAGTAGAGGGAATGTCCAACATCTGAAATAGGAATAAATCAGGTATATATATATATATATATATATATATATATATATATATATATATATATATATATATATATATATATATATATATATATATATATATATATATATATATATATATATATATGTATGTATTTATGTATGTATGTATGTATGTATGTATGTATCTATATATATATACATATATACATACATACATACATACATACATACATACATACATACATACATATATATATATATATATATATATATATATATATATATATATATATATATGTATGTATGTATGTATGTATGTATGTATGTATGTATGTATCATATTCACATAAAAGAGTGAATCTTGTGTGTATGTAGAAGTAACTAATATTGCATACATTGACATGGAACTAACACATAGACGTTAAGGACCTAATAGTGCATGTTTATGCTAAAAATAATTTTACAATTTTGAAATTTTTTATTTTTTTTGGTATTTTGGAATATGTGAATCTTTTCAACCTTATACCAAAAAAATTAAAAAATTTCAAAATTGTAAAATTATTTTTAGCATAAACATGCACTATTAGGTCCTTGACATCTATGTGTTAGCTCCATGTTGATGTATGTAATATTAGTTACTTCTACATACACACATGATTCACTCTTTTATGTGAATATGATACATACATACATACATGTGTGTGTGTGTGTGTGTGTGTGTGTGTGTGTGTGTGTGTGTGTGTGTGTGTGTGTGTGTGTGTGTGTGTGTGTGTGTGTGTGTGTGTGTGTGTGTGTGTGTGTGTCATATTCACATAAAAGAGTGAATCATGTGTGTATTTAGAAGTAACTAATATTACATACATCAACATGGAACTAACACAGATGTCAAGGACCTAATAGTGCATGTTTATGCTAAAAATAATTTTACAATTTTGAAATTTTTTATTTTTTTTGGTATTTTGGAATATGTGAAGCTTTTCAACCTTAAATTGGATCTTTAACATTGTTTTCATAGTCATTAGATAGGTTAATAAGGTACATATCATGTTCCTCTTCATAGATTACATGTGTATTATAAGAACTAATGATATAATTCAGAATATGTATTAATTTTCCTTCATGCAAAAAATAAATACCTTGTTGATTTGGATTAATTTTAGATTTCATTTCATATAATCAAAATCTACCCAATGTAAATGACTATAATATATTATGGGGTAATACTCATTTTTTTAAGGAAAACAAGGTGCCCACAAGTAATAGGAATAATAGAGAAACCCAATACATCTTTTAATTACTCCTTATCACATAAACATTTAGCATGGTACCCAAGTTGTGAAAAACATCTTTCACAGTAATAATTTTATGATTTCATAGTATCAATGTGGTTATGTAAAAATTAAAGACCACTCATTAATAAATAAATTGTTAAATGTTGGTTATGTGAAAAAAATGTATGTCATTCCCATTGGGATTCTTTCATAGGACATGGAGCTTGGATTGGTCCCATGTTAAGTAAAATTTTCAAAATAGTCATATAAATATTAGGAATACCACATTTTAATTCATAATTCTCCTTGGGTAATTTATCTCCTTCCTTTGTGCGAAGGATAAAACTTTTGTATTTTGAGGGAGGTATGTTAAGTTCCTTTGGATGAGTAATTATGAAGGAAGCATATATATGAACATCATTATATAAATGGGTAAATGACTCATATTTTTTATGCAATGTTATTTGATTTAATGGGGAAAGAATCCCTATGCTAAAAATAAATTTCAACTCCAAATCTAAGGGTCTCAATGTTAGATCATATGATGTACTTTTGAATAAAATAGTATAATCTTGAAGGGATTCATCATCAACTTTATTGAAATTATGAAAATTTGCTAATGTAAAATTGGGAACCTTGTGGATATTGAAATCCATGAATAAATCATATTCCCATTTTGAAACAATCATCAAGGTACCTTTTGGTATGTTAAAGAACCAATTTTTAGCCTCATCAAAAATGCTTGTATGGAATACTTTTAGCAATAACTTGTCATATCTTGCCCATTAACAAAAATAATGTACACAATTAATCATGTGGCTGAATGGGTGCTTATGACTCAAAAATATAGGTAAATGTTGTAGCTTAAAATCATGTAGATAAGGATATTAAAGTATACATTATGAAAAAGGTTGATTGGTGAATTAGGTAACATTTACATTATTATTATGGAAATATAATTGCATTTGAAGTATAAAAACCTATTTTTAAATATCCCCAATAGTTTACATATATTGATAATATATTTTATGGTAAAAATGGTGTTTTTCATAGGTTTTATCATTAGTTCCAACCCACCACCTTTTTTGAATCTAGGCATATGAATATCATCATCCTCATGGATAATAAGTGCAGGCTTATGATCACTAAATTTAGGATATTTTGGTGGTGGTATTGGATCTTTGAATTTTTTTAATTTTGGTATATCATTTGAATATATTATACAATTATAACAATTTAGTTCATTCACTTTTGGTATGGATATAACAATTGGAGCTTGAGGAAGAATTTGGAAAGATATCTCTTTTGGTATAGTAGGAATCTTTGGTTAAAATGAATATTTTGTATGATTCATCACTTTAGATTCATAATGATTTATGATTATTGATGACTTAAAATAACTTGGTAAAGAGGCCATGATCTCTTGGTTAATCTTTCAAAAGTTTTCAATATCAAATGAAGGTAGGAAAAATTTATCAACTTTGACTAGGGGAATGTTGTTTGGAAATGATGGAATAGGAGTGGTTTTGATCAATGATATTGAAGGAACATCTCCTTTATAATTATTTTAAAAATCCTCCATGTTATCATTATGGAGTTGGTGAAAAATATCATGATAAAATTAAGGAACACTTTTTCCATGTCAAACTAATTTTTGTGTAAAAGGTAAAGCTAAAATATTTTGATCTTCCTTAAAATGGATCAAATTATTTTATGAGATGGTGTGAACATGGACATGATTATAGGGTTAATATATACCACCCTTTACATCTATGATATTATATTCTTTATCACTAAGAATAATGCAAGAGCAATCAATTTTAATTCCTTCCTTAAGGTAAAATTGGAGAGTTTCATAATCATAGTCATCAAAGCAATAGATATCATCCATGATGAAAGAGATAAAAAAGATAAAAATTAAGATAAGGCATGATATAATCATCTAAAATTGAATTATTATTTAAAAATTATGCTCAAATATCAATTTCACCAAATGTTTAACCCTAAATTTGGATTTGGATACTACTTAGGTAGTTAGGGTTATGAATATAAAAGTGAAAATTCACAATGATGAATAATTAGATATACATCATGCTAATAAAATGATAAACTCATTTAAAATATATGATAAATTTATTAAAGTGATAAATTCTAAAAGTAGAAATTATAACTATGTTAAATATGAAAATAATTAATAAATAATGCACTTAGTTGGTTATAGTTCTAGCATAGTTATAAATCTAGAATAGGTAAGAATCAAACTAGAAGAGGATTATATAATAGTCAGTAGATTCCATATTTAGTGCCTTTTTAACTACAAAAACCAGTTTCATACTTGGACATTAGCATTGATGTTATTATATAAACCACATGTAGGTGTCCTATATGGAATACCTATCATAAAAGGATGTAACCACCTAGTTATTTATAGGTTTGTCTTTGCCTTCATTCTTGTTCATTTAGATATAGGTCATGGACTATCACTCCTTATTAAATTTTAAAAACATATGTCTTCATATTCATAATGACCTTAATAAAAATTGGTTAGTGGATTGACTCCTATGTCAATGGGTGTTGCCTACATAACCACTACTCAAAAGAGGATCTCAAAATGATGTAGTTATATCCTAGTGTGTTGGCTTATGTGTGTACAAAAGGGTGAAATGTGTGGAAATCAAGAATAATAATGACATAGCTTGTAACTTAGCAAATTAGGGTCTCAAGATGTTCCTTCAGTACTACATACCTAGAGATGTGCATTCCATATGATTGGTATGGAAATATGAATTGTTGATGTGGCTTTTATACACACTATATAGATATTTATGAGGTAGCCTCTAATTTTTTAGGATCAACGAAAGTATTCCAATCCAAGGCATGAGTTATAGGGTATTCAATTTTATAACAACTTATTAGTGGAATACTAGTGATCAAAGTACGATGTTAACCATGGGTGGGTTAGATATGGATGAGCCTAAATATACTTTAGATGGGTGTAAGCATGGTTTTTTTAAATAATGTGTGCAAGACTGACCGAAAAACTCAAAAAGGAGGGAAAATAATGGTATAAAAGGGGCCCATAGACCACACAAGATGAAAACCTTTTAAGATAAACACTTGAACTAAGATATGATGATAAATCATAAGACCAATATTTTTTTAAAGATACTATAGCACACCCAAAATAAAAAATAATGTGGATTCAAAGGGAATCAAAACATAGTAAACTTGAACAAGTAAAATTAAAGGCTACCACATTTGTCAAATTTTTATTGTACATTTATAAGGGATGATTATAATTAACATTAAAAAAGCATTCCTTAAAATTATATAA
Source organism: Torreya grandis (assembly GCA_037957365.1). NCBI lineage: Eukaryota > Viridiplantae > Streptophyta > Pinopsida > Cupressales > Taxaceae > Torreya > Torreya grandis. The sequence goes on from JARHVA010002854.1 coordinate 358,207, forward strand.
ATGGATGATTTAAGTTATCTTTTAAGGAATGCTTTTTTAAGGGATGATATAACTTAAAATTAATAAATATATTATAAAGATAACTCATGCATAATCAAATGACTAATATACAAGAATGAAATCATGTCCCACATAGTCTATATAATTAGAGAAGAATCTAAATTTACACATAAATGCTAAGTCAAGTAGAACTTATAAAAATTTCCTATTAATCTTAATACTCAAAATTATCCTCCCTTTGGGATTAGGAGGTTAAAAGTATAAATAGACTTGGGATGGGGAAGGCATCATCTCCCAAGCACCATTTTAAATTAAAAGTCGTAAAAATATAATATTGTGTAAAAAATCATGAAAGGCATGCATTTACAATGATACCATTTAAAATATACTCTTTGTAGATTATAATATAACATATGTATGTAGCACATACATGGAACCAAAGTTCAAATTAAACCTAAAAACATGAAGGTACATAGTTATATTTAGGTGGGTGTTGATGTGGAACTATTGGCTGAGGAAGTTGGTGGAGTAACTATTGTTATAATTGAGGTAACCATTGGGGTCCCTAAAGGGATCAAAATTGGGCCCGTTAGAGTCTAAAAGACTACAAATCTTGAAAATTAGGCACAATGTATTGTCATTGAAACACTGATAAATAGTTGAGTAATGGGGTATGATCTATAAGCTACCCTTTTTACCTTGAGTTATTCAAATAACATGTGTGTTGTATTGAACTATTTATTTATGATGTCAAAATTGAGTAAGGAAGGTTTGAATAGTTTGATGTCTTAAACCATCAACCTTGTTTAGCTTCTGATCTCTTAAATTGTGCTCCTAGAGATTTAAATCTTACCACTATATCTTTAAAAAAGTTAACTAATTTAAAAACTTCATCATGGTTTTTGTACATGGTACCTTAAACTTCTTATTTGAATTTTTTTACAACTACAAGGAGAAGGTTCTCAATATTTATCTTGTTGACTAGTTCACTTATAGGACAAATCACATTAGTGACCCTCATGTCCCTCAAAATCTCTAACGACTCAATTTAGTTCTTATACAAAAGTCTTGATAAAGTATTTATTTGATTATTCCAACTAAGGTAAGCATCCATTCTTGTAATTAAATAGTTAAGTCACTAGGATACATCCATGTTAACTTTGGAACATTTAACCAGGAATTTCAACCTCTTATATATTTCCATATTTTGATACCAAAACTTGGTTACTTTCTCCCTATTACATTAGCTTCTCATTATAAAGCCTAGATACTACTCATAATATTATACAACTTATTATCCCCACTTTGTACATTATCAATTATTTCTTGAGGAACATGTATTGTTTGTATTTGATGTAGTATTTTATATGTTTCTTCTTTGTTCTGATACATTTACTTGATGGCCTCATCAATAGTATCCATAAAAGTAAACAAATATATAGTTTACTTAGTGGGATAATTGGAATCCCTCTTGGGTTTATTTTATAATGGAAATAGATTCTCCTTGTATTCAAATTACATTTCCTCCCTAGTTTTTATATTCAAAACATTCCTCTTCCTTACCCTTTTTATGGTTTAACTTTTCTTATTGAATTGGGTAGATATTTTAGGTAACTCTATGATGACCAAATTTTGTCTCTCATCCCTTACATTATGCATTTATTTTATCCATTATTGAATATTAATATCCCATATTTCTTCATCTAGACCTTATATTATTATTCTATATTTCACCTTGAGGCAAAGGGGTTTTAGACATGCCTCATGTAGCTAATACAATGGAATCACCTCTAGGTGTGGGTATCCTATTAGGTGAGGTAAATCTCTAGTATTGGGGCTATCTCCCTTGATGCATCATCTAAAATAAATTACTTAAACTACTTGTATTTCCACTAAAAAGGGATATAAGGAACATGAAATCAAACCTAAGATACAAGAGGTGATGTATAATATGGTTTGTATTATCTACTTGATCTATCAATAAATATTAAGGACAAAATAAATACTGATTGCTAATACACTCTCTATCCAAAATAATCCTAAAAATAAATGATTCACATGGATTTTATACTAAGTGACTATGTATTGAGGATGATGAATGAGAGGCTTGGTTCAAGACACTATCAATCATTCTTATCTACACACATACCCATTATCACTTTCACACCATGTAAACTACATAAGACACTTTACTAATACCTAGGTGAAAACAAGGACTTGAAAATTAAGAAAAATCAACCACTTGTGAAAATTAGAAAAATCATCAAAAACTAGAATACCATCATAAAAGGAGGTTGGATCAATCCATATATTATATCAAGGTTGTAGGTATAAATGGGCAGAATTTTCTCATACCTAGTAGAGGGATCATTATAATGGATTTATAAGCCCAATTTATAAAACAAGATGAGATTAAGAGGGATTAGAGAGAACTAAAAATTATAAATTTTGTAATACACCCCCATTTTCAAATTTAAATATGAGAAACAATTAATGAGACACCACCTTGTAGCTCTCTTTAAGACATTAGTCATGCTTGGTTAATGGTCTTCATGAAAGTATGGTGTATAAATGGTGTACTAGAATACATTTAAATATTATTAGACTTAATTTAAGGTATTATCATCCCAACTTGGTCAACCACTTCTCCTCTTATCATTTAAATTGGTGAAATTATGGCTTGATTAACCTCTATGAAGCATTAACTTCTTACCTCTCTCTTTTGCATGTTGACTAGGCCTAAAACTACCTAATTTTTCATAATGACCATGAAATATAAATGATTTACTAAATATATCAGTTATAATAGCATTATGTTTATCTATTCACCCTTTTAGTAGCACCCTATGCCAAGAGACATCTTCCTTAGCTGGACAAATAGGCCTACTAAGAAACTAGGCCTAATCACTCAGTACTAGTCACTTGGATGGCCATGAAACTTGAATAAAACCTTAATAATTGGTTAGTGATCATTATTAAGGAATAAATGAATTTATTACACCATTATTTATTCATTTTAGTTAGTATACAACTATAATTATTATTTATCTAGGTGACTAGGTCATCCTTTTACTAGCACCTCTAGATTACCTCTCTAGTCTAGGCCTGTAAAAGCACTCCCAAGACTAATGTAGTGTATTTATCGCCTTATAAGGTATAAAAAATCTCAAATAACCATTAAAAATGATCAAAAACTACTCACCTATATTTTTGCCTTGAATTTGCCATGAAAATTGCAAAAATAGGGTGTTTTTTGCATCCATACAAACCAATGGCATGAATAGGGCATATTGAGAGTATAAGATGTGTTTTAGATGTTTTTTAATCTATTTCAATGAAATTAGATGCATTTACATCAAGCTATTCTCCATCAGGTTCCTACTAGTGTTTAATAAGGGTTTAAGGTGCCATCATCTTTTAAGGATTGTTCATAAAGAACACCCTTTCTCTCCTTCATAATACCACAATTTGGTAGTTAATATACACTTAAAAGACCTAGAAAATCATTTTTACACCGTTCAAACTATCAAGTAAGATATGAGAAAGCATTGGTGGTCTCTTAGGCTCAAGAATGAATTACAGGAGTACTTTATGATCTTAATTATTATTCATACGGTTCAGGGACCTAAACCAACTCCTAATACCACTAAATTTTATTATGAATACCTTATCACCACCTATAAAATCCATTGGTCCCAATGCAAAATGACATGGTCACACTAAGTATAAGAAGATTTGTCTCAGGTTATAGTTCTATAACTACAAAGGCTTGAAAAGATCTTTAGGCCAAAATGATACTTTCTATCCCTTGGTCTACCTATGGATGTATCCCTAGGGTTTATAATATCATTACCCAACTTATTAATGCATCAATGCTCTAATTTAACCCTCAAAACATGCTTGTTCCCCTCATATTTCATCCACAAACATGCAAAGGCTTACCAGACCTCTTACACTATAACTCTAAGGTTCAAACCTATGCAACAAGGTTTCTTAACCTTTGATAGTATTTATCAAGTTTTTGAGACTTTTTATGTCTTATTTAACCTCAAACAAACTTACTGAAACATGTTTATTCCATCACAAGAGGTAACTTTTCATTCTGACAGTCACCCACCTATAGATGATCATTTTATGCTAGTTGACTATAGATTGAGGGTTTTCCTCTTCCATTTGCCTCTTGGTCCTAATGATATTTGTGAATGGTTAGGATTTTTTATATTATTCTTATTAATTCACTATACCATATTTTTTTCTCAATCAACTTATCATTTCATGCCCTTTTTACTTCCTTACACACATAAACCTACAAAAGTTCATTAGGCCTCATATACTTTAAGCACCATTAAAATGAGTTTATTTAAAAATTTTAGGTTTATTTATGGTTTTAAGTGGGGTTAAACACCTCATTCATTTCATCTCAGTTTTTATGACTTTCTAGTGCTTTATCATAACCCTTATAACCTCTTTTCCTCATCTGCTTGGAAACACACATTGGAGGGAATGCTTTATAGGGGTCTTAGGAAGGTCACCTACTATGAGAAACTATTAATATCATGACACTTCTCTTAGTTTTTATTTAAATATTTATTTCCTCCCTAAATCCTCCCTAACTCTATTTTATGGTTTAATATCTCTCAAACCCAAAAGACACCTTTTATTCTAAACAAGCCTACATATGGCAAACTAACTATGTCTATAAGGTTGAAGTAAGTGGGTCTTGGTCACTCTCTCCTAAGATATATTTAGGTCTCTTTTGATTTCATGAATCTTTTTCATTCACTCAAGTCTCAAACTCACTATTGATCATTTCATTTTCCTCTTAGGTTTGAAGATTAACTTGAAGTCTTAAGTAGGCTTGTATGTGTTAGTTGACTAAGTGGCTATAAACCTGAGAGAATTTATCCTTATGTCACTTACTTATTTGTTAAAAACATAATTATATTTAATGGGATTCATGTATATTTATCACTAAATTAAACCCAAGACTCCCATACAAAACATTACATCATCCTTCTCCCTATTTGAAAGCCACTTGAATTTCCCAAACAAGCTTGTAGGTGCCTTTTGGTGTCTTATACATTGGGTTTGAAGACATAATTTTATAATAATACTTGACCATCTCATATGTTTTAACCTTTTACTTACCATTACCTTTAAACATTCAAAATCACACACCTTAATGCATTCTCAACAATTACATACCAAATGTAGATCTACATTTTTGAAGATCTATAAGTTTACATTCCCATGATCTTACGCCTCTTTTGGTGAAGAAAAATATCTATCAATGCCTAAATTCATCCTTCATTATCTCCTTAAATTCATTAATACTCTCACTCTCTTTTTGAAAATGCACTATAAAACCATCATCAATTACCTTCAAATAAGTAGTTTATTCTTGGTTTAGTTTTTTTGGAGTATGAACATTATTTAGAAGACTGTGTGGATTAACTAGGTGGTTGGTGAGAATTAAATGGAAAATAATATTATAATCCCATTTGAAACCATTTATATGCATTAACCTTGAATAATATTCAAAACATATAGGTAAAAATGCATGACTCTCAACCTTTTTGATCATCTCTTAATGTCACATGTGCCCCTATTGGTGGATGAAAGTGCAAAATGTATGTGCAAAATTTTTAGGTTCCCTCTAAAACACTCTCATCATTTAATAAGTTATTTTTTTAAAGAAATATTTCCAAAAAATTAAGTGACTAGGGTTTTTTAAGTGTTTACAACCACTTGGGGTCATAGTGATTATTCATAAATCCCTAGGTTTTGATATGAAAACCAATGCCAATAATTACAATCCCACTATGGAATCCACCTCTTGATAATATCTTGGTATCTGACTCCCTTTGTATGCATCATATCATCTAACTCAAACTAGCCCTTGTGAGCTTTCCAAGAGATCGATAGAGATCTTGCTATCATTTCTACCTTTTACTACACATTTGGGACATGGATTCTTTCCCATGATGCCTATAAGGAATCACACATTAGATGTCTGACCTCCTCTAACTTTTACCTGATCATAAAAGTTTGTACAAGTCTTGGAAACACATTTAAAACCTCATTTTCTATATTTTTAAGGTTTAAGGTCTTGAAAAACCATTGGGAGCCATAAGGATTGAAAAGAGAGGTAAAATCCAATTTTAAATTAGGTGGTATAGATGGAGTGAAGTTGAAAGGTCACTTTTCAAGCATGTGGGGCCTTTTTGGTAAATGAAAATTGATTGACTCCTAAAATACTTATTTTTCATATAAGACCACTTTGTTATGACTTTAAATGGTTTTGATACCTTTGAAAACCCCTGATTTTAATGTGACATCTTCTTCAAAGGATTATAACCACACTTTTAACTCATATGACATATTTTAAGGACATTTTATGACCTTATGGGCTAATTAGAAATTTAAAAATGCTTGACAAATAGACTATAGAAGATACCCTTAGATATGCCAATATACCTCTTGTCAAGATCCAAAAATTATTTGGACATGTCTTACATTTTGATAAGAAGGCCTCTCCTGGGATAAGTATCTAAGGTAAGCAAGAATACTATGGGGATAAGAAACCTTAATTTATCCATACACCTTAGTTTATGCTAAAATACCTTAACTATATCAAACAAGATATATGCCACTCTTTATGTTTCAAAAGACACTTGGGACCCTTCCCCTAACCCTAGTACAACCTATTAAGAAATAATTCATCATCTAATGACTCACAAGATACTATCACCTGATGATTCCTCAAACAACTCCTAACACATATAATGAAACCTTAAATAATGATAATAAGGTTTTAAATGACCTTTTTTAAGTCCATGACAATATCTAGATCACCATATATGATCTTAGAGGGCCCTATGATAAATTATTGAATTATAAGGGGTTTATATTTGGCCTGAGAGGATAAATTACCAACATTTTTGTTGACTCATAGGGTTAACTTGCCTATTGGTCAACATAACTAGCTATCTCATCCTTTGGGAAAGGGATCCACACATATTTATTATGACCTAAGATGACTAATCTAATTGAGATGATAGGCTAATTAATCACCATACAAGTCATCAAGGACAGGAGAAAACCTCACCAAACCTCACCACTCACACAAGTGCAACACACCGTAAAAAGTGGGAAACACACACCACACTTATGTTAACAAACACTTATTGGAAATAATACAAGGACAACCTACTATAAATAATTAACTTGGACATCCCTTCTCTCTCCTAGGTCAAAAGGAAAGTTTCTTGTATCCTTTAATCCATGAGATGAGTAATTTCATGAGGCAAGCTACCTATTAGACTTTTGTCTCATTATCTTCTTCCTTCCATTGAATTTCATTCCTCTTGTCATGCTCTCAAGTGAGGTGACAGCTGAAAATCAATATCTTATAAATATATATTCCTATTGTAATTCAAGACCCACATCATGATGTTCCTTAACATCAACCTTAATAATTGGTACTTAAGCTAATCATGCTTGTTAAGTCTCTATAGCATCCTTGGTGACATCACACTTCCTAGCATATATTTTAATCTAATCACTTTCTTCAAGGAGCTTTGGATACTCACTCCAAGTTATATCATTGTCCTTACTGATTGTGTCTTGACTAACCTCTTCATGTTCATGCTCTTAAATATGAAGCGTGCCTTTTAAAATAGCTTCAAACTCTTGAAGTAACTCAATATATTGTTATCAATCATCTTTTATCTTTTCTTTTTTATCAATCTAAATTAAACCAACATGAATAACATCTTCCTCTTCAAACTCAAGGGCTATAGGGATTTCAAGGGTCTCCAAACCTATTATGTAGTCATGATTTGATTATAAGTTAGCTTATTCAATTTCTAAACCAACTATGTTGAACTCTTGAGAGTCCTCAATTAGATGACTATCTGATGCAAGATGATTAAGTATATCTTTTTCATATTCCTTTTGTTTCACAAAATTTTATTTATATGGAAGAACAATCTCAAGAACATTTACACTCTACCTAATAGGAGGTTTAGACCTTTGAAGGGATTAAAATTCATAAAAAACCTCCCAATATTGATACCATATATTCTCATCATCCTCATTTTTATCTTTGTAAAGTGGAACAAATTAGGTTACAACTTCATCATCTCTCTTAGGATTCATTCAACCATTAAGGACCTTGAATATCTCTATGCATTCATGATGTAGTTCGGGATCAACCTCTTTAATGTCAAATTCTTTCCTTTTTAGAATTTATATAATATTCATCCAAGATCTTAGTTTGTGTTCTTTCTTCTAGCTCATATTATTACTCAACCTTAAAAACTAATTTTCACCTTTCTACACCAAGAGGGGTCCCAATGAATATTTATTCCTCATATTCATTTGAAACATCTTCATTTTGTGTCATTATAATTTTATCTTCCTCATTTACCTCACATATATAATGATATTTATTAAAAATGGAGATGGTTGGGGGGTGCATAATGGATGTGTTAATGAATTTGTTTAGTTTTCAAGGAAACACAATCATAATTTGAGATCTTGGGTATAGAGCATTCCTCTAGGAATTTTTTAGAATAAGCCAAATTTAGCTATGTTATAAGTGCCTCATTCTTCTTTGGAATTTTTACTTGGATTGGCTTCTAATATGTAAAGGTTTGAGGGTCTTATATAGGAAGGGAAGGGGTTTAAAATGGCATAAATTACTCTTCCTTATCTTCAATTTTTTATTTTAGACTTGAACCATCCTTTCTTCCCCATGAATATACTATTTGGTTCCAAGTTGGGAGTTTCAAACTAAGATCTTCTTATTAAACATGTATTTCATCTTAAGAGGTGAATGAAGAGTTGGATAGGCTATTAAATTTTATCACTTTTTATTGATATCCCATTGCCTTTCTTGCTATGCTTTTTTGGATTAACTATTCATTTTCAAGATCAACCCTTTTAACTAGATTAGCTTTAAAATCAAGTCTTGTCTACTCAATACCCTATTCAGGTTGACTAGAAGGGATATAATCTTAACAAGTCTAATTTAAATAATCTTCAAGGGATATATAGGTCTGATAACAAGATTTCCTAGACTAATGTGAAGGATGACCAGATTGGTAAGGTTGATAATGAACTAAGAGATATAAGTATTTTTAGTAACTATGATGTTCATATGGATAATTAGAGACATATAAAAGATAAGACTCATCATAAGCATGATATAGATTAATATATGACTAATATGGTTCATTAATCTAATGAAATAAGTCAATATAGGATTGATAAGGCTCATGGTTAGGTTGGTATGGATCGACATAGGGTTAGTATGGGTACTGGTACTAATGTTAAGGAAGTTCAAAACATATATTCCCTCTATATAAATCCATTTAGTATCATGAGAAAAATAAAAATAAGAGATATCAACTTAAGTTGTTTGTACCCTTGGTTGAAGGCTTTAATATTCCCTTTTCCATGAAACTTGGATGCAAATCTACCACTAGAATGCTGATATTTCCTTATGGTGACCAAATGGTGAGAGTAAATGTTGTAACCTCCTTGAATTATGGTCCCACTTGGCATGCCAAAAACTATTATCAGTTTGGATTCACCCTAGAGGTAAAGGAGTTTCATACCTAGCTCATCCAGTTGATATAATGGAATCACCTCTAGGTGTGGGTAGCCTATTGGGTGAGGTAAATCTCTAGTTTTGGGGGTATTTCCCTTGATTCAACATCTAAAATAAATTCCTAAACTTACGTGTCTTACCAATGAAAATGGATATAAGGAACATGGAATAAAAGCTAAGCTATAGGAGGCGATTCATCATATGTTGTGTCTTATTTAATTGATCCTTTAATAACACTTATGGACATGAAAAGATTGATTGATAATACACTCTATATCCAAAATAATCCTACACATCAATGTTTCATATGGATGTTATAGTAAGTGACTATGGATTGAGGATGACAAATGAGAGGCCTGGTTTAAGACACTAGCAATTAGTTTTCACTATAAGTATAATCATTAACACTTTCACACCATGTAACTACATAAAGAAGTTCACTAGTACCTAGGTGAACACAAAAAAATATAAAGGGATAATAAGAAACCACTTTATTAAATCATACAATCATAACACACTATAAAACAAGCATAAAAGGATGTTGAATCAATATTTATATTATCTCAAGGTTGCATATACAAACAAGTAGAACTTTCTGATACCCATCAGATGGATAATTACAATGGATTTATAAGCCAAAATTATAGAAAAATATGAGATAGAGAGGGATAATAGATCATTAAATATTATCAATGCTATAATACACCTCCATTTTCAATTTCAAATTAGATAAATAGTCTATAAGACACCATTTTTTTAATCTCTCCTCAATGCATTGGTCATGTTTGGTTGATGATATTCATGGATATGTGACATAGAAATTGTTTATTGGAAGTTATTTTAGTCTTGTTTAATTTCATTTAAGGTATGATAATTCTAACTTTCTCAACCACCTCTCTTGTTGGTAGTTACAATGGTGTAATTATGGTCTAATTAACCTCCATGAAGCATTAAACAACCTACCTCTCTCTTTTGCATATTGACCAGGCCTCAAACTACATCATTTGTCATAATAACCATTATATGAGAATAATTCACTCAATATATCTACTATAATATCATTTTTGGTTCTCCATTTACCTTATCAGCCCTATATGCCAAGAGACATCTTCCTTAGTTGGCCAAATATGCCTACTAGGCAAATAGGCCTAGTCACATGGTACTAATCACATTGGTGGCCATGGAACTTGTATATAACCTTGATAATGGGTTATTTATCATAATTTTTATACAAATATACATATTACACCATGATTTATGTCTTTTAGGTAGTGTACACCTAGAATTCTTGCTAATCTAGGTGACTAGGACTTCCTTTTACCAATACCTCTAGATTACCTCTCTATTCCAAGCCTGTAGAAGCACTTCCATGGGTAATTTAGTGTAATTTATGGATTTAAAAGGTATAAAACATTTAAAATCACCCTCATAAATTATATTCAAGTGTTGACTTATCTTTGCATCTTGAATTCACTATGAAAACTTCCAAAAATACGGTGTTTATTGCATCTATGTAGGTATCTATACAAACCAATGTCATGAATAAGGAATATTAAAAGTTTAATATGTGTTTCAAGTTTTTTCCAAGGTATTAAAATGAATTTTTAGTAATTTACATCAAGTTATCCTCCAATGGGTTCCTGTTAGGGTTTAGTAAGGGTTTAAGGTACCATCATCTCCTAACGATAGTTCATAAAAAACAAATGTTTAGAGGTATAATCATTGAGGGGGGGTGAATCAATGATTATAGATAATATAATTCAATTCCCAACTCTTAATAACTTATCATATTTCAACTTATTTGAACAACATTGAAAGCCCATACATCTAAATCATACATAAGAACATACAACACATTAACACATCATATATGTGGGAAACCCTCTTAGGGGATAAAACCCACTAAACCATAAAAGATGGAATACATTACTATAAAACAAGATAAAAAATTTATAATAACACAAAATTATCAAGTAACACCTATCCATTAGTTTAGTGATACACCAATCCCACAAGGAGCTACTACCCCTGTCTAGCTAACTACCCATAAGAACTAGACCTTTAACAAGATTTACCTTGTAAGGATGAATAAACCCCATAGGAAATTAATTAACCACTTATATTCCTAAAAATATAACATTTAATACCTATTTCCACTCTTAAAATTATGATGATTACCTATGTCTGTACTCTTCACCTCTAATCTCTCTCAAGCTGCCTCTAGGGCTAACTTGCTCAATCTACCTCTTCTAGGCTCATTAGGTCCAATGCCCTATGTTTCCTCCTACATAATATTTATTAAAAAAATGTATAATAATTTTCAAACTTTAATGTTCCTAACTATCCTATACCTTATCTTTCAAAGGTTCTCTTCTTCACTTGAATCTGCACACACATATCTAGCATAATTAGTCCAATTAGACCTTATACTTATAACACTCTATTCCTTTAATTCATATTCATCATCCAAGATGATTTATATATTTGAAACACAATTAAAATATATACATACACCTCTTACATGTGAGAACCAAATTATCCATACGTCATTCATTACCTCATTAGCCCCAAACCACCATTAGGTCTTAGTGAGACCTAAAACAATTAGGCCTTCATACTCACACATACATGTGAGACTACTTGGACCACCTTAATCCTTTAACAATGATTATAAAAAATAAAACCTATTTATAATAGTCAATTTATTAATACTATATGGGTCCATGCCACCTAGAACACCAACTCAACTCTCGAACCTACCAGTTAGATCGCCTTGCTCTTTAGGCCTTCAAACATAGAAACATAGTCTCAAACTTTTAATGAAAACACTCAAGTATTTCACATAGACATATTAATATATCATATGTGTGAAAACTTTATGAATTTTTCTACACTTATATGTGATTTATATACTTCAACAAAGGCTCTAAGTACTCAATTCAAGTCTCTCAAAATGACCACTTAGACTGCTCACATAGAGTCAAACTATAGTCAAGCTATTTTGAATCTACACAACTGATAAAGGGAATATCATGACAAAAATATTATTCTCATAAACATTAGAGACTTATATAACATCTCTATACTCATTTTATTCCTTAAATCTACATAGAACACCTTCAACTCACTCATGTAACATGATCACTCAATCTACCAATGCATTCAACAAACACAATCAACTTCTAAGAAATTGGTCAAATTAAAGATGAATTTTAAAACATAAAAAATCCATACAAATTGTCCTCATGAAGTATATATCACTCTCCAATATTTATTTCATCATGAAACATCAAGACACTATTAAGAATTACTCAAATATTCTTCTCAAATCACTTATAGACCATGGTTAAACACACAATGAACTTTGGATCTCAATAAATTTGACTATATAAAAATTAAATCCTTATAAATATATTATATATGTTCACATATAAAAATTATTAAACTTTTATTTTTACTCCATCATCAAATTCCTCTTAGATCAAAATATATAAGCAAAATACTAAGCACTGATTTTTCCTTTATTAATTTCAAATGACAACAGTCACTATGTAATGAAAATATTGAAAATAGATGTCTTAATCTCATGTCCCATATAAAATTTTAAAAAATAATATCAATAAATTTCCTCATGATATTTATAAAGTTAACTCTTTAATTCTCATTTTTGATCATTGATCCTTGCTTCTAAGATCATGCCACTTGGTAGCTTTGCGTGCCTTCTGAACACCCTGTACCCTACAATCTTGACTATTTGACTTTGAACCATGTCATTAGATAATTATTAGATCATATTCAATTATCACCATTAGATCCTTTATCTAATTTAATTCTCACCATAGATCTTTGATAATTCAAATTTGGCTATATATGTGAACTTAGTGAACTCTGTCTAAGAAGCTAACTTTGCACCATAATAAATTTTACTATGCTTCATGTCCAAACTTGAAACTTGAACCATATGATCTCCTCACATAGGTTAATACATCAATGTATCAAAATATTAATAAAACATTCACATGTGTGAAATATGATGTCATCAAACTAGTTACTCAACCTTATCTATCAAGATGACTACTTCAACCTAGATACTCATATGACTACTCTAAGGAATTCCTTTCACTTACACAAGAACTCAAATAACTAATAACACCTCATAGGGTCTCTAAAATATTAACATATAATTGATAACATCCACCATCTACCTATCAAATTCGAACACTGAATGACTATGTAAGAACACTAAATAATATTGAAGCACACTTTGTCATTACCATTCTAGCATAGATGACACCTTATAAACATATTTGGTAACCTTGGAGACATCATTGAAAAACCTCCAAAAATATCCCCCTTTTTCATTTATTTAAAACACCAATATAAATATTATGCTCAAACTCTATCTCTCTCTTCAAGCACTTTCTCCCCCTTTGACATAGTGATAAAGTGGGCTTATATCATAATTTTGTAGACCTGAAAAGACTTCAAGGACCAATAATAGGAAAGGAACACCAATGAGAGATGATACATACTCCCCATAAAATTATGAATACCTATTATTACCTTGATATTATTCAAATATACCCTATCACTATGCTCTTCTTTGATTAAACATAGCTTTTGAACTTAGACACACTTTTGATCACCTTTAGACCATCTCCAACCATGAAGAAACAAAATAATTGCCTCCATACCTTCTCTCTTAGATTCAACTATACAATCCTATGATCTTAGGACCTGATAATTTATAAATCTTCCCCTTTGTTTATGCATGAGGATTCAATAAATTATCAAGGCACCTATCTTGGTTTGATTAAGTCATCATATCAACATGCTTAAGTCACATATGTAGAAGAGTTATTCATATCTCCATCATGACTAAAACATCTCACATATAATCCTACTCACATCATTAATAGCTCTTTAATCTTTAAAAGTATTTGAGTTAACTCCCCCTAACTCCATGCTTCACTTAGATCATGACATCATCCTTGATCAAACACTTGGAAACCTCCACTCTCTACTTGCAGACCTTCAGAACCAACATATTCATTCTTAAACATTTGAACAAGTATACCATCCTTTATATCTGATAAAAATTATGAATTTAGGATCATTATTTATAAAAATATCTTATCATGTCCTTCCATAGTAAACCAACACATCTTCTTATGACCTTTTTAATCTTGCAACATCAACCAAAGATCAACTAGCATCCACCATTCTTCCTCTTGATGTCAAGTGTCTCATTGAAGCTTAGATAGAGACACCCTAACCCAAAATGTTATAGAACAATGTGAAACTAAGATTTTCACACAACTCCTCATATTCCTTATCTTCCTTGGTCATCTGATACTAATAGTTATTTTTCTTCTTCTTAGGCTTAAGAGAAGCAACATGCTCATCTACTAAAATATTCTCCTTATATTCTAAGATTATATTGATAATATATGGAGATAATAAATATTCACGACATACCTTTTCAAATGAAGAAAGAATATCATCGCTAGGCATTGACAACTGATGATGTTTTCATACAACATGCTCAACAAGAGTAGGATGTTTACTTATAGTCATACATGCCTCATAACTAGTACCAAATAACACTTTAATCTTTTCTTTGATCTTGACTTGAATTAACTTTTGATTCTCCTTTTCTATCTATAAAATTGACACATTCTCTTGGCATTCCTAAACCTTATTCATAGCTAATTCCTCTTTTGCTTTAGTGGCACTCCACCTTGGTCTTTTATCTGAACTGAATTAGTTTTCTTGGTCTCTACTTCCTTAGGATTCCATACCAAGGATTGACCTATGTTGAGCACACTAGGATGTTCATGAACTTTATTATGACTTGAGATATTTCTTATACAATATCTTACAATATGACCAACTTGATGACAACTCAAACAAATAACATCTTGTCTCTTAAGTTCATTATGCTTAAACTTAATTGTCTTAGGTCTTTGTACCTAGGTTAGTCTTTTCCCATGTATTTTGGGATAGAATCAAAAAATATGTCCCATCTCATGATAATTATATAAGATTACATTATCCATACCTCTAGCTAACTATTTTCTCTTCCTTATATAGTTTCTTGCCTTATGACCAAAAAGCTTACATGAAAAGAAGTGACCATGAAATGAACTTTCATACCATATAGTGTTTGGTTGCGTATTAGGTTTTCTCATGTTGCACTCGGTGCTTACATCCTTATTATCTTGGGTTGATCTCTCTTTCTCTTTTTAAACCTTATTTACTTTGAAAAAAATATCTCATGTTCATCATTCAATGAATCTATCTTGGTTTTCAATTGAATGCTCTCATCCTCTTTAGCTCTCATACTTGAACTTGTAACCTCTAACTAAATTCTGAGAACTTAGATAGTCTCTTTATCCCTCTTATATTATTTATCCATGTCATCCTTTAATATATATTATTTATCTTTAATAATATTTATAGAATAAATATTGGACTTCAACTCATCATGCTCACCTTGCTTTGAACTCAACTTGGCATTTGTCTCTTCTAACTAAGTTTTGATATGTCTACATTCTTCCTCTTTTGATCTTAGATTAGTCTTTGTAACCCTTAATTTATTCTCAATAATTTTGATCTTATCTTTACCATATTTTGATCTTGAGCTTGATATCAAGGATTATAACTCCTTATTGATCTTGATGCACTCATCCTTAATAGCCTTAAATCTTGAGGCCATGATTTTATTCTAAGCTTCTACTTGATAATACTCTCTTATCTTACCTTTGTACCTCTCAAAAATTTCCTTGAGATGATTATACTTTTCTTCAATTTATTTTAGACATGCATAAGTAGCCTTAAATTTATGCTTCAACTCTTGATTCTTTTTCTTCAATTGCTTATCCATATTGTACCTTAGATCACCTTCAAGTGGTTAAACTAGCAAATAAGGCCATGTTATGATACCAATTTTTAGAGGTATAATCAATGAGAGGGGGGTGGTAAATCAGTGATTCTAGATTATCCAATTCAATTCCCAACTCTTAATCACTCAACATAAATAAACTTGATCAAGAAACACAAATATGAAATCACATACATCTAAATCATAGATAAGAACATACATCACATGAACACATCATATGTATCGGAAACCTTCTTGGGGAATAAAACCCACTAAACCCTACAAGATAGACTACAGTCATATAAAATAATATCCAACATTTAGACCAAAACCAAATGATCAAGGAATACCCATCCTTTAGTTTAGTGAGACACCAATCCCATAAGGAGTTATTGCCCCTATCTAGTTGAGCACACATAATAACTATACCCTTATCAAGATTTACCTTGAAATAAGGAACCAACCCCATAGAAAACTAAGTAACCACTTAGATACTTGAGTAGATAACATTTAATACCTATTTATACTTTTAATTGATGATGATCACTTATGCTACATTCTTCACCTCTAATCTCTCTCAAGCTACCTCCAGGGATAACTTTCCCAAACTACCTCTTCTAGGATCATTAGGTCAAATGACCTATGTGTCCTACATAAAATTTATCAGATAAACATGTATTTTATTTTTCACACATTTATGGTCCTAACTAACATGTACCTTCTCTTTCAAAATTTCTCTTCTTCACTTGAATTTGCACACACATAACTAGCATAATTAGTTCAATGAGACCTTGTACTTATACCAGTCTCTTCTTGTAACCCATCTTGGTTAGCCAAGATGATTTATATATTTTAACCACACATAACATATGTCCATAAACATTTTTCATTTGAGAACCAAATTCTTCATATGTTGGTCATTACCTCATTATCCCCAAACCACCATTAGGTCTTGGTGAGGCCTAAAATAATTAGGCCTTCATACTCACATGTTACATGTGAGACAACTTAGAAACCTTCATCCTTTACCAATGATTTGAAAACATTAAACCTATTTCCAATATCCCTTTTATTAATCCTATGTATTTCTATTATGCATGTAACACCAACTCAACAATCGAACCTACCAATTAGGTCACCTCACTCTTTAGGACTTCAAACATAGAAAACACAATCTCAAACATTTAAAGAAAAAACTCAAGTATTTCACATAGAAATATGATTATATAATATGGGTGAAACTTTAATGACTTTTTATACACATATATGTGATTTATATACTTCAACATAGGCTCTAATCACTCAATTTAACTCTCTCAAAATGACCACATAGACTGGTCACACATAGTCAAACTATAGTCAAGCTATTTTGACTCACCACAAATTATTAGGGGAATATCATGACAAAAAATTAATTATAATTATCCTTAAAAACATATGTAACACCTTCATACTCATTTACTTCATTAAATCTACTTACAACACCTTCAAATCTTTCCTGCAACATGGTCACTCAATCTACCAATGCATTTAACAAACACAATAAACTTATAACAAATTGGTCACACTAGATATATATTTTTAGAACCTAAAAAATACATAAATATGGTTCAAATGAATTATATAACACTATCCAATATTTATTTCATCTTGAAACATCAAGACACTATCTATAACAACTCAAATATCCTTCTCAGATCACTTATAGACTATGGTCAAACAAATAGTCATCTTTATAGATCACTAATTTTTACTATAATAAAATTAAATAATTATAAATACAATCTATGTATATTTCATGAATTCATATTCATATTTTATTTTTTATCCATCATTAAATTCCTCTTAGATCAAAAGATATAAGTAAAATATTGAGTACTAGTTTTTCCTTTGTTAATTTCAAATGCCAATAGTCACTATGTAATGCAAATATTATAGACACATGTATTCATATCAGGTCCACTATAAACATTTAAAAGATATGCTCCATCTATATCCTCATGATATTCCTAAATTTCACTCTTTAATGCTCACTATTGATCACTAATCCTTCCATCATTAAATTCCTTTCAAAAGATCATGTACTAGTTTTTCCTTTGTTAATTTCAAATGCCAATAGTCACTATGTAATGCCATTTAGGAACTTAATGTGCTTTCTACATACCATGTACCATTCAGTCAACATGTTTACACCACTTTATAGTTATAAGTGAAATATGATCACTCTATTGACTTATTGACTCAATATTATCTTTTTTATCATAATTGTATGATCACATTCTCATCATTGATCTCTATCTGATAGGTTTCATGCTTGCCCTTAGATATATTACTCAAATTTCATGATTATGACACATGTCACTAACATGTACAATCTTGACTATTTGAATTTTAACCATGTCACTAGATCCTTATCTAGTCATATTAAATTCTCAACATTATATCCTTGATCTAATTGAACACTCATCATAGATCTTTGATAATGCTAATTTGGCTATGGGAACTTAGTGAACTGGACCTGAGAAGCCAAATTTGCAACTTAATAACTTTTGTTATGCTTCATGTCTAGAACTAAAACTTGCAAATTTTTATCTCCTCACATATGGGAATCCATCCATGTATAAAAATTCTCCTAAAACCTTCACACATGTGAAATATGACATCATCAAACTACTTACTCAGCCTTATCTACCAAGATGAATACTTGAACCTAGACACTCATCTGACTACGATGATGAATTACTTTCACTTCCACAAGTACTCATAAAACCCCATAGGGTATATGAAACATGACCATATTATCAATAACATCCACCATTACCTATCCAAGTCAAACATTAAATAACTATGTAATAACACTAAAGAACATTGAAGCACACTTTGTCATTATCATTCAACCACACGTTAAACCTCATCAACATCCTTGGTCACCTTGGAGACATCATTGGAAAACCTCCAACACAAATCCTTTCTATCCTTCCTAATACTAAAAGGTGGTAGTGGATAGACCACTCTAACTCCTCAACATTTAATTTTCCACCATGCAAACTATTAGGAAAGATATGAGCAAATGTTGGTGGTCTCTCAAGATTAAATATGCATTATGAGAGTACTTTGTGATCTTAATGAATTTTCATACAAATTAAAGACCTAAAATAAATATAAATTACAATAAGATGTAGTATCTAGACCTCCTTTACACCTCTAAAATCTATTTTTCCTCATGTAAAAAGATATGGTTACACTGATCACAAGAAGATCTATCTCAGGTTGTCATTTTATAGCTATAAAGGCTTGAGATCCCATGTCCAACTTGTGGCACACATGGTGCACAAACCCAAATAAATTAGGTGGCTACCTTGAGCAAAGTATAAAAGTGTATTTTTATCCGACATGAGACTCCACTTTCTAACCCATACCCAATCTAAATTAATGTAGATATAATGATTTTCCACCCTCAACCTCACACTTGCATTAATGCTCATGACTAGAGCAGTGATGCAAGATTACAACACACAATAAAAACATTATACCTTGATAGATTTTGATTAATAAAGGATATTTTTGAGGGGGAAAAGCTACATCACAAAAAGGGTTTATGATCACATTTCCACATATTAACATGTCAACAACACAAGGTCACACTTATTTCATGACATATGCATGAAATACTCATAAAAAAATGTTAAAAACATAGATAAATATGAAAATCCACATAGTTAAATACTTTCACATATCACACATAATTTAAAAGTTTCATGGTTTAATATAATCACCAAGAATGTAAGGGTTTACACAACATACGATAAATTTACATGCAATGAAAGAACCACATGGAATAGGATACATATACTTGACTTAGGTGTTTTAGTAACTTATGCCAAGATTATTTTCACATCACAACACAAAATCACACTTAAAGGTAAAGCACAAGGGTTTGTGTATTTTATTGGTCCACTTACCATTCAAGTTTCATCCTAGATGTCATCAAATATCCATAGTTTATTATAGTATGATCAGTTTTAGGTATGTAATGTTTACCATCACCCTTTTTCAAGAAAAGGGTCTATTTCAACATATCCCATTAATCTATATCCTTTTGAAATACAAATTTAGCAATAATATTTGAATGGCATGGGTTAGATGGCACTTGATACCTATGAATAATAAAATATCCCCAAAACATTCTAACTTGCCCAAGCAAGTCAATCACATTCACCCCCACCCAACCCTCTAGGCTTAAATCACACCCTCGATCCACCAAAGCATGTCATATCTCAATTATCATATGAGGGATCATATATACAAGCTATCATAAGACACCAAAAATTTATCATTTTAATCAAACAACAAACTTTTATCACTAGTCATCCAATTGGCTTGCCCAAACAAGCCAATGGTTGACTAGTATTACTTGTCCTACATAGTATGGCCTTGTGAAGGGTGAACTCATCTAAGGCTCAAGAGAATTTCATATTACTACCATGCAAATTAAATTTTACCATAATTTTTAATTTCAATTGAAATTCATAGATTCTAACACCTCAATATCATATAACATATAACTTATACACCTTTTGATTACAACATTGTAGTAATTAAGTCAAAAAAATTACATGTACAAAAAATAAATATAAATAACCATAACCATACAATATCCAACTATTATTATGACCATGACTAAATTTTCATTCCTCTGAAGGGTGAATCATCCTTGGAACAACTTTTTCCAAACATGAGAGACATATACATATTGAGTTGTCTTACTCAACTAAAGGCCATTCATCATAAATGTGCTACATCAGCTCAGTAATTCATGCATTTGAGCATATATCACACTAAATTATTCAATTTATTAGATCATAATATTATTAAAAATTCCCATAATAGTCATTAATGATTCTAGAAGAACCAAGCCCCAACATATTTCAAATTTTTAAGATGGTTAAAGGAACCCATCATTTTTTATATCAACATTCAATTAGTAAAACCTTTTTGATCTTGATTATAAATTCACTACCTTGGACAAAATTTTGCTTTACAAGCACTAGTCATTAAACAAATTACTTTCTCAGCTTAAACTTATTCCACATAAGTCTCGACAATGAGTTAGGATACCATTCCAACCTAACATAGCCTACTGAGACTTAATTCATATTTTATTCTTTTGTTATCTACAATGATTATATTCAACAATAAGGGCATCAATTTAAGACAATCTGATTCAAAAATTAGATTATTAATTCAAGGAAAATATAATCAACATGCCAAGAATCATAATAGGCTAATTTCACCAAGTTGTTAATTAGGTCCTTAAGATAAAAATAAGGCCTACTAATTCCATTCAAAGCTTCACTTAATAGTAAATTAAAGGTATCCACATAAATCACATAAGAGATATGAAATAACTCCAATTATAACTTACTCTAATATAGGACATATGAGAGTAATTCCAAAATTAACAAACTGCTAAAAAATGAGTCAATATTCATATAACTAACCAAATTGTCCTAATAATCAAAAATTAATTTTAAGATCCTTTTCTTCTAACACATATTATTATGTTTTCTTAATGTATATCCAATTGAATAGTAATGGTTATTGACAACCATTCAAGTCTAGCAACCCAAAAAGCTCAAACTAGTCCCTGACCAACGAAGATTCTAAAACCAAATGATTTACTTAAGTAAATTAGGTACACTCTCTCCTCAACTAGCCTTCAAGGCATAAGTAATCCCTTAACCCTTCAAGTACTTAATGTCATAATAAAATATCCAACAAATATCAAATAGTTATTATAAATTCCAATAGTGGTTTTTTATCACATTAACTCTTATTAACCTGCCCATATAGGTTAATCGATAGTCAAGTAGGACCTACATTAATTCAACCCAAATTAGAAAAGGATGAATTCAACCAAGGCAATGAAGATCAACATATTATGGTCAAGGAATCATTAAGATCACATGGGTTTCCAAGATTAAATAGTTCATATTTCCAATCTAATCATAGATACACAATAAGCATACCACCAACAAACACAATTTGGCTATAAAGTACACTACTATCTTTGTTTTGGTTAAGTATCCTTTTTCTTAAAAAAATTAGAACATAGGCTCAGATACCAAGAAAAGAAAACCCAAATCAACCCATAATTTTTTTTAAACAAGGGTTCTCTCCTAGTTTTTTCTTATAATATAGAAGTATTAACAGTGTACTTGAATGGAAATCCCAAGGATTAATATACATTTAACTTAACTATGAGTAATCAATGCTAAAAGAGTAGTCCCTTTTAAAATATATTTGATTAAGTAAATTAAATTAATGATCCAATTGTGCAAGTTCATCTACCATCCTTATAAAATAAACCATATTTGAGTAACTCAATTTAAGAACATAATTTGGTTACCAAGATCCATTAGTTATCAAATACTGAGAATATTGAACACAATAAATATAATCCCTTATGTAATATTATCAATATCATTCCAATATAAATCTCAGAAATACTTAAGAGAGTAATAAAGCAATTTTACTATCATAGATCATGAATCAATCTATAGGTTTATTAAACATATTAATCACATAATGCCTTCTAAAATTTTATTTGATCCCTATGCAAGGGTTCTTTAGACTTGCTTCCTTAATTAGAGTGGTGAAGCATCAATCAATGTAAAGAGGTTGATATTACCTTTTAATCTCTATAAAGCTAAAATAACTCTCTCAAATTATATTTAGCATCCTTTACTTATTAGTGCACTTAGGATTGATAAGTACCATTCTATTATTGATATGAGGGAACCTATAAAAAAGATTTGAGAAGACATGTCTCTTCTAGAAAATAGGAGAATGATACAACTTGATAAAGCCACAAAATTAACAATAGGAAATCATTCCTTGGATCACACATGCATAATATGTAATTTATCACAAAAATGACCTCATAGCCTTTAAAATAAAAATACTACAAGATATGGGTAATGATCATAAATTATGACAAATATTAAGAGCTTCTTATATATTCCCACTTTCATATTAATTCAAGATAAATATAATTTTTTCATGTGTATATATATATATATATATATATATATATATATATATATATATATATATATATATATATATATATATATATATATATATATATATGTGTGTATATATATATTCCTTGATTATAATAAAGAATGACACAAAAAGTATACATTTAAAATTGAAATGAACTTATTATAAAAACACACTCTAAATGAGTGAAGTTACTTTAACAAGGCACACACAATACAATCCATAACCCATACTTGGTAAACAACATTAAGCAACAAAAAATCATACTCTTTTGATCCCTTACTAATTATTTTAACACTAAACCTACACTGGGAATATCAATAGAAAGGGTCATAACAATGTTGATCAAGTCACCTTCCACTTATTAAATATCTTGGTATATAATTTAAATAGCATCATGGCAATTGTAATTTGTAAGAATAAAGAAATTTGGGTTATTTGTACATATAATTACATAAATTATCTATATAATGAATATAATTCCATTAATTACTTATTCACTTAAATGATGTAGTTTTAATAAATACTTACAACAATTTTTCACTTGAAAATAATATAATTCATCACATATATAATCAGTTAACATACTAATCATTGTAGTTTCATTCAACACTTGGTTCTTCAAACCCAATTCTCATGCTACAAGGATCCAAATAATGCAATGTAATTTCAATAATCCATAATTACCAATCAAACATAATACATTAATAAAATAAAAAAATCACTCTAACTTTGATTAGTTAGATCAAGATAATTCTGAGTGCCTTTACACTCAACAGGTTAACAAGGAGTAGTTCTATTATGGTAGCATCCCAAAAATCGGATCCATATATCATGTCTGGTAGGAAGAAGTTTGCTTCCATTGTTTATTTTTATACTTGTGAGGTTAATCTTGAAGTATTAAGTATTATTAACAAAAATATATGGAGTTAGATATTTTTAAACCATCAACTTATAGGTTGTTGTGAGCTGATTTGCACAAAAAAATAGAATAAATGACTAAAATGAATGCCTTACCAAAAATATTAAACAATATAATAATAAATATAAGGACATTTATTGAAATATAAATGTTGGAAGAGTCAATTATCAAATTGATTTTTGATAAAATTAGACATCTAATATAAAAAGTCAAGTCTCTTATAGAGTTAACTTACAACCAACTAAAATCCAAAAATGCAGCTTTCTTCTACAACTACCTCCCATAATGGTGCCACAAAAAGTCATTTTTTCTAGGGAGGATTAATATAATTATTGATTATATTTCCCATATGGTAAAATAATATTTTCCAAATCTTATGTTTAGTCTATTAAAATTTTAGGTATTTATTTTTGACCAAGACCACATCAGCTTAAATTCTAGTCAAGAGGTGAAATGACAAAATAACATAAAAATCAAATCTATAAAATTAACATGACACAACCACATGCCCTTTACCTGTAACTCTATGTTAAATCATGCTTTAAATTAACCTTTTATGCCATAATACCATTATGGCATTTTATAAAATAGTATGCATGCAATCTTCATAATCCATGGTTTTATAAAATGATTCAAGGAAATAAGGAATAATATACATGAATATAAAGAGATAAAAACCCAATTTTTCATAGACACCACTGATCCAGGCCAAAGTAAGCGAACACAATAATTACCCTAAACTTTATTTTACAAGCAAGGCTATAGGGGGTCGAGTCCCAAACTATAAAATGTAGATTTTTACCAAAATATAATAATAGAGAAAAAAGAGCAGTAGTAAATAGTTTTTCACAAGTATAGGATTTTGTCCAATTTACTCACCAATGCCATAAGCCTATTTTAAAACTATTTAATTCCAGCCATGCTAAAAATAATAATAAAACTTTAATTTTAATATGAAACATTTAATCACATAAACCTGATATTAGCAGGGCATATAGAATATGCTTGTAGAGCTTTGCTCAAAGTTTTCTTTTCCACTCAATTGTATAAAAAAAATTTCTTCCAAAAAAACCATGGCATCAAATACAATAAGAATTGAATCAACAAGACTACTCAAGGCCAAGTAATTTACTATACTTTTGATTCATTATTATCAAGCATGAGACAATATTTAGAAACCCAATAAATCCATATACCACTTAGCCAGTATAAATAAATTAATTATTCTCATAATTCAAAACAAATTAAAGAGATCGTATAAACTCTAACTGAGAGTTATTCTCATAATTCAAAACACATTAAAGGAGCTAATATAAAACCAATTGAGATTTGTTTTCATAATTTAAACACATTATTGGTGCTAATATAAAATTAGCTAGAGTTATTCACATCATTCAAACACATTAAAGGAGATGATATAAAACCAACTAGATCAAATCAAACAACCCAAATTTAATCCAATTCAAACACTTATTTTTTCCAAGTTCAATCTAGTAAGAAAATAACAGACCCTTAAAAAGAAACTAAACATTTTAGAAATACAAAATGAAACCAATCTCATATTCAGGCCAATGGCTAAACCTTTTAACAACCATCATTTCCAACTAGGGCATAAAATTATTAATCCCAAAATTTGCAAAACCCCAAAAATAATTTCTCTTGTTGAGCTAGAGGCTCACATATACAGGTTTATTTATACATATATGGGCCTATATCCCAGTAAGGACAATAATAAATACCCATAATTCTATAAAAATGGCATGCAAAAACTTTTATGTATAGAAAGGGTGACTTGTCTAGCTCAATGTATAATTATGTCTTAGATTTGTGGCTCACTTTAGGAGGAAAAATATGACCTCCCTCATATTATCTTTTTTATACTAGAATGCATCTCATACTTGGTTGTTAAGCAAAGCCCTAATTTTCCAAAATCCTTCTCACAAAGTGGAACTAGATCTAGCCCAACACTATCCCCCTTAAATAAAATGTCTTTATTCATCTTTCCATAGTGATATTCATGAATCTACATCTCGTGGAAATTTTTTATGAAGCTTTTAGTGCCTCATTTACCCCAATGTCATTTTGTCAACATTTCAAGACCTAAGTAAACTATGTGCAATACATAATGAAAATAATGATTTTGCACATATTTTTATTTTTATTTTCAATAAAATAAATTTTTAATGATATTAAAAATTAAATTTTAAATTCAAGTATAATATATGATAGTTTTTATTTTAATATTAATAACTCTACAAAGGTCAAAACCTCATAAGTTATTCACCCCAAGTACGTCCTTGGTCTAATTGACCCTAACTACTGCATAATTAGTAATTTAATTATAGATAAAATATTATAAAGAAATATTATATTTCATTTTAGGGGAAAAATCACCAAGCTATTCAATATAACATGCCAAATATTTGATTATGATCAATATGGATTATTCCACCTATAGGTGGCTCACACTTATGTAATCACCTATGATGGAAAATACACATAGATTAAACTAACTAACTATAAGTCCAAAGTCAAGATCTGACTATATATTTTTTCTAATTCAACAATAATCATCCAAGTAGTTTGATACTAGGAAAAAATGGAAAAATGAGACTTTTAACAAGCAACCAAATAACCAATAACATTCAATTGACATTCAACTCCGAGTTACTTTATGATAGAAACCTAACCAATTAGGCATAATCAATAATTTGTCAATGCCAACCATCTCAAAAAGTAACTAAATTCACATAGATACCTAGATTTTTTTTTATTAAATTGGGGTATGACATCCTCCTTCCCTTTAAAAGGCACTATCTTAGTGACAAAGGACACAATAATATCTCATAACCAAATTTTCAGCATCATTCAAAAAAATCAAAATCAGAATTTTGAATGTAAAGTAATTTCATGTTAGAATTTTCATCATAATAAGAATATATTGTTCATATAACCATAAATTCCATGACATGAATTTTAATAATTGAGTGTTTATTCCCAACTATCAACCTACAATTTTTATGACAACTAATTTAACACAAAATAACTAAATTGGAAGCATATTTCACATTGATAATATAACATTTTCCACAAAATCTAAGTATGTTTCATGCATAGCTATATAATAGTCACTATAAAGTATAAATTACTCAAGTTAGCATTTTTTATATGATAGTTCCATCACATGTACTTGTACATCATGCATAATTTTTTTTCACTCATCCT
The DNA here is from genome assembly GCA_037957365.1 of Torreya grandis. Lineage (NCBI taxonomy): Eukaryota > Viridiplantae > Streptophyta > Pinopsida > Cupressales > Taxaceae > Torreya > Torreya grandis. The sequence continues at coordinate 385,918 of JARHVA010002854.1, forward strand.
AGAATGACATCAACAATAGCAAGCCATATCATTATGGTTGCAAGAATTACATCTTTCATGGGATAGTGTAGCATCCTACTCCAACCACACACAACATTAGAGAGGCCATCCTAAGCACTCACATGTAACATAAAAGGCTTTTAGCATGTTCTCCATAAATTTTATGAGCTCACATGATGGTTACAGGGATCCCAATCCCACCATTATTTTACAATTATCTTCTTAGAAGCACCTAAGAAGTGTAAAATTGCTTGATTAGGACTTTACATTGGCACTTTTAAGCATATGCATACATGTTAGTCATACATTTTAATAAATTAGAATATCCTTTCAATAATATTCTCCCAAATATAAATATCCATTTCATAACATAACATGATTGCATTTATAATCCAATACATGCCTACATTACAACAAGTACGTCCTTGTTATACTATATAAGAATCCAACTTATAGGACCAATGAGTGCTTCAAAAGCCTACATCAAGGAATTCACACATAGGTTTTTTTTTTTAAAAACCCTTGAAAGGTGGCTAAAGTAACACTTAATCCACAAAGTGACCATTATACATGAGGATTCCATGACCAAATTGAGGCACACATGGTGCACAAAGTGAAACAAATCAAGTGGATAACTTGAACAAAGGGGAAAAGTGGATTTTTAGCCTACAAGAGACTCCACTTCCTAACCCATACTAAGCATAAATCAAGGTAGATATAATGATTCTCCACACTTAACCTCACACTTGTATCAATTCTCATCTCTAGAGAAATAATGTGGGATTACACTAAATAATACAAGCATTATACCCTAATAGATTTTAATTATTAAAGGATAAGTTTGAGAGGGAAAGACTACATTACAAAAGGGGTTTATGATCATGTCTCCACATATTAACATGTCAACAACACAAGGTCACATATATTTCATGAAATATGTATGAAATAATCATACAAAAATGTTTAAAACATGGAGCAAATATGTAAATCCACATAGTTAACTACATTCAAATATTGCAAAGAATTTACAATTTTACATGGTTTAATATATTCACTAGGGATGCAGGGGTTTGCACAACATAAAATAATTTTACATGAAATGAAAGAACAACATGGAAAAGGATACAAATACTTGACTCAGGTGTTTTGGTAACTTATGCCAAGAGTATTTTCACATCACAACACATAAGCACACTTACATGTGAAGCACAAGAGTCCATGAATTTTATTGGTCCACCTAAAATATAAATTCCATCCTAGATGTCAACAAATGTCCATCATTTATTATAGTATGCTCATTTCAAGGGATATTGATTTTATCATCATCTTATTTCATGGAAGGGTGTGTTCTAATAGAGCCCATTATTATATATCCTTGAAAAACCAAAAAATTACCAACAATATTTATAACTCATATATTAGATGGCTTGTGATACTTGTTAATAATAAAAGATCCCCAAATCCTTCTAACTTTCACAATCAAGTCAATAACATTCACCCACACCTAGACCTCCAAACTTCAGTCACACCCTCAATCCTCCCAAAGATTTCATACTTTAAGTATCATATGAGGACTTGTCTAAACAAGCCATCATAAGACACCAGGCATTCATCTTTTTATTCTAACAACAAGATTTTATCATCAATCCCTAAATTTGCTTTTCCTACATAGTGTGGCTTTGGTAAAGGATGGAATCAACCAAAGCTCAAAGTGAAGGTAATATTACTACCATGGAAATTATAGTTTCCCACAATAATTAATTTCAACTAAAATTCATAGATCCTAGTATGTAAATGTCATATAACGTATTACTTATACAACTTTAGAGTTAAAACATGGTTGTAATTAAGTCAAAAAAATTACATATAAAACAAATAAATATAGATAACCATAACTATACAATAGGCAATTATTGTTCTCACCACGATTGAATTTTCACACCTCCCGAGGGTGAATCAGCCTTGGAACAACCTTGCCTAAACATTAGTAGTCTATAAATAATGAGTTATGTTATTCAACTAAAGTACACTCATCACATGATTGCTATATCAGCTCAATATTTCATGTATTTTAACATATATCACACCAAAGTATTCAATTCATTAGATCATAATATTATAAAAATTATGCCCATAACAATCATTAATGATGTTAAAAACACCAAACCCCAACATTTTTATAATTTATACGATGGTTAAAGGAGTCCATAATTTTTTATATCAATAAAATATCAAAAATTAAATTAGTAAAATTTTTCCAATGTTGATTATAAATTCACTACCTTGGACAAAATAGTGCCTCACAAGAACTAGTTATGAAATAAAACACTTTCTTAGGTTATATTTATGTTGCACAAGTCCAGACAATGAGTTGAGATACCATTAAAATCTCACTTATCATGTTGATCCTTAATTCATATTTAATTCCTTTTTTATCTACAAAGAATATATTTAACAATAATGGTATCAGTTTAAGACAATCTGATTCAAAAATTAGTTTATTAGTTCAAGGTAAATATAGTCAACATGTCAAGAATCAAAATAGGTAAATTTCACCAAGTTTCCAATTATGTCCTTAAGATAAAAATAATGCCTACTAATTTCATTCAATACTTCACTCATTAAGAGAGTAAAGTTAGCCACACAAATCAAATAATAGTTATGAAATAACTCTAGTTATAACTTAGTCCAATAGAGGACTTAGGAGAGTAATTCCCAAATTAAAAAACCAGCAAAAAATGAATCAATATCCATAAAACTCACCAAGTTATCCTAATAATAAAAAATTAATTTCAAGGTCCTTCTCTTATAACACTTATTATTAACTTTTCTTAATGTATATCTAATGGACTAGTAATGGTAATTGATAACTATTAAAGTCTAGCAACCCAAAAAGCTCAAACAAGTCCCCAACCAGTGAAGATTCTAAAACCAAATGATTTACTCAATTAAATTAGGTAAACTCTCTCCTTAAATATCCTCTCAAGCATAAGTCATCCTTTAACCCTTCAAGGAATTAATATTCCACTAGAATCTCCAATAAATATCAAATAATTATTCTAAATTTCAATAGTGGTCTTTTATCAAATTGACTCCTATTGACCTACCTATATAGGTCTAATAGTAGTCAACCATGAACTACATTAACACAAACCACATTATAAAAGGGTGATTTCATCTAATTTAATGAAGATTAAAATATTATGGTTAGGGAATCATTAATATCCCATATGGTTATAAAATGAAATAGTGCCTATTTCTCATTCCAATCATAAATACACAAAAAGCATACCACCAATAAACATAGTTTTGATACAAAGTGAACTAATCTCTTTATTTTGGTTAAGCAACCTCTTTATTAAAAAACATAGAGCACAAGATCTGATACCAAGTGAAATACACCCAAATTGACCCACAATTTTTTTTAAACAAGGGTTATTTCCTAGTTTTTTCTTTCATTACACAAGTTCTAACAATGTAATTGAATGGTAATTCCTAGGTGTTGAGGTCAACATACCCCCCTTTTTGAAAATTTTGGACCATTGAGATATTTTGAAGATTATACCTAAAAGCATGGCCTATTTTAAGCATTATTTGAATTTGAAGATCATCCACTTTAATGAGGTTGTTCACTAGTTTATGGTTTTGCTTTGAGCTTACCTAATATTGCTAATAATTCATTTCATGTCATTTAGTTATAGGTTTCATGAAACCCTTGCTAGTGGATTCATGTTCCAAAAATCTAGAATAAAACATTGTTTTAAGTTTGAATTTGAATTTGGCAAGATAAAATTGGTGGGAACATTCTAAACTTATTTTGGACTCAAGCCTAATTTTTATGTTAAGGCTTGGTCATGTTTTTTAACACAACCAAACCTTAACCTAAAATTATGCTTTGGTCCCTTTTATTTGCCCTCTTATGTTTCTTATATCTCTAACGTGGTCCAATTTTATGTTAGTAGGGTCCTCTTTATTTTTTAATTTGGTCTAAATTTATTTCTACGGGTCCCTTTTACTTTTCCTAGTAAGATCCTTTTATAATTTTTAGTCAGGTCACTTTATTACTTATCTTAAAGTTTTAATTTTAATGCCTTATTCATGTTTATCAACATTAATAATACCTTAGTTTAAATGATTAAGCCTAAATTTTTATTTCTACCTGAGCCCAGAATTAATGTTCATGCATCTTATAAGATCCAATGATCTGCACTTCCTCACACCCTTTGATCCAAATAGAGCGAGGAAAATCTTGACAAATTGAGCACTTAGTCCTTCAGACCAATCAAATTCAAGCACTCATATTTTGATCAATGATTCTCAATTCATCATATACTGAAGATTAAATGGAGCGAAGATAATGTTAAAAAAGTCAAAGGCTCGAAGGCTCTACATATTTTACACACAACACTTTTGCATTCAAAGATTAAAAGCAAAGGGTCCCACTTATTAAATGAAACTAATGGTAAGTGACTGCTCAAATCATGATTAGATGGATCTCACTTTGTTATGATTATTTTTAATCAAATGGAGTGAATTGAGTTTGAGATCTCAAGAAGCCCCACATAGTCACCATGTGGCACTCTCATATTAGGACACAAGGGTTTGATGAGCTCAAATTTGACCATCATGTGATTATCATTTGACATCCATGAGTACATATTTTATGTCTATGTGACCATCAACTTTAAGCCCATCAAAACCAAGAAATTCATGAGCTTAAATTTGATGTTCATGTGACCATCATTTGATGTTTGTAAGGTCGTATTTGATATCTGTGAGGCTATAAAATTTAAGATAATGGTTTATCTTTTTGAAGACCAGGATATACACTAAAATGCTATTTAAAATCTCATGAATTGCATTTTAGACTAATATAACCCCTCAAAGCATGATCAAACTCTTGATATCTTTAAAATACAAATATTGAAATGATATTATAGTCTAAATATATGAAAGAATGAAGTTATTCTAAGTCTGTATCCTAAGGTCCCCATTGCATTCATTTGAATACCATGAACCTTAGGCTAGGGACCTATACTAAATCTTATTTTGAATTGATCTTTTTGACATAAAAATTATCTCAAATACTTTTAATCAAATATTATATTGTGTTTATTAATAAAATAAAACCCTATGTTGAAATCTATAATTTTGGTCCTTATATCACTTTGAATCCTTTAGGCATGTTCTAAGAGCTTAACATAAGTATTTAATCCAAATTATATGTTGTGTTTATTAAATACAATGTAAACTTTGGCTTAAAAAAATTAATTTGGTACCCTTTTTATATAAATCCTTTAAAAAATAGCATAAAATGCTTTAATCTAAGTCTGTTCATGTTTATTAATATGAAATAGACTTAAATAAAAGCATTTTACCATAAGTTGTTTTATAGCTATGAACTGACTAAATTTAATGCATCTTAAAGGATCTGATGGCTCATGCTTCATCATGGTGGATGATTCAATGATTTGAAATCAATGATGACTTTCCAATAGATCTCTGAGAGCCCCCAAGCATGACACATGGTAAACATGCAACCAATATGTGACTGATAAAGGTGTCAAAGCTTAGAAATCCCACGAAGGTGCCAAGTGGAATAACCACAAGGATTAGTACCAAAAGGGACCAATGATAAGTGAGGGCTCATGTCACAATCAATGACCTAAATTTATTTCAAGATGTTGATCCAATAGTGTGAAACAAAATGGAATTTTTAAATACTAATGACTAGTGACTCAAAGGCATTTATGAAAAATCTATGAAAGGTTCCATATTGATGCCACATAAATGTCATGCAAGTAGAAAATGACAAAATAAGAGATATTATGTCTCTAAAAATGTAAATGTATAAATGTAAAGGTCAAAGTAAAATTTTAAGCATGTATGAGCCAATCTCTAAATGAGGTACCACCATTAAAGCTTTGAAACCCTAAACTTGCATCAAATGCCCTAAGTGAGCCTAGATTGATTACAGTATAACTAAAGGAAGTTCAATTGTTTTTTTAGCATGAAAGAACCAATCCAAAGACCATTTACAATCTAGTTATGAATAATTTTCAAGTGTAGAAGTCATGGTAGCTTGGAGGCAACAACTAAGAGATGAGATAGAGTTATATCTATCCACAAATAGTGAAGGAAGTGTTTTAAAATATACTAAACTAGACACTACAACCCTAAACAATGGCAACAAAAATTACTCTAAGCTCTTCTGGACCATAGAGGAGATGCAATCGATTACTAAGGAAGAGTGAAGGATTGTTTTTATTAATAGGATATACTTTTATGTGGTTTTAGTTCAAATAGTCAACCTCCATCATGTTGCTACCAAACTAGAGGTTTTCTACTATGTTGATGTAATTGCCCCCATTTTTATAGATTATAGAATAGAGAATGATTGAATGATCGATGAAAGAAGCTATAGTAAAATGGTGTATATTTCCCTATTAACCTTTGAGAGGTACTATAAGCTCCTAAAATACCATGTGGACCTACCCACAATCGAGGAGTGGACCAGTAAGAATGACCTAGGTACCATCCTCAATCCATGGTTGCTCCATGGGAACCATATATTTTAAGACTTTGAGGGAAGAATCTTAATTGTCCAATTTAGGGATGGAATTAGGGTAATCATGACCCTATTAAATAGAATATATAGAGCCCTTACAACCACATATGTTAATAAGAGTTGGGTGTCTTATGTCTCTTTATGGTAGAGAAAGAGCTCATTCCTCTAATTAAGGATATGATTAACATCCATATAGGATGCCAATTTGTAACCATAAAAAATAATACAAATAAATAGTTATTCATGATTTATTATTTTCTATATGCCCTACTAAATTTGACCAAGATACCCTAACATAAAAAATTTGTTTCCTGAGGGTAGAACCACCATCTCTCACCACTAATCAAAGCTAGAAATTTTTAACTATAGACACCACATGTAGTTAATTTGTGATTATGTTTATCCCACTTTGGTAGAAGCCATTATAGGGTTTCTTATGCCCTAAGTTAACCCTTTGACCAATAAATATGTTGAGATAATGGGAGACATATATCTTTACCCAAAATGCACTATAATCAGAATTAACAAAATTCTAACTCAACCTCTCAAGTTGTCTATCTATGTTCCTTCCAAGCTGGCACAACAAGAAATTTCATCTCAAGTCCTTCATGGAGTTGGAGTATGCAAGGATAAAATAAAGGGCCTCCTCCATACCTTTATTTTGATAATTTGAAGAATAGTTTCGAAGGATTGGAAGCAGGTTGACACCATGGCCAAACACAAAGATTCTTTTGTGTTTTAATTGGATGACCTCAAGCATTAAGATCCCAATGATGTAGTTGGAAAGCATTTGAAGATCAAATAGATTCCCAAGCTAATCTATGAGTATTAACTTGGTCCTTATGATAATCTTCATATCAAGGCCAATAATTTTGAAAAAGTACTGGCCAGATTCAAAAAGCACAATATTAAACTTGTGTATAGATTGACTAATGATGAAAAGCCATTGGGAGACATATGGAAGATGCATCCTATTTAGTATCATTTTTTCCTAGAACTTCTAGTCCACCTCAGGAAACACCTCATCCAAAAGTGCCATATCCCTTAGCATAAATTGTATAAGGCATTAGTAAGGAGAAATCAGAGGAGATACCTAGCAAGGGACTTCCATCCTGATCTCTCCCTCAAAGACCAACATCCCTTATTAAATAGTTAGACATGATTACCTTAGAGTCAGATGAAATAGTGGAGGATGTTGTCAAGGTCCTCACTAAAGCATATGGCTCTGAAGGAAAAGAAGAATAGCTTGAAGAAAAATAGGCTCAATCAGAAGAGGTAAATCATGAAGATAAAGGAAAGGAAGTTTCAATATATTTGGTCCTAGTGTCCCAAACAAGGAATATTAAATCAGAATTGACAATTGTCCCTATTAGACAAAAAATGCCAAAGTTGACTCTCACTCATCCCATAAGTAAGATCAACTTATTCAATGAGGAGTACCACATTCATGGACTAATCATCCCTAATTGGTTTATTTATGGAAAGATGTATAAGATCCCTTCTTTATCCCATTCATAGGCTTTAACCCAATCTATCAATGTGGATGTGCATGAAGACATCAAGCCATGGATAAGGGCCTTAATGAATGAGAAAGAGTAAAGAAGAATACTAACCACTATAGTTTTAGATGGGAAAAGGATGGGTGCTCTAATAACATCAAGAAGTGATTAGGTGGAGGCCCTATAACCTCAAAAATACATAGAGTCATCCACTACTATACAATTCAATCCAGAGACAACTGTATTAGAGAGAGTTACAATAAGAAAAGCCATGATAGGAATTAAAGATTTCACTTTCCAAAAGGTTGATCCTTTTGCAGGATTGACTCTAATTGGAGGGAAGGAACCTGGTGAACTACACATCTATGAAGAGGATGTTGAAAGCCTAGTTGAGGCTCATTCAACTCAGGTTAGAACTAGAATCAATGGGATGAAGAAAAAGATATCCAACCTAGGAAAAGAGAATGAAGACTTGAAGACATAGGCCATCTTATTATTTCTATGAGCAATGATCAATATGATTGAAGACTCCTTTGATATGTTTGAGTTTTTAAAATCAATCAAGATAAGGCAGAGTGCATTGGCACAACAAAACATACTACCTATCCCACCATTAATGGTCACAAGATTTAATAATCCCAAGAATGATATCCAGGGTTTAAATACATGGTCAAAATATTTGGAGAGTCTTTTTAAGGATATTAAGGAGATGGTAAGGAGAATTGAACAATTCATTGGCATAATTCTCAAAGACCTTTCACAACCTATTATGTTGGGTATCATCTAGATGACAAATTCAAGCATAGGGATACTTTTTTATTCTAATAAATTAGAAAAAAAATACAAGTACATTCAGGAGAAGACAATAGTAGGATCCTTGATATGATCCTTAATGTTGGAGAAAGGGTGGTTGAGGCCTAAAAAAATAAAAGAGGCCATAATCAAAAATGATATATAATTTGATGCTTTGGCTAACAATGAAGAGGATTGTCTCTTGAGACCACCTATGGACTTGGAGTTAGTCAATGAGTTACATCAAAAGGCCATTAACCCCCTCTAGTAGTAACAAGTGAGATCTCAGGCATAAGGCCCACTGAGTTGATATTCTATTTTGTAAAAAAATTATAATATTTTGAAACTAGAATATTCCATGGTAAAGGCATATTATATTTTGTTATCATATTGCCTCTAGGTCAGTTTAGCTTGGAAAAACAAATGTATTCTATAATTTTCTATAAAAATGACAACTATCCTTACTTTTTATACATTTATATTTACAACTGACTGATATACTTCCTTGTCTTTCTATAAAAGACAGTATTTCCATCTTGTAAAGAGAGATTTTTAACAAAATTTGTGTACTCAAATCAATGAATATAGTCAATTAATTATAAAAATATTATCCAAATTTGATGTGTCAATTGTTAATATAGCTTTTTCTCAATTGTTGGTTCTAAATCTTGAATTTGAATTATTTCTTTGATTTCTGAATTTGCATTTGTGATATAGGGTTGTTCATTTTTAATTATACTAAATTTGTTAAAGGATCGTGAATTTGATTAATTTCATTTATTTTGTATTAAAATGTGCTTATGATAGCTGATTTTGGTAACAAATCTTGAAAGTGAAATCCAATTCTTACTTGTATGAGTTCATATTATCTTTAGAAAATTTCTTGGTATGTGGTGAGATTTGAGCTTATTCTATTTTGCATCATATACTATTTAAATTTAGATCCAATTATAATTGAAACTTTTTCATGATATTTGAGTCAAGGATTAATAATCACACATTTTCTTTATACCTTACCCTTCCCTTTTGCTTCTTTTTTAACTAGATCATGGTAGCTTATATTTCATTACAAATATCCATATAGATTAAATTTTAGTTTATGTTTTGATCATAATTCACTAGAATTATAATAAATACTTTCATTTCACAAAGGATTGGACCATGATGGCTCCTAACCATCAATTAACATAAATTTATAGGGACAGTTAGGCATTTTTTTACCATTATTTTACCATAGGTAACATCAAGTTACCATAACCTGCTACTCATACTCTAAATTCCTAGAATTATAAAATGAGAAGTTTTATTCAATAGTATAGGAAATTAATGGTACAACTAGAGGCATTAATGAGGTCCCTAACTGGTGCTAGAAGGAGGGCACAATCTCTATAAATTAGCTAAATCTTTACTTATCTTAGTGCATTTTGATCTAAGATTGGTGTTATCTTTATGATTTTAAGTAATTATTTACTTATAAGTGTGATTATCATTTATATTTGTGGTCTTTGACCTATATTTATGCTTCCATTGATAAAGATTAGAGTTATTTGAAGTTTGATGCTTAGTTGTGGTAAATATGCTTAAGATTTGAAGACCCATAGTATTTGATGTTAGAATAGCTTGTTTTGATCAAAGGTTGGCATATATTTCATATATATGAGTTTATTTAAGCTTAGACTTATAAAGATAAACTATATTTGCATATTTAGACACATCTTTGAGATAACTTAGTCAAAGATTTACATCTTTTATATAGTCTTTGAAAAATTAGCTCAATGTGCAAGTTTAATAATTGTTCTTTATAAAGATTATCTTGGTATATTATATTTAAAATAGGATCTTCAATATTCAAGTTGGAATTTCCAAGGATAGGAACAAGATCACAATCAGAGAAAAGAGAGCCTCTACTTGAACTTGAAGCCCATAGGAAAATTAGGTTAGATAAATGTAGGCATAGACATTTCAAATCTTCCCCAACCTCACCTCTTCATGGTACCTTTGCCTTCAATCTTCATCTAGGTATGGTTTGGTTGGGAGACTCTTTAATCAATATGCCAAGTATGGTACATGATCTCCCAATAGACCTTGAAAAATACTTGTCAACATTTAGTCCAACTAGTATTGTAATTGATAAAGAGCATACTAAATATTTAAAATCTACTTTAAGGTTGTTAAATATCACATATGAAGAGGTAACATGTAGGTTATTCCCTTTTACTTTTAAAGATGATTCCTATGAATGTTTTTTAAATCTAATTGATAATTATATTACCAGATAGGATGGTTTCACTAATATTTTCATAGACCAATTTGGTAAAATTATTAGTCCAAGTGTCATATACCACCATCTCACCACCATTAGGAGGGATGCAAACAAGCCAATAAAGTCTTGTAATGCTAGGTTTTATAAAATGTATAGTAAGACCATAGAACATTATAATATTGATGATGTTTTAGCTCTAAAAATATACAAGAATGTAGTGGATCCCATGAATTTTATATTTTTTAAAAGATGTATTCTGGTTATAACTTCATTAGCCAAGGCTTATTCTGAAGTAGCAATCACTAATGATCAAATGTATCCTCAAGGATAAATGGCCTACTCTGTCCCAAATATCAACTGACATATGCCCATTTTTAAAATCTTCCCTAACAAAACATATAATGTTCCAACCATGAATCAACTCCTAGATCTCAATCAATTACCTTTAAGTCATGCTGCTCCCAATCAAAACCTAGGATTTTTACATCATTCTACCACTAATGGTTTCAATGTAAATGATCAAAGAGATTTAGTACCAACTGCTAGTACTAATAATAACTAGGGGCACAATTTTAATACTCCCAAGAATGACAATGAATCTATCCTTAAAATGGTCTAAAATTTAATCACTAATTTCCTTTAGCTACAAAAATAAGTTGTCAATACTAGAAAAATATTTGGTAGAAAATTTTCATTTCAAAGGTTTAATAGGCCAAACAATAGGTTTCAGAAAGATATTTTTTATAATAACAAGGCTAATGAACCATCTTATAGAAGTAGGACTATGGACATTAATATTACTAACATTGCTTTGCCTACTTATTGTAGAGTTCATTGTATAACTAAGTATGAAGAGATTGATTGTAAGAGTTTTGTAAATATTTTGATACATTCCAAGAATAATTAGAAACATTTGAAATGGTCCCTAACAAGGATAGTGGTGTAGGTACTTTTAGATCCAAATCATCTAATCAATTCAATATGGTGGAGACATTTGATTTCCCTTTTCAAGAGGAAAATAAACCTGATGATATCCCTAAGGAGATCTAGGCCTTTGAAAAATTATTGAAAAAGGCTTATCCTTTGGGGAATAGAGAGCAGAGATAGGCCTTGGCTACCTCAATTCCTCTAAATAACTTTTAAAATCCTTGAGACACTTCTTTAAGTGATGATCTTGAACCACCCAAAGGGAGTATCTCTAAGAATAATTTTGATGTTCCTAGTTCTTCAAACAAAATTCACTATAATATTATTAAAGACATGAATAAGATAAAAGATAACCTCACATTTCATGAATTAACATAGATTACAAAAAAAAAGGACCTCTTTCTAGAATCATTGTCAAATAAATATAATAAACCACCTAAGGTTGACAATGTTAATATGGTTGTACACAAAGTTAAGGTAGAATATCCTCCTTTCCTACTCATAGTCAAGATGTTTGGTAAGAATTTGAATAATTTTTTATTATATTCTAGTGCATCTACCAATATCATGCTATCAATTATTTACGAACAACTTGGCTTAACCCCTATTAAGTCTAATAGAGTTATAACTTAATTAGACAAATATAGAGTCAAGGTAACTGGATAAATTTTAAATGTTCATATGCAATGGGATTTTAATCCTAGGGTGTAGTAATTTATTGATATCTAAGTTATTTACATTATTAATGTGTATGGAATCTTGTTAAGTAGGGAATGGATGAAAGCTCTGAATGGCTACATGTCCATGGATTGTTCACATTTGTAGTTTCCTTGGAAAGGAGTTCCAAACCAGATTAGGGTTGAGAGAGATCCAAGAATGAATCACATGATCATTGAGTACAATTATATCAATGAGAGTGTCAACACAATTAACTTAGACTTGAGGGTTTTCACCCTAAATATTGTAAAGGTGTGTGATCCCAAGAGTACTCATGTTATTCCTAGGCTATGGAAGCTACATTTTATTATTGATAGGTGTAATGATGGATCTAGGGTCAGTGTTATCTTAATTGACCCTTATAATAAAAAATATTGTGCATCCTATATGATCTAATTCTATTATACTAAAAATCTCACTGAATATGAGGCCCTTATCTTAGATTTACAATTTGTTATAAAAATAAGGTTAAAAAACTACTAGTCTATGGGGATTTAGAACTAGTAGTCAACCAAGTGAGAATAAAATATCAATGCAAACATTCATACCTTAAGAGGTATAAGTTAAGGGTCTAGGATCTAATTAAGTCTTTTGATACTTTTAATATTGTCTACATTCTAAGACAAAAAAACCAAGTTACTGATGAGTTGGCATCTGCTATAGCCAATCTCATGCCCAACCAAGACTATCCCAACTTCAACATTGAGTTGATGCCTTATCCTTTGGTTACTAATAATGTGAATTAGTTTTAGGTCTAAAGTGATGATCAATATATATTGGATTTCATGACTAATTTTGGATCATTTGAGGCTCACATAATTGATGAGACTCATGAAAATTCACTTAGGGAGGAAAAATTTCATGATAAGGTCATTTACCTAAATGATAATAAAATTCCCAAGGGCATGATTACCTTAGAGAGATTATTTGATCAAGACAAGCTAACTGAGGTCTCAAAAGTTCCCAAGGTAAGTGGGAAGGACTACAATGCTATTGATCTCAACCCCCAATATCATCCTCAACTAGTAAACATTGGAAAAGCTTGCACCAACATTAAGAACAAGAAGGCCAAAGAGTTTATAACTAGGTATAAATATGTTATAGGTTGGTATTATGATGAATTAAATATCCTTGATCTAAGGGTCATCACCCATACTATACTCCTTAAAGAAATTTGTAAGCCCTTCAAAAAAAATCAAATGTCTATCAACCCTATCTTACAACCAATCATCTTCAAAGAGGTCAAGATATTACTAGATGCTAAAATTGTTGTTCCCATCAGGAATATTACCTAGGTGGCTAATTTGGTGCCAATAAAGAAGAAGAATGGTGAGATTAGGCTACGCATTAAATTTATAAATTTAAACAAAGTAGATAAAAAGGATAACTATCCTCTTCCCTCTCTTGACCATGTGATACAAGTTGTTTTAGGATCAACTATGATTTCTTTCATTGATGGATTTTTAGTATATAACCAAGTGTTAGTTGATAGAGACGATAGGATGAAGAAAACCTTCACAACAAAATGGAGAAACTTTGCCTTAAAAAGGATGCCTTTTGGTCTAATCAATGTAGGAGCTACTTTTCAAAGGGCCATGGACCATGCCTTGCAAGGTCTAATTGGTAAGTGTATCATTATATATATGGATGATCTAACTATTTTTTTATAAAAATATAGAAGATCACTTTATGCATTTACAAGTCTTTAAAAGATGTAGAAGGAATGAAATCTCCTTAAACCCTAAGAAACACATATTTTATGTTATAAAAGGCAAATTTTTGGGTCATGTCATAACTAAATATGGGATCTCCATAGATCTTAAAAGAGTGGAATCTATTTCTAAGATAGAGCCTCCAAATAGTAGGAAAGAGATAAAATCATTCTTTGGTAAGATAAAAATTTCAAGGAAGTTCATTTTTGGCTTTAAAAATATTGTCAAGCCATTGAATGCCATGATAAATAAGGATGAAAAGGTCTCATGGAATGAAGAATCTAGGAAGGCATTTACTGACACCAAAGAATCAATTAGCCAAACTCTAGTCCTGACTAGTCCTGAACTTTCAAAAGAATTTTATCTCTATTCTTTTGCATCTAACCATACTATGACTAAAATTTTAACTTAGAAAGTTTATGGGTGTGATCACCCAATTATTTTTATGAGTACTAAATTTAAGAATACTAAATTTAATTATTCATTTATTGATAAACATGCATATGCATTAATTAAGGTAGTAAAGAAATTTAGGCACTATATATTTAAAAATAAGGTGCATGTTATTCTACCTAACCCTACCAAAAAGATTATGTTGATCCATAATGAGCTTATAGAATGTATAATTAAGTGGATGTTAGTGTTTTAGGAATATGACATATAAATAAAAATGGAAAAACTAGTAAGGTGCCTAGGCTTGATCCAAATGATTGCTAATACCATCCCTAGGTTAATTATTATGCAATTTGATCGACACAATGTTCAAGATAGTGTATAGTATGATTCCATTATACATTTAGTCGTTAATGGTACCTATCCTATAGGACTAACAAGGGAACAAAAGAGATCCCTAAGGCTCAAGGCAACCCATATTATCAAAGATGGGGTATTATACCAAAAAAAATTTGAAGGGGTTAACCTAAGATGTGTCTCAAAAAAGGAAGCTACCCAAATCATGATCAACTTTCATGATAATTTTGGTAATAGACACCCATCTAAGAATACTACAACCCATAAAATCCTTAAAGATGGATACTATTAGACAACTATTTTCAAATATGCTCACAATAACGTGAGGGAATGTCACTCATGCTAAATTTTCAGCACTAAGGAGCCTAAGGTAGCATTGCCTTTGCAATAAATTATGGTTGATAAACCATTTGCACAATGGGGGTTTGAATTTATATGGGTGATTAACCCTAACTCATTTGAAGGTCACAAATTCATCTTGACTACCATATACTATTGAATAATGTGGGATGAAGCTATAGCCATCAAAAAATATAGGATTAAGGAAGTGATCAATTTCTTAGAGGAAAACATTTGTACTAGATTTGAAATTCTAGTCTCTTTGGTGTGTGACAATGGTTCTGCATTCACATCCATAGAGATATCTAAATGGTCATATGATAATGGCATTTGCCTAAAGTTTTCATCCAAATATTATATCCAAGTAAATGGAGTCTCTGAATCTAACAATAAAAATTTAATGAGGACAATCAATAAATCTACATTAGACAAGCCCAGGACTTGGCACAAACTTTTAAAATATGACTTATGGGCAGATAGAATAAGAATCAATCAAGCCTTAAAGGCATCACCATTTTTTTAGTGTATGGCCAAGAGGCTATCTTTTTTATCACTCTCAAGTTTCCCATGTACAAATTCATGTAAGAGTACATGGAAAAAGGCTAAGAGCTTTCAAATTCAATATTTCTAGACATCATTCAAATGAAGGATGCAAGGGAGAAAGCCAAATGCAAGGGAAAAAGCCTTTACTAATTTTAGTAAGCATCAGACCATAGTGAAAAGTTGGTTTGATAAAATATTAAATATTAAGGTGTTTAGACAAAGGGGCCTATTACTCCTTTGAGACAAAGCATTTGAGCCTAAAAGTCAGCATGGAAAATTCACACCTTTGTGGATTTGCCCATATCATATTTAAGACACATTGGGAAACAACACCTTCAAGATCAAATATCTACAAGGAGAAGAGTTCACACTACCCACCAATAGGTAGTACCTCAAGCATTACTTCTCTTCTCCTCCTCCTAGCATCTTTATGGAGTGAAATGTAAGATGGTTAGACTTAGTGTATGTAGGCTAGTTAATTTCTTTTAGTTGTTTCCTTCCTATCTCTTGTTTGTATATAAGTATGTATATATTTGTTTGTTCCCTTTTGTTTCTTTATTTTTTTCTTATTTTGTGTGTGTGTGATTTGGTTTCCTTATTCCTTGTCTCCAATAAGTATGCTGACCATGGTTCTGAAATGTAGGCCTAATGTTGTAATTTAAAGAAGCTAGTAAAGACTAATTAAAGATGGCAATTATTCCATGAGAACTTAAACATTGTCTTGACCTCATATTGGTTTTAAGAAGAT
This sequence comes from Torreya grandis, assembly GCA_037957365.1. Taxonomy (NCBI): domain Eukaryota; kingdom Viridiplantae; phylum Streptophyta; class Pinopsida; order Cupressales; family Taxaceae; genus Torreya; species Torreya grandis. The sequence goes on from JARHVA010002854.1 coordinate 402,776, forward strand.
TTTCAATTATAGGGTGAATTATTAATCTATCGAATCACATTCATACTTGCACTTAATAGACATCATTTCCTATAACAATGGTTATAGCCATAGGTGATTTTCTAAGGATCAAACACTTGACCAAATTGTTAAACCTGACTACCCTGGTTGCCAACCTTATTGAAAGCATAAAAAATGTGAAAAATGAAAAAATAATAATTTAATGTAAAATTAAATGCTTTTAAGCATAGTTAATTATGTTATTCTCCATCGAGGATATCGATGCCTTGCTAGCATTAGAATAAGGCCATGAGTGGAGACAAAGGCATCTTTATTAGGGCTATGGATACTTGACTGGGAGTAGAGCAATGCCAAAGCCATCCCTAATCTAGAAGCATGGTTCCTAATGGATACCTAAACATGCTCCAAATCAGTGTTAATTATTAAGGATATGAAACTTGGAAGTTGTCCCCTGAATCTCATGGCAAATAGTAAGTGGAATCAAAGCACACACCCATCATGACTATATCTTAATGTTTGATCCCAATTCTATAAGTGTAAGGTTTGTTTCAACCATAAAATTATTTAGATAATGGTATTGATCAAGTGAAGTGGATGACTTAGTTGTTTGTCTAAACTAGAGTCTCTAATTTCTAACATATTGCTATGTTTTCCCAAAAATCCACTATTTATTGAGGTCAACATAACCTCCCTTTTTGAAAACTAGGATCCTTGATAGATTTTGAATCTTAGTCCTAAAATCAAGGCCTATTTTGAACATTATTATAATTTGAAGATCATCCACTTTAATGAGGTTAGTTCACTATTTTATGGTTTTACTTTGAGCTTACCTAATGTTGATAATAATTGGTCTTCATGTCTTTTAGTTATAGATTTTGTGAAACCTTTTTTTGGTGGATTCATGTTCCAAAACCGTGGCATAAACCCTTGGTTCAAGTTTTAATTTTAATTTTGAGGGACCAAATTGGTAGGAACATTATAAATTTATTTTGGACTCAAGTCCAATTTTTATGTTAAGGCTTGCTCATGTTTTTTAACACAACCAAATCTTAACCTAAAATTATGTCTTTCTCCTTTTTATTTTCACCTTAAGTTTTTTATATCTCTAATGTGGTCCAATTTTATGTTGGTAGGGTCCTCTTTATTTTCTAACATGGTCCAAATTTTATGTTAAGGGTCCTTTTAATTTTCCTAGCAAGATCCCTTTATATTTTCTAATGAGGTTGCTTTACTACTTATTTAGCCTAAATTTTTAATTTTAAGGACCTATTTTTGTTTATCAACATGAATGAGACCTTAGCCTAAATGTTTTAGCCTATGTTATTATTTCCACCCTAAGCCTTGACTTAATGTTCATGCATCTTGTAGGATCTAATGATCCATGCTTCTTCACACCCTTTGATCCAACAGAATGAGCAAAAGATTGACAAACTAAGCACTTAGTCCTTTGAACCAATCATGTTTGACCACTGAGATTTTGATCACTAGTTCTCACTTCATCATAAACCAAAGATCACATGGAGTGAAGAAAATGTTAAAAAATTCAAAGGCTCAGAGGCTCCATGGAGTTACCACATGGCACTCTTAAATTTTATGATTAAAATCAAAGGGTCCCAGTTATTAGATGGAACCCATCGTGTGTGACTACTTGGATCATAATTGGATGGCTCTCACTTCATCATGATTTTATTAATTAAATGGAGGAAATTGAGTTTGAGATCTTGGGAAGCCCCATAGAGTCACCACATGGCACTCTCATATTGGGACATAGGGATTTTCTGATCTTAAATTTAACATTCGCACGGTCATCATTTGACATCCACAAAGATGTATTTTATGTTTATGTGACTATCAATTTTAAGGCCATTAAAAAAAAAAAATCATGAGCTTAAATTTAAAATTTGTGAGACCATAATTTAACATTCACAATGATGTATCTGATGTCTGTGAGGCTTTCAAACTTAAGCTAATGAATTATCTTGCTTAAGACCAGGATACACTCCAAAATGCCCTTTAAAAGCTCATGAATTGAATTACATACTAATGGAACCCCTCAGAGGATGATCAAATGCTTTAGATATTTGAAATGCAAATATTTTAATGATCTTATAGCTAAATATATGCATAAATGAAGTTATCCTTAGTTTATATCCTAAGATCCCCATTTCATTCATTTGAATTCCATAAACCTTAGGCTAGAGACTTATACTAAGTCTTATTTTAAAAGGGTCTTTCTAACATAAAAATTTTCCCAAATTATTTTAACCAAATATTTTATAATGTTTATTAATACAATAAAACCCTATGTCAAAATCTAGCATTTTGGACTTTATATCACTTTGACCCCTTTGAGCATGTTCTAAGAGCTTAACATAAGTATTTTATTCAAAATTATGGATTGTGATTATTAAATATAATGTAAACCTTGGCTTAAAATATTTAGCTATGTCCTGTTTTTGTATAAATCCCTTAAAACTTAGCATAAAATGCTTTAACCTAAGTTCCTTCATGTTTATTAATATGAAATAGACTTAATTATAAGAATTTTACCCTAATTTATTTTATAGTTATACTCAGACTAAATTTCATGCATCTTACAGGATTTGATGGCTTGTACTTCATCAAAGTAAATGATCCAATGACACATAATCATTGATGAATTTCTAATAGATCTTTGAGAGCCCATAGGATTGACACATTGCAAATGCATGTCCAATATTTGAATGACAAAGGTACTAAAGCTCATAAAGCCCATAGAGGTACCAAGTGGCACAACCATGAGGCTTGGTACCAAAATGGATCAATGACAAGTGAGGGCTCAGATCATAATCAATGGCTTGTACTAATCCAAGGGTCTTAATCCAATGATGTAAAATAAAAGGGCATTTTTAAACGCCAATGGTTAGAGCTTTAAAGGAATTTATGAAAAATGGAGTGAAGGGTTCTAGATTGATGCCACATAGGTGCCACACAAGTATAAAATATAAAAGAAGAGATCTTACATGCATAATAATGCAAACATATAAAGGAAAAGGTCCAAATCAGACCTAAAGAATGTATGAGCTGAAATCCAAATGAGTTACCACCATTAAATCTTTTAAACCCTAAACTCACATAAAAGTCCCTAAGTGAACCTATATTGATTAAAATAGAGCTAGAGGAAGTTTAATTATGTTTTGAGCTTGAAGGAACCAATCCAAAGACCATTTACAATCTAGTTGTGAATAATTTTCAAGTGAAAAATCCATGGTAGCTCAAAGGTAGAAATTAAGAGATGAGACAGAGTTTTATCTGTCTATAGATAGTGAAGGAAGAGTTTTCAAAGATATTGAACTAAACACTATATCTCTAAATAATGGAAACAAGAATTGGTCTAAGATCTTTTAGACCATGGAAGAAATGTAAGCCATTACCAAAGAAGAAAAAAGGATTACTATTGTTAACATGAGATACTATGACTTGGATATAGTTAAAATGGTTGACTTCCATCATGCTAATACCAAAATAGAGGTAATCCACTATATTGACGTACTTGCCCCCATTTTTGTAGATTGTAGAATAGAGCATGACTAGATCATGCATGAAGGAAGCTCTAGGAAAGTGGCATATATTCCCCCATTAGCCTTTGAGAGGTACTATAAGCTCCCAAAACCCCATGTAGACCTACCTAAAATGAAGGAATGGACCAGTAAGAATGACCTAGATACCATCCTCAATCCATAGTTGCTCCAGGTGAACCATGTATTCTAGGACTTTGAGGGAAGAATCCTAATTATCTAATTTAGTGAAGGAATTAGTGAAATCATGACCCTACTAAATATAATATCTAGAGCCCCTACAATGACATATGTTTATAAGAGCTAGGTGTCTTATGTCTACTTTATGGTAGAGAAATAACTCACTCTTATAATTAGGGATATGATTAGCATCCATCTAGGAAGCTAATTTAAAATCATAAAAAAAGACAAGAAAATAGTTCTTCTTTATGTATTATTTTCTATATGCCCCGTTATCTTCTACTAAGATCGCCAACATTAAAAATTGGTCTCCTGAGAGCATAACCACCATCTCCCACCACTACTCAAAGCCACACATTTTTAAGTATAGACACCACATGTAGTTCATTTATGATTGTGTCTATCCCACTTTGGTAGAATCCATTAAAGTGTTTACTATGCCTAGGGTTAACCCTTTGATCAATAAATATGTGGAGATAATGGAAGACATCTAGTTTTACCCAACTTATACTATAATTAGAATTGAGGGAATTCTAACTCAACCTCTCAAGTTTCCTATCTAAGTTCTTTCTAAGTTGGCAGAGCAAAAAATTGCATCTCAACTCTTTCATGGTGTTGATAAAGTTTGTAAGGAGAAAAAGAAGGGCCTCCTCCATCCCTTTTCTTTTATAATAGGAAGAACAATTTTGTAGGATTAGAAGTAGGTGGACACTATGGCTAGACACAAATATTCCTTTGTGTTTCAATTAGATGACCTTAGGTATTAGGATCCTAATGATGTAGTGGGTAAGCATTTGAATAACAAATAGCTACCCAAGCTAGTCTATGAGTATCACCTTGGTCCTTATGACACTCTCCATATCAAGTCAAATAATTTTAAATAAGTATTAGATAGATTCAAAAATCACAATATTAAACTTGTGCATAGATTGACTAGAATTGAAAATCCATCATGATACATATGGAAAATGCATCCTCTTTAGTATCATTTGTTGCCTAGACTTTATAGGCTACCTCAGGAGCAACCTCAACTAGAAGTGCCACATCTCTCAACTTAAATTATATAAGACACTAGTAAGTAGAAGTTGGAGGAGATACCTAGTGAGGGACCCCCATCCTTATCTCTCCCTCAAAGACTAACATCCCCTATTGAATACTTGGATATGATTGCCTTGGAGCTAGATGAAATAATGGAGGATGCCCTTAAGGTCCTTGTTAAATCATATGGTTCTAAAGGAGAACAAGATTAGACTAAAAAACAACAAGTTCAAGTAAAGGAGGCTGAGTAGGAAGATAAAGGAAATGAATTTTTCCTAGATCTAGTCCTAATTGCCCAGCCAAAAAGGAAGAAACTAGAATTGGTAATTATCCCTATTAGACAAAAGAGCCCAAAGTTGACTCTCAGTCATCCCATAAGTGAGATTAACTTATTTAGTGAGGAGTACCACATTCATGGACTAATCATCCTTGGTTAGTTTGTTTATGTAAAGATATAGAAGATCCCTTCCATATCCCATTCATGCGCTCTAACCCAATCTATCAGTGAGGATGTGCATGAAGACATGAAGCCATGGATAAAGGCCTTGATGAAAGAACAAGAGGAAAGAATAATAATAACCAATATAGGGTTAGACGGTAAAAATATGGATGTTTTAGGAGCATCAAGTAGTGCTCAGATGGAGGTTCTAAAACCTCCAAAATACATAGATTCATCCACTACTATATAATTTAATCTAAAGATAACTATATTAGAGAGAGTAATAATAAGAAAATCCATGGTGGGAATTAAAGAGTTCACTTTCTAAAAGGTTAAGCCTTTTGTAGGGTTAACTCTAGTTGGAAGGCATCAACTTGATGAACTAACCATCCATGAAGAGTATGTTGAAAGCCTAGCTAAGGTTCATTCAACTTAGGTCAGAGCTGGAATCAGGGGGAAGAAGCAAAGAATATCCAACCTAAAAAAGGAGAATGAATACTTGAAGACATAGTCCATCTTATCAGTACTAGGATAAATGATCAAGATGTTTAAAGACTCCTTTTCTGACATGTTTGGGGATTTAAAATCAATCAAGATAAGGTAGAGTGCATTGGCACAATAAAACATAGTGGACAAGGCTTTAATAACCCAATGGCAAGCCTTATTAGATCAAATACTAGGGTTGATCAACATTAGAGTTGGAAAGAGGATTCCCAGGTTTAAATCAATTAGCTCAGGGCATTTAAATGTCATTTTGAGTTATTTTGTTGAGAAGATATAAGTTTTGAATACATGGTCATAGGATTTGGAGAGGCTTCTCAAGGATGACAAGGAGCTGGTAAGGAGAATTGAATAACTCTTTGACACAATGCTTAAAGACCTTGCATAACTTATTGTCCTAAATAATTATAAAATATGTAAAATATAATGTATATCAACACAACATAATATATATTGGTGGACCAAGATGTCTAGATATTCAATATATGTAGAAATAGAATACCCTTAAGGTAGGGCAACACCATACAATACTCCTTTAGGAAGGAATAACTCTACAATGTATCTTTGAGGGGACAAATTCCAATATCCTCTTATAATAGAAAATTTAATGCTTACTTTCCCCACTAAGATGATAATCATATCCTTTATATAGACCTCTATTTAATTAAAAATTTATGGGTAACCTCTTAATCCTAATGTAGGCTGACCATTACCCAATTCACTAATTCCACAAGTTACTCCATTATCCTAATATATTGGACCCATATAACTAATTAAGGTGATGTGTACCACATGTCAATATGTCCATCAACCCATATACATTAATATATCACATCCCTAGGTACATATAAATACTTATATCCTTGACATGTTTCATGCCTTAAAACATAGGAAGAAACCAAATAATGAGTGTGCTTCAAATCATTACACACTTGTCTCCAATATCGATCATCTAGCCATTCATATGTGATCTTGGTAGGTGATATCTCTCCAAGATTGTTTCTAAATTCCATTGTGCTCCTCTAATTCCATTCATGATTATAACTATATTGATTTGGTGTCCATACATAATTATTCCTCTTTTGACTCCATGTACCATATTCCACTATGCTACTATAATTCCAACCATGCCCATAGTGGGTATTATTTCATTTATATTCATAGTGATTTCCCCATTCATTCCATGTTCTATAGGTTGTTGCATTGCTCTGATTCCATACATGAGCATAGTATTTCTTCTTTGGCTTCCATGCATAGCCATAATGATTGGAAATCTGATTTCCTATATAGTTAAAATTATTGTTGTTATGACACTCCCTTGCCTAGTTCTATTATTATTTCCTCTCATGATGATGTAGGTGTCTATATACCTCAACTTTTTTTAATACTTTGAAATTATCCACCTTTTCTTCTACCTCTTTTACCTTTTCTTTCTTTATCTCATGAGTAGATGAAGTGTTCATTTATGATTGTAGTGTGTCTTTATCTATGTTATCCAAATATTCCTCATGCTCTTCATCACCTATATCAATCCCATCCTCATGATCTACCTAGTCTATTATTGGTGCCTTTCCCACTATGATATCCTATAAAGTGACCTTTTTCCTATACTAAAACTTCATGAACTTTTTTAGAAAATTAATATTTATTATTTTGAAAGTATCTAACCATGGATATCTAAGAACCATATCCACATCATCAATATCCAAAGCATAAAAATTTGAATGCAAAACATATTTTTCCATAATGAGCTTCAAATATTCAAACATTGGAATATTATTATCATATACTTGAATCTCTTTGATATTCTTTGCTTGAACATGTAGATAATTTGCCACATTCATATTGATGAAGTTATACTTATTGGTAGGTTTTATTGACACTACAACCTTCCTATTTTTAATGCATCCATGAAATTGAAAAACAGACTCAATTTTCTTTGGGGCTAAATTATTTGAACCCTTATCATCTATTTCTTCTTCTTCTTATTCACTTGCATGTTCTTCTTCATTATCATTATTTTCTTTCACTAATTTTTCTTATTTATCATCTTTATAATCTTCTTCATTACCATCATTATTTTCCTCCTCTTTTTCATCCTCTTTTTATTTTATATCCCATTGATCTAGGAAGACATGTTCCATTTCTTCCCATGAAAAATATTTATGTATAAAGCTCAAATGATTAAACCAATGTTGTGTAGTCCTAAACAAATCAAGAGACAAACATGTTTGACACAAAATTGTTTGATTATTATTCTCCTTAAAAATGATCCACCATTATCTAGCATCAATATCATCCTCCCTTGAAAATACTTTCAACTTCATGATCAAAAAAAAAATTAGGGTTAATGAAATACACTAAAATATCAATAACTCATTAAAAACTAATCATAATAGTCCCAAATTTTGATTTCAACTTTACCTTATGATACTGTAACTTTGGGAAAAAAATTTGTGAAAAAATTTCACAAACTTTGGCCTATATGTTGAATATATGAAAAAACATAAAATAATAATAAATCACTCAAAGTATATCAAGAAAATCTTAAATTTTGTTCGTATCTTTCTTGTATTATGATACAACATTATTAAAAATTTAACTAAAAAATTACTTATATTTTAGAAGATATGATGAAATGAGTACAAACCCTAAAATATCAATAACTCCCTCAAAAATGATCATAAAAGATGAATTTTTTTTATTGAAAATTCCTTGTAATATTATTCATATCCAATAAAAACATTATGCAAAAATTTTCAATAGATTGAAAAAATTGATGATTAAAAAAACTAGGGTTTTATTCCACACAAATTGCTTAAATCAAAGCTCTGATACCATTTGTTAAGATCCACATTTATAATAATTGGAAAATATGTATAATATAATGTAGATAAACACAACACAATATATATTGGTGGACCAAGATGTCAAAATATTCAATATAAGCAAAAAAAAATACTCTTAAGGTAGGGCAACACCATACAATACTCCTTTAGGAAGGAATAACTCCATAATATCTCTTCCAGGGGACAACCTCTAATATATTCTTATAATATAAGACTTAATATGTTACTTTCCCCACTATAATTATAATAATTTCCTTTATATGGACCTCTATCTAACTAATAATGGATGGGTAACCTCCTAATTCCAATTTAGGCCGACCATTACCCAATGCACTAATTTCACAAGTTACTCCATTATCCTAATATATTGGACCCATATAACTAACTAAATGGATGTGCCATATGTTGGCATCTCCATCAACCCATATACATTAATATATCATATCCTTAGGTATATAACATAGGATGATGAATTCAGGCATAAGGATACTTTGGTAGTCAATAAAATCAAAAATAAAAGCCAAGGGCATTCAAGAGTAGACATCAATAGGATCCTTGATATGATCCTAAATAATGGAGAAAGGGTGGATAAATCCTAAAAAAGAAAAGAGACCATGATAAAAAAATGATAGAAAATTGGATGCTTTGGCTAACAATGAAGAGGAGTATCTCTTGAGACCATCTGTGGACTTAGATTTAGTCAATGAGCAGCGTCAAAAGGCCATGAACCACCTCCAACAGTATCAAGTGAAATATTAGGCACACACCCCACCAAGTTGATATTATTATTTGTAAAAACTTTTTGATATTTTCAAATTAGAATATTCCATTGTAAAGACATATGCTAGTTTGTTAGCATATTGCCTCTAGGTTAGTTTAGTTTGGAAGAGCAAATGTATTCTAAAATGTTGTAGAAAAAGGACAGTTATACTTACTTTTGTACATTTGTAATTTTACAATTTACAGGTATGCTACCTTGTATTTCTATAAAAGGTAGTATTACCATCTTGTAAAGAAATATTTTTGAGCAAAATTTATATACTCAGAGCAATTAATGCAGTCAAGGAATTATGCAAAGATTGTCCAATTTTTATGTGTCAATTTTTAGTATGGATTTATATCAATTTTTTGTTCTAAATATTGAATTTGAATAGTTTATTTTAATTTTTAATTTGTATTTTTGATGTAGGGTTGCTAATTGGTGCTTATTCTTAATTACTCGAAGGATATTGAATTTGCTTCATTTTATTTATTCTATATTTAGATGTGATTATGCTATTTGAGTTTGGTAACAAATATTTAAAGTAAAATCTAGTTCTTACTTATAATATTTCATATTATCTTTAAAAATTTTTCCTAATATATACTCAAGGATCAACAATCACACATTCTCTTTCTTCCTTACCCTTCCTTTTTGATTATTTTTTAACTAGACCATGGTAGCTTATATTTCATTATAAATATCAATTTATATTAACCTATAGTTTAAGTTTTGATCATAATTCACTAGCATTACCATATATACTTGCATTTCACAAGGGATTGGACCATGATGGCTCCCAACCATCAATTAATATACATTTGTGGAGATAGTTAGACATTGCTTGGCCATTATTTCACCATAGGTAACATCAAGTTATCACAACCTATTACTCATGTTCGAAATTCCTAGAATTCTAAAATGAGAAGTGTTCTCGAATACTAAATGACATCTATGGTACACATAGAGACATCAACACTATGATTAATATAAATTTAACATAACTATGAGTAATTAATACTAAAAGAGTATTCTAATTTAAAATATATTTCATTAAGTTAATTTAAGGAATGATCCATTTGTGTAAGTTCATCTGCCATCCTTGTAAAATGACCCATATTTAAGTAACTCAATTTAAGAACATAATTTGGTTACCAAGATCCATTAGTTTGAAAATACTAGGAATGTTGAACAAATAAGGAATACAATCTCTTATGGAATATTATCAAGATCATTCCACCAAACTACCCAAAAATAATTAAGACAATAATAAAGCAATTTTCCTATCATAGATCATGAATCAATCTATAGGATTATCAAACACATTAAGCACATAAAGTCTCCTATAAGTGTATTCAAGCCTTATGCAAGTGTTTTTTAGACTTGATTCCTTAATTAGAGTGGTGAAGAATCAATCAAGGTAAATAAGTTGATATTACCTTCTAATCTCTACAAAGCTGAAATAAATCTCTCAAAGTAGATTTAACATCATTTACTTATTATTGCACATAGGATTAATAGGTAACCTTTTATTATTGATATAAGAGAACATATAAAAGATATTTTAGATGACATGTATCCTCTAGAAAATAGGAGAATGTTACAGCTTGATAAAATCACCAATTTAACAATAGGAAAGCATTCCTTGGCTCACACATACATAATATGTAAGTTATTACAAAAATAAGTTCATGTATTTTACAATAAAAAGACTACAAGAGATGGTCAATCATCATAAATTATGACAAATATTAATATCTTTTTATATATTCCCACTTTCATATTAATTTAGGATACATATAATTTTTTATGTTTATATATATTCCTTATTTGTAAAAAGGAATTATACCCAAACTATAACTTTACAATTAAAATGAACCTCTTATATAAATACACTCTAAATGAGTGAAGTTACTTTAACAAGGAAATTAGAATACAACCCATAACACATACTTGGCAAAAAACATTAAGCAACCAAGAATCATACTCTTGTTATCCCTTATTAATTCATTTTACATGAAAACTACATTAAGAATGTCAACAAAAAGGGTCAGCACAATGTTTATCATGTCACCTTCCACTTATTAAGTATTTTGGCATATAATTTAAATAACATCATGGCAATTTTAATTTTTAATATTAAAATAATTTGTGTTATCTGTACACATAATTACATAAAATAGCTATATAATGAATATAATACCATGAACTACTTATTCACTTAATGGATGTAGATGTTAGTAAATGCTTAATATTATTAAAAACATAAAATTAATACAATTCATCACATATATAATCAATTAACATCTTAACCATTACAGTTTCATTTAACACTTGGTTCTTCAAAACCAATTCTCATGTTGCAAGGATATAAATAAAGTAATTTAATTTTAATATTGCATCCTTATAAATCAAACATAATATAATAATAGAATAAAATATCACTCTATCTTTGATTAGTTAGGTCAATATGATTCCAAGTGTCTTTATACTCAAAGAGGTTAACAAGGAGCAATTCTACTATAGAAGCATCCCAAAAATGGGATCCAAATATCATGTCAGGTAAGAGTAAGTTTTATTCCTTTGTTTATTTCAATTGTTGTGAGGTTAATCTCAAATTATTAATTATTATTATAAAAAACTATGGATTTAGATAATTTTAAACCATTAACTTCTAGGCTATTATGAGTTGATTTGCATAGTAAAACAACATAAATGACTAAAATGAATGCCTTACCAAAAATATGAAATGATCTAATAATAAAAACATAAGGACATATATTAAAATATAAATGTGGGAATAGTTAATTATTAAATTTATTTTTGATAAAATCAGACATCTACTATAAAAATAAACTCTCTTTTAGAGCTAAGTTGTAGACAGTTAAAAATCCAAAATGCAGTTTCCTTCTGTAACTACCTCCCATAATAGTACCACCAAAAGGAATTTGTGCTAGGGAGGATTAATCTACTTATTGATTCTATTTACCATATTTTAAAATAATATTATCCAATCTTATTTTTAGTCTATTAAAAGTTTAAGTATTTATTTAAGGTTGTTATCCAATATAATCTCAGTTAATTTTCTAGCCTAGACCACATCAACTTAAATGCTAGTCAAGGGGCAAAATAATAAAATAACATAAAAATTAGATCTATAAAATTACTATAACATAACCACATGGCCTCAATATGTGTGTGTGTGTGTGTGTGTGTGTGTGTGTGTGTGTGTGTGTGTGTGTGTGTATATGTTAAATCATGCTTTAAACTTCCATTTTATACCATAATTCCATTATGACATTTTAACAAATAGTATCCATGCAATCTTCATAATCCACCGTTTTATAAAATGATTCAAGGAAATGAGGAGAAATATACCTTAATATAAAGTTATAAAAACCCAAGACTTCATAAACACTACCCATCTATAACAAAGTAGGAAAACACAAGATTTGTCTTGAACTTTATTTTACAAGCAAGGCTACAAGGGGTCAATTTTCAAATTATAAAAATGCATATTTTTAACAAAAGCCCATTATAGAGAAAAAGAAAAACAATAAATATTTTTGTACAAGTCTAGTATTTTATCCAATTTACTCACCAAGACCATACTATCATATTTTAAAACTATTTATTACCATCCATGCTAAAAAAAATAATAAAACTCATATTTTAATATGAAATTGTTACTCACATAAACATGATACTAATAGGGTGTTTTAGAGAATTTCAACTTATATTCTAAGAAAGGAAGAAGAAAGAAACTAGATATAGGTATGGTATCAAAACCTTCTTGTTTTTGTACACATTGAATTAGATGATTTTAGAGAGATCCTCTTTCACTTGGTAGGAATGACATACAAATAAGACAACACTAAAGCAAATGGTTAGTTAGATAGATAGTTGGGTGGATTGGCTAGTGCTAGCTATATCCAGGAAGCAAGATCTCTCTAAGAGGCTGTCAATCCATTATTTTTAAATAATTAAGTTTAAAAATAAAAAGATAAAATACTTTAATAAATCATACAAGTTACTAAAATTAATTACAATAATTTCTTGATAAATAAATTAACAAAGTTGACTAATTATAACAATAAGCATGTCAATACTAATGCTAAATAGTTTGGGTATTCTTCAAATATAGGTTGGGGCTCTCTGAATAGGTAGAGACAAAGAAATTTGGGTTTGGTTGAGGGTAAGTGGGTGAAAATGTCTTATTATTTCATCACATAATGACCATTGGTAGTTGAGGTGACCATCAATAGTTAGGGTAACCGTCGGTGGTTGAGGTAACCATCAACGATTGTGAAAGACCATTAGTGATCAGGGTAACCATTAGTAGTTACTATGGGTTGGGTATAGGTAATAAAAGGATGATTGAAAAGATTATAGTATAATATTCTAAGAGATTGGTTTAGGCTAGGCTAATTTTGAAGTACAATCAAAGTGACTAAATAATTAAAAATAAATAGTTAGCTTGCTAATGATTGATCAAATGAATGGTTGAGGTGGATTAATAATAAACCCATTGATGGATTCTAGTACAATATTAGTATAGTAATGGTACTTGGCTATTAGCTGATGGATGGTATCACTTTGGTTCTCTACCATGATATCTAGATCACTTGATTACTAGAAGAACACCTATAAAAGAAGATGCTAATGTAAGAAGCTCTAGCTCTAGATGACTAACTGATTCAAAATCCTTATTCACCTCCTACTCTTATCTTATTATAAGAAGCAAGGATATGTGCACTAATACATTGACAAGATGTATAACTTATTGTCTAATTTTATCTTTTAGATGCATGGGACTACACATGAATCAGATGAGTTAATTATAAGAAATCAAGTTGGAGTGATGTTGTAGTTAAGTGGTTGAGATGGTGGAACTTGACTATTGGTAGTCAAGGTGACCATCAATGGTTAAGGTGACCATTGAGAGTCAAATTTCAAGGTCAAGTTGGGTTAAAAAGGTGGGTTTATGTAGGAAGTTAATCTGATTAGAACTAGGTGGGTTAGGTTTGGTTTGTGGTTGAGAGGTCAAAGTTGGGCCCAAGGTGGTCCTGAGATGGTCTAAAGGAGTTGCAACATTCAAAAATATCATGTGTGGATTTATGGTTTCTACTTTTTTATCTTTTTTATTATACAATTTGTAATCAATGAACAACATAAAAAAATAGAGTGCAGGTCAAAGGTTTCATTATTTTGAGGATGGGAGGAGGTGTCCCTCCTCAAATTAAAAAGTGATGAGGTAAAACCAAATCAAGTATTAGTTTTATAAGTGATTAAGTTGATGATGAATGTTTTTGATGGGTTTGGTACTTAAGCACAAACATGTGCACAAAGTGTGTCTAAGTGTGATAGCTGAGATCGCATGTTGATTAGGCTACTATGGTTGATAAAAATTAAGGTTGGTATTAAAAGGACAAGTGACAAGTGGACCACATGACTACATTTAGGAGTGGTGGTTTGGTTATACTTTTAAACTCAAGTTTACTAGATGAAATGAGTGTAGTCATGGGTAACTAAGGTAAGAATTGCTTTTGAGAAGACACAATGTTGTTTGGTGTAATTGTGGGTATCTAAGGTAGGAAGTAATCTGAAGAAAACATGAAGTGGTCTAGTGTAGCCATGGGTATTTAAGGTAAGAAGTGTTTCCAAGAAGACACAAATGGGTCTTGTGAGTGCAAGGTAATGTAAGTTCAAAAAAAATCAACATGGAAAGTGTTATTAGTGTGATCAAAAGGACCAAGGCAAGGTCATCATAAAAATTCACTATTTTGTGTTGAAATGGCTAGTGCCAAGGTGATGTGGTTGGTGGTTGAGGTAAGAGGAAAATTTAATCTCCATGGGTGATAACCAAGTTGGATATGTTATAAAAATATTGGAAAGTTATTGGTTTGGTGGGAAAACCCAATATGATGACTATCAATGGTCAGGGGGCTTGGGGATGATCATCAACAGTCACCTTCATTATCAATGGAGAAACCCTAAAATGGGAAAATAAAAGGCACCATCAAGAGCCATTTTCATTCATATGAAGATTTTGAATTTTGCATTTTGCTTCTTGGCTATTTGTGAGAGAGTGTTGATGATATTAGTTGAGTAATCTAGTGGTTGAGTTGGAGTGAGTTGTTCAAGTTATGGAAATTGGACCTAGCCAAGATGCAAGGTGAATGAGTGTGGCTAGGTAGTATGTCCCAAGATTCTTCCCTTATGATGGTTGAGGAATGAAATAGGGGTCACTTTTAAATGATATCATAGTTTTGATTTTTCAAATGCATTGTAAGTTGAATTTGGTTGTTTTATCATTATTTGGCTGGGTGGTGGGGTTTTAACCTAGTTTTGAGAGGTTTTAGTTATTTAGGTGAAATTATTGGGTAAAATTCAAAATTAGAAGGGTAGATTTGGATTAAGGGAGGGTAAAATAAGTGCTTAGGTAAGTTTTTGGTCTACTTGTGGTGGCTTTTTGGGTAGGTAAGGTTAAGTTTATTCCATCAGTGGTCACACATAGTGATCATCAGTGGTCATACCTAACCATTAATGGTTGATAACCCATGAAATTTGGCCACCTAACTATCAATAGTTGAAAGTGGTGGGAAATGTTTGTTTGTTGAAAAGTTTGAATGTTTGTTTAAGTTTAAATGTTTTGGTAATATTTTGGCTAAAAAAATGATGTCAAGGGTAATATTTAAATGATGAAGCTTGATAGGTAATAGTGTAAGTTACTAATACCATTTAAGGGGTAGAGGGTGGAATGTTATAGATAGAAGGTTGATTCATTGGGGTGAAAATAAGGTAGGTTAGGGGCTTGGTTTTGGAGATAAGTCATAAGCATAGGTTGTAATAGGGTAAGTTCAGAAGATAAAATAGTATAGAGAACTAAGTTTTTTTTATATCAAACTTTGTAGGCATGGGAGTAGATTCATATGTGAGATTGAGTGCCTCATATCTTAGCTAAGATTTAATGTGGTATGATTAATACTGATTGGGCACACATGAAAGAGGTGGGGCTAGGTGTGATATTGCATTAATAACATGTGCCATAGGATATGATGATGATAGTGGCCCTCATCAAGAGATGGGATTCAACCACTAACACCTTCTTACTACCCACTAGTAAGATGATGATCTTACCTAAGGATGTGCATAGGATTACTTAGCTACCCAATTAGGGTGAGCTAATTTATCACATTGAGAGGGAGGAGAGAGATGAGCTCATGGAACTATTATATGAAGATGACCATGCTTATTCTAGATGACATGTTGGGGGTTTCATTTTCACTCTTTTATACCAGAGGGTGAGAGATGATAAGAGGTTAATGACCATGATGATGATGGAGGTATCATCTTTTTCTATACCATATTTGAGTAATGTGAGGTTTCCTTATCTATTTTTTGGGGTTATGGTGGAGATGATAATGGGGTGCATAGTGTTTGTTTGGGTGTCTATGCCTTTAGTCTAGATAAATAGGGAATTGTGGGGATTTAGAGCTCATAGGAGGTATGGTATTCACATAGGATTTGTTTTATACTACTAGGATTATGAACACATCTAAGTGGAAAGGCCAATGGGCTATTATGGGAAGGGTATGCATAGGTGGAGTTTAGAGTTGGATTAATATGGTGGAGAGATGATTTTTCCCTTTTAATATTAGGTGGAGGGGTTCATGACATTAATTAGTTTAAGGGTGTACTAGATGCCTTGGTTGTTGGTGACATGATTTAGAGGCCATACTTTAGGTTTCTAGAGTGGGCTCATTACAGGAGGCATACACTATCCCTATAGAGATATACGTAGATCTTTAGTAGGATAAAGGGTGACATAGAGCTCATTCTGTTTAATAGGGTTTAATGATAGTTTGACATGGTATAGGGTATTTTAGGTCCCTTCCTAAGGTACATGTAGGAGGATACAAATCTTCTACTCCAAGATTCATAGCCATTTTAGATTTTCCTTAATCGTGAGGAGTTACTAGCTAAGGCTAAGATAGATGATTCATATTTTGTAGATAGGTACCTTGTATGGTACCAAGCACTCTATGATAAAACTAATTTTAGGGGTGGTGACAATGGTAGGAAGCTAATGGATATATATCTAGCTAGTAGAGGTGGACCTCAATAGGTGTAGGTACAAGGGGTTACCCTAGATGTATATATAGTGATTATAGAGAGAGATCAGGCATGAGTGGCATTAGCCATAATGCAAGATTTCTTGGTAGTACTATAGGGTCAGTTAGTAATGAAATAGGGTCAAGTGGTTATAGTTACAAGTGAGAGGAACTATGTTATATCTACATTATCCTTAATTACCTAGGAGAGAGATTCCTTGAGGTAGGTTAAAGGAGGAATAATAACATCTATAGGACCATCGAATACTATCCCCATGACATAGTATATAGACATAGTGGAATAGCTCCATTATTATGAGGCCATAGTCTTGAGACATTATCATGATGAGACTTTATGGGGTGAGTATAGAGATAGTTTGGCAAGAGGTAATAGCCTAGTGATACTAGCTTAGTGGCCTACATCCATGGGAGGATAGGCCGGTATCTCAAGAGGATAGGAATTATGATGTAGTGGTGCCCTAGGGGCATAGTCATGATATGGTTATGAGATATTATATTTTTTTGTATATCATTTTGATACCAGCCTATGAGATAATGTGATGATATGCATATTTTGAGAGAGATACATGTATATTTTTTGTATACATGATGATTATGTGGTTATTTATGAATATAGACCCATGAATTTTGCATATTGTTTATTGTTCATGATGTTAATGTTCATGTTGGTCATTGATGATGTTATGGATTATGTCTATGATATAGATATGGATGCTGATATGGACTTACATAGATATGCATGTGATGGCTTTTTATTTATATTAATGATGATGCTTATGACATTTATGGTTATGATGATGTTTGTTCATGCTAAAATTTAATCAGTATATGCTTCCTTATTTAGATTTAGACATGTGGTGAAAATGGTTTATTGTTCATGGATGCTATGATGCTAATATGATGTTGATGGTTATGATAATGTTTATGGACATGGTTTATGCTAATGATGTTCACTTTTATTCATGATATATGTTGATATTATGTAATGTGTTTATGATTATGGTCATTTTACTTAAGGTAAAACACATAAAGTAAGTTAAATAACAACATTATGTGTAATAAAAAGAAGATAATTAAGAGACAAACATCTAAGTGAATATATCAACTAGTTATGAGAAGATAATAAGAGGGAAATATGCTTATTCTTTGATAAGGATGAAAACAAACTAAATTTGTATTGGCTTAAGGAACATAAGCCATTAAAATGCTTCACATTAGCATTTATTAGTTAGTTAAAAATGTGTCTTGATCACATAATGTCAAGTGAGATAAAAAAATCCCTTGATTTATAGTGTATAAAGGGGAGATGGACGAAAATGGCACCTTCTTGTGAGACTAGAATGTCTCTTTTGAAGGTTACCAAAGATTTAGTATAAATAAGTCTATGTCATATAAGGTGTATACCGATCAATGTAGGAAGCCTAATCATGAGAGTTGATTATGGATTTAAAAACTGTCTTGGTTATGAGATCTATTGCAACCTTCAAAAATTATTTTGCTTTTTTGGGTGCTTGATAATGGGTATCTTTCTTTTTTTGTTTTGTTTTTTGAAAGGGTTTAGGAGGTTTATTAATGATATAAGCTTCCAATAAATTGTTATGTTTTGACAAATTATTTATACAACCATCCTTCAAGGGAGTGGTCTAAGCTTGTATTCTTTGATTAAAAATTTTGATATTTATCCTTCAAGGGAGTAGTCCACCTTATTTTGAGAAATTTTGATATATTTCTAGTAGTTATCCTTCAAGGGAGTAGTCTAAAAATGCTAGGAATGACCCATGATTGATTTTGGTTATGTCTTTAATTTTTATTGTTTAATTTTTTGCTTGACATAGACTTGCTTACATAATAAAGGTTGACCTTTATGAAGTAAAAATTAAAAGTATAATAAGTTTGATTAGGTGTAAAGAGTTTTATGTGACAATGATCATGGGAATCCATTCTAAGAAAGGGGTGGAAAGTGCCATGAGAACCATGCCATGGGTAGAGACATGGTACCCATTGTTCAATACTAGGCTATGATTGTGATGGATAATCACATGATTAAGTTTTAATTAGTTGCCCCTAAAATAAAGAGATAAATGTGGTTTGAAATCAAGGGATAAGCTTAAGTTCGACCAAAGGTGAGTTTGATATTCTTTAACAAAAGAAAGGATGTAAATGTGAAGCATTAAGGGGATCAGGTTATGGGTTACCTTTGAGAGAGGACAATTGGTAAAATTTTGACCTATACCTGTGAATTCGGATATAATGTCCAAACCAATTAAAAGCAAATATAGTCTACTTAATTTTCTTTATATTGTTAACTTGTTGATTTTCCTTTAGAACAAGGTCTTTGATATTAAAATCTTGCACTTTAAGGTGATTTTTATAAGATAATTTGATGGGCTCTTGATAGACATGAAGATTGGTGAGGGAGGCTAAATAACATTTGTCAAATATCTCAAGATATGTTAAATGGTGCTAACAATAATCATCTTTAGAAATGAGATATTGTATGGATATGTGAAACAAAGTAATTTGTACTTTTAAAGGTAAGACAACCTCCACTGCAAACACAATAGAGAATAAGGTAGAACCCATATGGGTTTGAATTCTAGTATGATATGCCCATAAAGAGAAGGGGATGTGAAAATGTCAATCTTGACCACATGCATTAACTATTTTGGTGAGAATGTTTTTAGTAGTTATGTTAGAGGATTATACCTATCCATTCAACTTAGGGTGATAGGGCAATGAGAAACATAACTTGATACTGAATACATCATAAATTCTCTGGACTTGTTTATTTTTAAAATATTTTCCATTATCGGTGATGATTTTATGAGGAACACAAAAATGATAGATAATGTGACAATTGACAAAGTAGATAATATTTTCAAATTTGGCTGAAATAAGAGGAATAGCCTCTACCCATTTCATAAATTAATCAATCACAGTGATGATAAAATGATGTTTATGTAAATAATGAGGGTTAATTACACCAATGAGGTCCAAACCCCATTATGGAAAGGGCTATAAATACATGAATACATAAAGACTATGGCTAAGTGTGTGATGAAAATTAGCATATTATTGACAATTTACACACTTTTTCACATAATCACAACAACCTTGGTTAAGGTTAAGCCATTAATAACCAAGTTGAAGGATGCATTTAGCAATGGCTAGGCCACTAAAGTGTCCCCCACATATCCCATCATATATTTCCCTGATATCATGAGAGGCTTTATGATTACATAGGCAATGGAAGAGGAGATTATCAAATCTAAATTTATAAATAAATCCCCTTAATATGGTATAACATGAGGTAATATAGATAAATTATCTTCTATCATTCTTAAAAATACTATAAAGAATGATGGAAAGGTTAAGATAGTTAAAGGTCTATTGATACCAAAGATCAGGGTGGGTCTCCTCCACATTAAAGATAGTGGGAGAGTCAAGTTTGACATAAGAGGGTTATATAAGTCATTGGATAATGATAGATAACTTAGAGTCAGAGGGTGCAGACAAGATCTGAGAGGTGAGCAAAAACATTGTATTAATAGACTTATTCATTAATCTTGGGGTGGTTTGGATATGGTAGTGTTCAAATTATGTTAATATTTTTTCAAATAATTATTTTTACTATTAAAGAAACATCATTATTATATTGGTAAGAGCCATTTATTTGATTAACTAGTACTTGAGAGTCCCCAAATATGTTGATAATTTTGACTCACAAGGCTAGCATAGTTTGAAAGGCCTATCACTAGGGCTTTGTACTCAACCATATTGTTGGTACATTGTAAATCTAGCTCGAAGGATAAAGGAAGAGGTTCACCTTAAAGGGGGATAAGTACGATGTTGGCTCCCCCACCATGTTGACATTTTAATCCATTAAAGAACATGGTTACTTGATAGGTGAAGTATGCCTATGAGAGGGTTAAGATGGATTCGTTTGGAAACTCAAGAGGAAGAGTTTTGTTGTCTATTAATGGTGCTTTAGCCAATTGGTAAATAATGACTTTCCCTTTAATTAACTTTTAATAAATAAAATAAAGGTCAAACTTAGCTAAAAGCAAGAGCTAATTGGTCCTACATTGATTTTGGTATGGCTTAGAATGCATATATTTGAGTGGGTTATTATTGGTTATGACATAGGTCTTATGGTTGAGAAGGTAGTGGTGGAGTTTGGTGGCCATGATGACTAAATTTAGGTAAAGTTTCTTGGCATGGGTGTACTAAGTATTTTATTCTACAAACATGTGGCTGATGTAGTAAATGTCTTGTTATTTATGTTGTTATTCATGATGAGTAAGCATTTCCCCTAGGGAGTTGTTAATGGTTAAGATATAAAGGTATAAATGTTTATCATCGTTGGGAGGGGTGAGGATAGGTGAAGATAAAAGGTACTCTTTAAGTGAATCAAAGGAATTTTTATAGTCATCATTCCACTTGAAAGAGACATCCTTCTTCAGGAGGTGATGGAAGGGTTGGCATTAGTCTGACAACTGAGAGATAAAGTAATGAGTGGATTGGATCTTATCTTGTAAAATATGGAGTTGCTTGAGGTTGATTAGAGGAAGCACATCTAGGATGGTTTTAATTTTCTCTAGATCTACTTCAATTCCCCAAAGTAAAATGATAAATCGAAGGAGATTTCTTGAAAATACCATAAAATTCACTTCTTGGGGTTAAGGAAAACATGGTAATAGATGAGGCAATCAAAGATAATATTGATAATGGAAAAATTATCCTTATGACATTTAGATTTTCTAAAAAGGTCATCAACATAGTCTTTGATGAATTTATGGATAAGGTCATGGAAGATGTAGGTCATAGTACATTGGTAGGTTACACCAATGTTGTTTAGTCTAGAAGGAATAAGCCTATAATAAAAAGTTCCCCATAGGGTGATGAAGGAAGTTTTTTTTTGATCTTAGGGGGTAATTAGGATATTATAACCCAATAATTTATCCATGAGAGATAACATCTCATGGCCATTTGTAAGATCAACTAGTTGGTCAATGTTTGGTAGAGGAAAGTCATCTTTTGGGTAAGAAAGATTGAGGTCATGAAAGTCTATACAATTTCATTGTCCTCTTGTGGTTTTGTTGAGAGGTAGAATATTCGAGACCCATTAGGGGTAGTCAATAGGTTGAATGAAATTGATGGATAAGAGATGTTTAATCTCTTCTTTGATGAGAAGGGTTATGTGAGGGTGCATTCATCAAAGTTTATGTCTAATGAGTTTAGCATCATGGTTGGTGATTATGCTGTGGGAAATGATGGAGGGGTCAATTCTTAGTATATTATTGTAAGACCATGAAAATTCTATGTTGAAATCTTGTAGGAAGGAGGGGAAGTCTCAAAGATCCTCAAAATTTAGAAAAATTCCAATTTTAACAATGTGAGGGTTATCTAGAGTGCCCAAGCTGATATCCATGGTGGATTAATTTAACATGGTCAAAGTCTCAAGAGGTAGATATTTGTGGATGGAAGAATTTGGTACATTAAGGTAGGTGAGAATGATATCATCATCCTGACACTAAATAGTATTAATGGTAGGAGAGTCATCTCTTATAATATTAGGATGGGCTATAGGGATGGTTACAATTATCCCATATTTTTGATAAGTTAGGGATTTGAGGTTGATCATGTTTATGAAAAAAATTAGGTGGGATGATGTCATCATCCTTATACTTAGGTGGAGAGGAGGTTGGTGAGGAAGGGATGTGTTCCTCAATAATGGTGATGGTAGCTGGTTTGTCTTTCTTTATGGGTAAAATGAAGGTGAGGCCATATTTATTATGAGGCTTTTTGGTCTCAATTGAAATCAACTCATATGGACCATGCTCATATTTTCCAAGACCAAATCCCTTTTAAGCACACATATGGAGGTATGTCTTAGCAAACTTGGGTTTATCCAAGTGGGAGAAACTAGAGGTGAATAGTCAAAGCAAAAAGGAGTTGAAAAAAGTGTCAAGAGGCTTGTCAATTCCCCCATAGATGAAGTTAGTTCAGTGAGTTGAGGGTTTGAAAGAGATAATGGTTCTAGGATCATAACTAGATTGATGGTTAAGTTTACCATACACTTGGGGAGTAGGGAAAGCATCAAGAGTCAAAAGGTGATATTCCCAAAGTGAAATATGTTTTAATGTTGATTCGAAGTGGTTTGTGGTGGGGATTTGATCCAAGGGGATTGTTGAACTAGTGGATGCCTCATTGGTAAAAGAATATATGGATTCATATTTTGTGGTTGAGGGTTTATCTTTGGATGATGAGGGTGTACTAGATGGAGGTAAGAGAATGTATTTAGGTTGATAATTCATGTTCCATGATAAAAAGGGACTTGGGTCAGCTTGTATATTGAAAACCTAAATTTTACATTCAAATTTGATGTAATGATGAAGGGTAGAGGGTACACAACCCATGGAGTGGATCCAAGGTCATCTTAATAAAACATTATACTATAATTCACCTTTCACAACATAGAATATATTTTGGAAAGTGTGAGGTCATAAGCTAATATGAAGAATAATGGTTCCTAAATTAGTGGCCATGACATTGTTGAAGGATTAGAGGATGGCCACAATTTGGGACATGACATTGTTTGGTAGTTTGATTTGTTCATAGGCATGGGAGGATATAATGTTAATACTAGATCCCCCATCAATCATAACCCATTTGATGTGTGTTTGGTTGATGCAAGTAGTATGAAAAGATTGGGATGTGGGTCATTAAGGTGGATAGAAGGTATTTCTAAATCCTTGAATGTGACAAGGCTAGAAATTTGGAGAGCACCGATAAAGGCTGACAAAGGTTGAGAGTCTTTAGAGTAGACCTCTATTGCTTGTAATGCCCCTATCATTTCTTGGAGATGATGAGGTGAGGTAGAAATAAATTTATATAAGCTCATATTTTCCTAGGTTTGGTGAATTTGTTTGAGAACCACTCTTATAATTGATTCAAAGGAGTTAGATTAAGAGGTAACTAAGATAGATACCATAGTTTTTGGTTAAAGGTGAAGATGATTGAATTTGACTTGGTTAGGAGGTGGAATATGGGTATGTCCATGGGATGGACACTTTAGCCTTTACCTTATCCTTTTGTTGAGCATGTGATCATGTGACCACATGGATAGTATGGATAGATAGAAGAACTAGGGTAGGAGATTGGTTTCGTTCCCCACCAGTCTGAGGTGAGAGTGGGGGATTAGGTAGCCATTGGGTATTGATTATTATTTTTTGGATTGGTAGAAGGCTCATGAGAAGTTCATATAATAATATATCATCCTCATCATAGAGAGAATGGATTGTGGTTTGGAGAGATTTATAGTTATCTGTGGAATACTTAGGTATCCTATGATAGGAGCATACCTAGTAGTCATTATACCATACTAGTTTTGGACCAACAGGGTCATATTGTTTGATAGGAGGTAAGTTCAAGCAAGAAGCTTGTAGTAACCTTTGGAAAATAAGTTGAGTAAGACTCAACTAAAGGTGGTGAGGTTCTAGAAGTTTTGGCCTTAGTTGGTCAGATGGAAGTCATTATATAAATAGGCTTGGTTGTAGAGGTCCTGGGTAAGGTGGTATTCTTAATTAATAATTTTGGTTTAGTTAAGGAATTTGATAAGTTAGATGTAGAAGATTTCAAGGTAGCTAGTTTGGTTATTGATGGTTCAGGGAAGATGGGTGTGTCAAAAAATAAGAGGGATGGTGTAACCAAAAGTGGTGGTCGGGTTTTGGTTGAGATAATTGGATTCCTAATTAAATTTGAGGGATGAGGCCCTAAAATAGAGGGTAAGGTTCAGGGATGTAGAACTCTATCCTTCTGGCCTTTTGGTGGTTTTACCTCCATAGTTGATTTAGTGAGGTTAACTCCAGTTTTAAGGATGGATGATTAAGGCTTTACATATGGAAGATGCCAAGGTTTTTGGTTGTTTTAGTTGAAGTGATAGAGGATGATTTGGTTATCTAGAATTTGGTTGCTTTAGATGGTCTAGAGATGGCTAGGTTAGTAAAAAAAATTTACTGTTTTAGTTGATATGATAACGGCTTGTATAATAGAAGTGGTAGGTTAGTATATCAAGGATGTGGTTAGAGGTTCCCATTTGGTTATGTAAGGGATCCCAAATTACTAACAAAAGGTGGATAGATTCATGTTAGGTTTGGATATGAATTAAAATTTATGAAGTAGTCTAGAGAATGATTTATATATTGGTCTTGTTCCCTGAGTAGTGAACTCAAAAGATAAATCCATAGGTTGATAAAGGGGAATAATAACCTTATCCTTTTTCTCAATCAAAGGATGGAAGATTTGGAGGGTGGTTCCTCTATGAGAGGTGTAGATATGGTCGTTTCATCCTTGGGAATAATCTTGAAAGGGGAAGTGAATTGTTTAGTGATTGAGGGAGGAGGTAAGGTGGTGACGGTTTCCTACTCTAGTATATCAATTGAATGAAGGGTTGATGAATCCAATACCTCAATAAGTGGAGGAGATGAAAAATTTACTTCTATGGCATGGGTCTCCAAAGGAAGATAATGTAATTCAAATATCTCAATAAATGGAGAGGGTGAAGAATAGATAGATTAGGTGGGAGGTTTTTCAGCAATGAGTGTGTCAAGAACCATATTGATAGTATGGGCATCATGATAAGACTCATCTTTGTTTCTCTTATTTTTGGTAGGTGTGTGATTGGGAAACGGTTGTCTAAAAATTTCAAGTTCTTGGTTTAGATGTATGTTGGGGTTTTCTAACACAAGATACCCTTGTCAATGAGGGTTTAGACAACATTTGAAGGTATTAAACCTATTAACGTCATGCCCAACTACTTGATAGAAAGCACATAGATTGTTATCATTGTACTAGTTAGGTGTAGGACAAGAAGAATCAAATTTTTGAGGGGGTTTGATGTGAAAAAGATACATGATTTTATCTTTTAGCAACTTCTCCAAGATCTAGCTATAAGACTCCCTAAGTGGAGTAAATTGCTTCTGATTATTTTAGTTTTGGTTTCTCATGTTTTGATTTGAGGAGTTGGAGGAATTTGGTTGATTGATATATTATGGAGGAATGGTCTTAAGGACAATTGAATTTGTAGTTCCCTTGTTTTTGGTCCTGGTATTCATTTGGTTGCTTGCTTTAGAGGAAGAGGCCTCATTATATTTATATGTAGAGGTTTTTTTTCAACTTTAACTTTCCATCATTGATGGCTCTATTTTCTAGCTTACATTCCATGGTAAAATATTTGTCAAAGTTATGAATCTCTACAAATATAATATAAAACAGATGTACTTAGCACATGCCTAAGCAAAAATTTCTATTAGTTTAGGTTAGGATAGAGAGAAATAAATTTATTGATTAAGCTTCTCCAATGAGCTACAAAATCAATAATAGATTCATCATCAAATTGTTGGATAGAGTAAAGGTCAATGATGGAAACTTTATTGGAGATGTTTATTGAAAAGTGATCCAAGAAATTTTGGGCCATATGGGTGAAAGAGAAGAGATATATTTTTATAATGGCACTACCAGTCCAGTGTTAGGCCAAATAAAGACATAGGGAAGGTCTAAAGAAGATGAACATCATCATAGGTAATCAAATAACATGAATGCATAAATACCATAAGGTGTTGTTAGGGATCCTCCTCTAATATTTAGAAAACTTTAAGAGATCCCACTAAGGAAGATATGGTATAATAGGGATACATGGGTGAATGGGTTCATTATAGATCTAGTCATATGATAAAATATTATGAACACTAGATATGGATGACTCTAAAGTAGTCATTTTATCCATGAGTATTTTCATCAAATATCTTTGGGATTGTGTGCCTAAAAAGTTATGAGGTGCATACTCTTATGGTGGTTGAGTACTATATTGATAGTTGGTGGGATGTTGAGAAACTACCACATACTAGTATGTGGACATATGTGGTTGGGTAGATGTTATTTAGGGGTAAGTGGATGTAGGTAGTTGGATAGTAGGTAGAGGTACATGCCCTTGTGGGCTATGAATGTATCTTGGGTTTGGTACAATGGGAACCTATTGAGGGGTCAAGGTGGGTTAGGTAAGAGATATGGTTGGGTTTGTAGTCAAAGGGTAGGTAGTGACCTTGGTACTAATTAGTGGTAGGGTAGAAGGTATAAACACCACAAGGATTTGAATTGGAGTAGTGATTAGTGGATTGTGGGTAGTTGAAGGAAGGTTGGTAATGATAGTAGTAGGTACTCCTATGGTGAGTGGAGTATATATGGTTAACCCTAAGGTAGTGGAGTTTCTAGTGGGGTTGGAAGGCTTAAGGGTGTTGGTATGTTGGGTAGGTTGGTTTTCCATAGTGGTATCAAAGGGATTATTGGTAGATGAATATGCTAGAGTAGTTAATGGTTGGGTGGTGACTATGGAAAAAAAGTCTTCCCCATAAGGTGGGAAGGAATGCCATAAGGTGGGATCACATGTGGAACTGAAGTAGGGGCATGGTGAGGAATGGTGCTATGATAATACTAAAGGGCCATGGGATTTTTATCTAGGAAGGTGGTGAAGTCTGTATCTTCTTGGGAAAATACTCAAGGGAAATTTAGACTCCTTAAATGATGAGGAGAACTTCTTGCATCTAATATATACTCCATAGATGAGGATGTAGAAGAAGTTATATGGTTTGGGGATGGGTTCTATTCTACCTATTTCCTTTATTATTGTTCAGTTAGAACCATGAAAAATAAGGGAGAAAGTAAAACACAAACAATCTCACATCTCAAATAAAGAGAAGACAATAAATGATCAAGGAAATAAAATAGACACTAAAAGTTACATTAAGTCCTAAAGTTCTTTTTATTCTCTCTTTTGGCTTATGCCTTAATCTTTATAAATCATGTGACTAAAATTGGATTATAGAGTGGGTAATAGTAAAGAAGTTTATGGTTGGTTTTAGATTGTGTTTAGGCTCTCAAAAGTATCTGTATTGTAAATCAATACATGGATTGGTTTGGGGCCTACCATCTCACTTCACACATTGCAGTGATAAGGGTATCATGTGCTTAGCTAGTATATATCGATTTCTAGAATTTATACTCAACTAGAGAGCTAAGTTGGTTCTCACCTTGGTAATGACTTCTAAGAAGGATTGCTTGGAAAGGTAAGGTGACCACTAGGTGATGAAATCCCAATTAGGCCTTATGTAAAGTTGTTTTGATGTTTGATTGATGTAGGTGGTTTGGTTTTTGTGTGTGATATAAGTGATGCTACAATTGAATTACTTTGCTTTAATTTAACTAAGTGAGCTAAAATTTCAAGTAATCAATGTATGTAGTTAATTTTAAGCCAAAAATGAAATTTTAATTATGTTTATGATGCTATAATAGGGATAAAAGCACCTATATGAAAAAAAATTAACCCAAGTAGAAAATCAAGGGTCCCACTGGGTATGCCAAAATGTTTTAGAGAATTTTAGCTTATATTCCAAGAAATGAAGAAGAAAGAAACTAGAGATGGGTATGGTAGAAAAAATTGATTATTTGTGTATGTGTTAAATTAGATGATTATAGAGAGCTCCTCTTTGGCTTGGAATGAATGACCTATATATAAGATAACACTAAATCAAATGGTTGGTTAGATAGATAGTTGGGTGGATTTACTAGTGCTAGCTAGATCTGAGAAGTGAGAGATCCTTAAGAGGCTATCAATCCATTATTTTTAAATAATTAAGTTTAAAAATCAACAAGTAAAGTACTTGCATAAATAATAGAAGATATTAAAATTAAGTACAAGAAATGCTTAATAAATAAATTAATGAAGTTGACTAATTATAGTAATAAATAGGTCAATACTAATGCTAAATAGTTTGGGTATACTCTAAAAAAATAGGTTGGGGCTCTGTGAAGAGGTGGAGATAAAGTAATTTGGGATTGGTTAAGGGTAAGTGGGTGAAAATAGATTGTTATTATTTTTTCACATTGTGACCATCAATATTTGAGTTGACCATAGATGATTAGGGTAACCATCGATGGTTGGGATAGACTATCAATGTTTAGGGTTACCATCAATAATTATTATCAGTTGGGTATAGGTAATAAAAGACTAATTTATGAGGTTCTAGAATAATATTATATGAGATTGGTTTAGGCTGGGTTGATTGTGAAGTACAAGTAAAGTGACTAAATAATTAAAAATACATAACTAGCTTGCTGATGGTTGATTAGATGAATGGTTGAGGTGGATTTTTGATAAAATTGTTGATAGAGTCTAGTTTAATCTTAGTAGAGTAATGGTACTTAGTTGTTAGTTAATGGAAAATAACACTTTGGTTCTCTATCATTATAGTTGGATCACTAGATTGGTGGAAGAACACTTGCAAAAAAAGACACTAATGCAAGAAACTCTAGTTCTAGATGATTGACTGATTCTAAATCCTTATTCATCTCCTTCTCCTCTCTTCTTATAGGATGGAAGGAGAGGTGAAACAAGACATTGACAAGAGGTGTAACTTGTCTAAATTTATCTTTCACTTGAATCGGATCACACATAAATTAGACGAGTTAATTATAAAAAATCAAGTCAAAGTGATGTTGTAGTTAAGTGGTTGACATGGTGAGACCTAACTATCAATGGTCAAGGTGACAGTCGATAGTTGAGGTGACCATTAAAGATTAATGTTCAAGGTCAAGTTGGGTTAAAAATGTGCATTTATCTAGTATGTCAATCTAACTAGAGCTAGGTGGGTTAGGTTTGGTTTGTAGTCGAGAGTTCAAAGTTTGGCACAAGGGGGTTTTGAGGTGGTTCAAGGGAGTTGTGACATTTAGAAGCATCATGTGTGGATTTTTGGTGTTGGTATAGGGTATATAGAATATGCTTGAAAAACCCTACTCAATGTTTTATTTTCCACTCAATGTTAAAAAATTTCCTTTTCCAAAAGGAAACCCATGAAATCAAATATAATAAAAAGTGAATCAATAGGCCAAGTAATTTATTGTACTTTCCATTCATTATAATCAAGTAGGACACAATATTAGAAACATAATAAATCCATATACCACTTAGCTAGTATAAATAAATTAGTTATTCTCATAATTCAAAACACATTAAAGGAGCTATTAAAAAACCAACTGAAGGTTATTCTTAGAATTAAAAAACATAAAAGGAGATGATATAAAACCAGTTGAGAGTTATTCTAAGAATTCAAGCACATTAATAGGACTAATATAAAACCAACTGGGTCAATTCAAAAAACCCAAATTTGATTCAATTCAAACACTTATTTTTTCCCAAGTTCAAAATAGAAAGGAAAGGACAGATCCTTTAAGAAAAACTAAACATTTAAAAAATACAAAATGAAACCAATCTTATAATGAAGTTAGTGGCCAAACCCTTTAACAATCATTATTTCCAGCAACGGCATAAAATTATTAATTCCAAAATTTACAAACCCCCAAAAATAATTTCCCTTGTTGATATAGAGGCTCACATATGCAAGTTTATTTCTACATATTTGGTCCTATATCCAAGTAAGGGAAATAATAACTACCCATAATGATATAAAAATGGCATGCAAGAATTTTTGTGTATAGAAAGGGAAACTTTCCTAGCTCAATGTATAATTTTGTCTTGGATTTATAGCTTGCCTTAGGAGTAAAAATATGACCTCCCTCATATTAAATTGTTTTAGACTAGAATGCATCACATACCTGACTTTGAAGAAAAGCCCCAATTTTCTAAAATCCTTCTCATAAAGTGGAACTAGATCTATCCCAACACTATCCCCCTTAAATAAAATGTCATTTTTCATCTTTCAAAAGTGATATTCAATTATCTACAACTCTTGCCAAGCTACCATAAAGCCTAAAATGTTTCCTTTGACCCAATGGCATTTTGGCAACTCCTCCAATCCCTAGGTTGACTATGGGCAATGCATAATGAAAATAATGATTTTTCACATATTTTAAATTTAACTTGTAATAAAATTAATTTATAATGATATTTAAAATTGACTTTGAAAACCAAGTCTAATATATGATAGTTTTTATTTTAATATTAATAATTCCATAAATGTCAAAACCTTCATACATTATTCACCTTAAGTATGACCTTGGATTAATTAACCCTGATTTCTTCATAATTATCAATTTAATTATAGAGAAAATATTATATTTTGTTTAACATGAAAACACACCAAGGTATTTATTATAATGCACTAGATACATGATTATAATTAATATATAATAATCCAACTATAGGTGGCTCAAAACTTGTGCAATCACCTAAGACAAAAAAATGCACATAGGTTAAATTAACTAGCTATAAGTCAAAAGTTAAGATCTAACTAAAACCTTTTTTTTAAATTCAACACTGATAATCTAATTCATTTGCTAATAAGAAAGAATAGCCAAAATGATAATTTTATAAATTAACCAAATAAATAATAATAATCAATTCACATTCAACTCCAAGTTGACCTCTGATAGCAACCGAACCAATTAGGCACAATCAATAATTTATCAATGCCATCCATATTAATAAGTAACTAAATTCACATAGATGCCTATATATTTTTTTGATTGGGTAGGGCTATTAAAAACCTATGAATACCTAGTGCATCACCTAATGACTCATAGGATGCTATCACATGATGATTCCTCAATCAACCCCTATCACATATAATGTAACCTTAAACCATGTTAATAAGGTGTTAAATGACAATTTTGAAGACCATGACAAGATCTATATCACTACATACAATATTAGAGGTCCTTATGAGAAATTTTTTAAATATAGGGGATTTATATTTTTCTTAAGAATCTAGGTTATCAACACCTTGGTCTTCAGATATAGAAGGTGGAGGAGTGATAGGATGGGGTGTTATTTTTGATGGTGTCAATGATACACTTATTTGAATTTGGAACTAGAGAGGTGAGAAAAAAAATTATCTCCCATGGTAATGGTTCCCTCATTGGATTAATCTTATCCATACACTTGGTTAATCTTTGGGTCCTCTCAATAGTCATATTAGTTGATGGTATGGATGATGACTGGGGCATTGGTATTTCTAGTTAAACTAATTATTTCTTTAGAACTAGTGGTATTTTGGGATTCAAAATGGAAAAAGTAGTTACATCATAAAAATGAAATATATTCTTATGTATTTATTTGTTTTGAATAAGAAATAATGGGTGTATTACTATAAATAGAAAGAAAAATACTTGGGATAGCTGGAGGTAAATCTATAGATATAATATCTACACTAGTAATATATGAAATAAGGGAATAAACTACCTCATTGATGATTTTCCTTTATTATCCTATGAGGATTTGTTGCTTCAAAGTTTCATCTAGGATTTATTATACATGTGGTCCTCCCAAATTCATGTTTTTAGATTTGTCTAACTCTATCTCTTCATCATCTAGGGCTAGTTCACTAAATTCAAGACTAATCCCCATAATTGTTTCCACATATTCTTGCTCCTTATCAAGGGACTCTTATATGGTGGGAAGACTAAGTGATGTCCTTTAATCTAATTTATTTCCCTTAGAGGATGTGGGAAGATATTTGGTCTTCCTATGGATATTTACTATGGGGGGATTAGAAGGTAAAGGATATGGTGAAATAGCTAAAGGAATAGTAGTGGTATAAAGTGACATTGCAGGTGGTGGTGAAGGAATGGCTGGTATGACAATAGTGGTAGGGGAAAAAGTGATGAGAGTTGGCATGGTATGGATATTTTGAGGAGAATTATCCTCACTAGTGGTTATGCTAACTTACCTGAGGATAATTGGGAAAATCAAGAGAAGTTGGAATAGAGAAGAAAGAAACCAATAGAAACTCAAAGAGACTAACTAGGGTAATAGTTATAAGGGGTGGTATAGTTTTAATAACAAAAGTGATATTCCTATTTGAATCTAAAGGAGGTGCATATCTATCCTTTTTTATAGTTAATACTAAAACCTAAGTAGTGTTAATTGAAGTTTTATAAGGTAATTGAGGACATATGAGATATTTTATAATTTCCCTCCTTATTCATAGGTTAGACTCCCTATGACTACTTAGCTCCCCTTCTTCAATGTTTATTTATTATCCTATAGGATAGGAGGGATGATCTTTCACCTATGAATATTGTGATTGGTTTGGAGGCCATCAATGGATCCATTCTCTTTGTTCCTTTTCTTCTTTAATCTCTAGATCATATTGAAGGGCTTAGGCCCATATCATAGTCATCATCTTATTCTTCATCTTTGTCCATACTTTCATGTTATTTTACGAATTCATAAAGGTATAATCATGATCATATTCTTGGTGACTATATGAAGTATTCACCTTTCTTATCCTTAATGTATTCGAGGTATTCCCTTATTTTATTTTTAGGATCCCATTCCTTGAATGATGCCACATTTAGATTTTAATAAGTCTTAGACTTTCTAGCAATGATTAAATATGACCTAATAACATATTGTAGTTTCCCAATGCTTAAAGGAGTTTTAAAGCAATAAGCCAAGTGTTTCCATCCTAAATTTTCATTAATTTTGTTGTAAATTTGATATGTTATTTCCCGATCTAAAATTTTATCTGGGGACATGGTATGGCAATAACAACAAAGATGTTCACATGCCTTATATCCCAATGATAGTGACATCAAGGTAATACCAATAGTCCCTAATTTTTCTAAGGCTCCTTATTAGGTTTTTAGACAACTTAGGCATCAAAGTGCCATGAATTGAATTAAACAATTGAGGATATACATCATCACATATCTTTTGAATTTTGTTTGTGAGCCTGTATATGAACATAAAAGAGTAATATTCATTGATTATATATCCTAAGAATTTAGTTGAGGGTTGTCATAATTTACAATGAGTATCATGAAATATGCCTAATACTACATCTAGTAAATATAACACCATGTATAAATTTTCATCAACTGGACTTTGACTAGGATAAAATCTATGTCTTGAACCTAACACTTATGATCTCTCCTAAGGTGACTATATTTTCATATGTTAATAGAATGTATAACAATGAGACACACTTAACCTATACATATTTAGTACTATAAAAACCATATAATATATTTAGGAGATCCATAGTAATACTAAATATTATTCTAAATTTGATAATAAAATTAGATGAAATCCCTCTTGTTGGGTTTGAAATATGGCCTTGAATCAACCATTGTTTTAACTTTATCTCTATGGTATTTTCCCCGAGCCAGACATTTGTTGTGACTTGGTTATATGTCATCCTAGGGATAATAAGTATAATAAACCTCATAAATTCCATACCATAAATATAGTTAGTTATGTTTTTTACTCTTCCTAATGTGTAGATAATCCCTAAAAATCTTCCATTTAGAAATAAATTTACTATCATGTCTATGCAAGACATTACCTATGATTGGTGGAGGCATTATGCATTAATGGGTAGTATTTAATATATTTATTACTTGTCATCTAGATAAATTTGATCCTTCATAGACTATGTAATAATACATTCCACTTCATATCATAGTGTTGACTAGTGAATAAATTTAAAGTCTATAACACTATTCATGAACATAATATCAATAGATTACTCACCTCTAGTAAAAAATAACTTTAAGGAGATTAAGGATGAACTTTATTTGAAGAGGATTCCATATTTTGTCAACTTAACTATAAAATTTCTTTTATAAATTGTTTTGTTTTTTCTCTACAAGTTTTCTAATAAAATTAGAGATTATTGGATGCTTGAGTCTTGAAATTTTAATGTTTGATGACTAGCGTAATGAGAAAATGACTTTCCTTTTTCTAATTATTGAATATATTTATGTGTCATCAATGTAAATAATGATATTTTTGTTTAATTCATGTTTTAATTTGAATGTATCAATTAACCTTTATTGTTTCAATTGTTTACTAAATGGAAACATTTCATTAACTTTAGATGTCTAGTCACACCTTTTTTAGATAGATGTTTCTTCCTCATTAAATGGGTATTTTAATTTATTTTGAACCTTATTTATGTGTACCTTATCCATGCTAATTTTAAATTATGACACTTGTATCATCTCTATTTAGCTAACTCTTTATATTTTTAGTTCTATTTTGTATGCTCTGGAGTCACAAGTTACATGTTGATCCATGTGAAATAAGCTTGGGCCTTCATGAACTCAAAAATAAAGACCCACAACTACTTATATATTTAAACTATGTATTTCCTAGAGGGATCTAGGCAATTAAAAGTTGACACATGGCATGATCTCAGAGACAGGTGTATTAAAGGAAATCTAGAAATTCAAATTAAGCTATCAAATCTTAATCTAAACTAACTAACCTAAGATAGAGATAAAAATAAATAAATAATAGAAACTTATAGCTTAATACTAAAAATATTCTTCCATTACAATGTGAATTTGGTTAGCTCTCTTTGAATTATGGTTGATCACTCTTTCAATGCAAGGTAAAATGGGTAGTGTTTTGATTCAAAAATTCTCTGTGATAGCTTTGATTCACTTTGGATTTTTATTGTAAATTCAATAACACTTCATTATCATAAGTCAAGGTGATCAAAGTGATGGATTTCATGTATATTTATATATTTTTGGATGAAATATCAAATTATGGAAGACTATTTGAACATTTCAAATAATATAAATAATGTATAATGGATAATGAGTCCTCATCCATGAGGATGATGACCATTTAAAATTGTTGAGACAAACATGGATATGGATAAATAAGTCACCAAGAATGGGTCAAATTGTTTTAAAACACAAGGGATGACTCAAGGTTAATTTAGGAAGTTATGGGATTGGTTGGGGTGAGTTAACATGTGAGGGAAATAAAGGTGGAAGAGGTTAGCTCATGTGTGAAATCCCAATTTATTATTTAAATTAGGATTAATAGTGTGCATAATTGATAAAATTTGATTTTTTCAATTATTTAAATAAAGAGGGAGATGTCATGAATTATTATTTGAATTTAGGAAAAAGAATTAGTAGGTTTTAGGTAAATTTTGACACTATATGTAATTTTGGTGTCTATACTAGGGAATTTATGACTCATTGCCATGGGACCATTGAACTCTTGACTTTGTTTTTATACATCTAAAGTTTTTGTTTGAATCAAAAGGTGCCAAGTGTTGCATATTAATAACTACAAAATTTAAACACCATTAGACTATGAGTCATTAGAATATGTTAATCCTTCCAAGGTTCTAGTTGATGAAAATATTCCAAGTGTCAAATGCTAAAATCCATGAAAGCTCATAACCATTAAACTCTAAGATCTCAGACCTATAAGTTTTTTAATAGTTTTTTAAACCTTCTACATTCACAAGTTTATAAGAACACACCATGTTGATTACTTTTAAATATTGGTAGTTCATAACACTTGGAATTTCCTTTGAACTTTGAAGGTTCCTTGTAATTCCATAATTCCATGTGTCTATGCCCAAGAGCTTAGGACATATTCAAAGACTTTGAAATATTTTGAGAAATCTCAAGGCTCTAGGTGGTTCAATGGCATCATATATCACAATATTATGTAATAAATATGAGTCTTGATCATGGGTGACTAACCATTCCCAATTGATATCCCTTTTATCCTACAAAAACTGTAGGAAAAATTGGAAAAAAAATATATTAATACAATTAGTTGATAAATCAGAGCATTGATTTGAAAATAAATTATGAAAACCCAAGGTTCATGTTAGTAACCTAGATAACACCCTATTTAATGGTTGACAGTTTAACTTTGAAACTCCTTCACACATGGACTAACATTGGAATGATCTAAGGTGTGGGCCACTTAAAATTAGACTAGACCTCTAGTTTTGATGAGGCTAGCTCCTATGATGTATCAATTTTATAATTGTTACTAAAATATACTATAATTTTTGGGATGAAAAATGTTAGAGAGATAATGAAATGGAAATTTTATTCTAATATTAGTAATACACATGTATTTTTGGTTCATGCACTCTATTTGAGCTCTTAAAACACTGATAAAACAAGTAAAGATTAAATATACAACTCAAAATGGATCATATGCATTAGTATTTCATATAGAGGTTTCATCAGGTAACCTAAGAATGAGGTAAATGATGAATTATTCCTGATTAAAGGCACTAACCAATCAATTATATCCACTATTAGCTTCAATTAATCAACATTAAAACACTGAATATGACCTACATAATATGATAAACTAGTAACTAAGTGAGATCAAGACTTGACAAGGGAGAATGTTACACCACATGTTAAAATAAAATATATATTACACTCTATAATAGAATATGGAATATAAAAACAATAATTTTATTTATCTTATAAGGTTACAAAGCTCAATCTTGGCAGAGTCTAGTCATGCCCCAGAGAGGGATCCTAAAAATGGCTTGAAATCCAATATATATAGCCAAATTTGAAAATATCTAACCAATGTTGCATAGAAGATAGAAGGACTACTCAATTTGGAGTTAAATAAATACTAAATCCTTTTACAATTTTACAATAGTCTTTAATTAATCTTTTTTGTCTCCAAAACCTTGCATGAAGTTCCTTTTGGTATTGATATGAAGGTGGTGGTCCCTTTGACTTGTCAAGACTTATTTTCATTATTTTCTATGCTAATATTTGATAATTAACTCCACTTTAAGTTATTTATAACATTTTAATTTCCTCCTTTGCATGAAGTCCATGGAATATGCATGAAGATAGTCAACTAGTCAACTAAAGTGATGATTGATGATTAAGGACTAGTTAACTCTACTTGAAGTCAACTTGTATGAAGTGGCACTTGAAGATTGAGTTGAGAAAGGAAGAAGACAATATAAATGGAATTTAAACTCAAAATTAGCTCATTTATTAGTCCTTTAATGCCAATATTTGATTGATTTCTCAAATAAGCCTATTAGGCCAATTAGGCCCTAGTAACCTACACTTTGAATTTGAACTCCATTAGAACTAATAAAAAAACCATGAAACCTGAAAATAAAATGTTTAGTAGACATATAAAAATTCTTTACACCATGAGATAGGTGATTTTGATGAATAAAATTCTTGTAACTTAATCACCATTGTTGATTAAGTCAATTTTGCCTCATTTTTCTTCAGACTAGCTATTTTGAAGGAGATGGTAGGGGTAATACTAGGTAGATTTATGACTAAACGATGATTTTAGGATGAATAAAAATTATCAATATTTAATATATATGTATTTTATTTCATGTAAACTACCTTTTACCTTATCTTTTATGCTTTTTAATCCAAAAACCTTGATTCATGCCCTGATCTATATAGTTACATTAAAAAAAATGGAATTGATGGGATAACCTATAAGATTAATTGATTTTTGAAGAGGTTTCAAGTTTATACATGAGGTTTTTATAGTAATAAAATCATTTTTTCTCAAAATTGATCACTATGAGGGTTTGGGAGGGTTTTAGAGATGAATCTTCTTAATGATGATTCATAAAGCACATACTTCAAAATAAAAAGTTCTTGCCATGAATGTGTAGTATATATACATCTCAACATATGTGAAAATATTGAGATCCCATGCAAAATGTATGAGAAGATATTCATGTGAAGGAATTTGCCTATAAGGTTTTACTTGCATTTTAGATTACTTATTCTCTTAAAAATTGTTCATAAATAACAACCCCTAAACCAACCTCAATTATTCATGAATTATAATTTAATAAGGGTCCTAAAATCATTATAAGATCATTTTTCCAAACTATTCATGTGGTGAAAGATATGAGCATTTGATCAGGTGGCTTGAATGGGTGTTTGGAACTAAAGAATTTGAATTTTCTCTTTGGATAAAAATTGACTCCATATATTTTCCCTGATTTAAAGAATCATCATTATACCTATACCATGTCATAAAAACATTATAAAAGTGTCGTCTTACTTGATAAATAAAAAAATGCCTTTTGGGCTATAGGCCTACTTGCTTGATTTAGCCCTCAAGGGCATCATTTACATATGAATTGGAGTTTGGAAACTATTTAAAGGTCTTATGAGGATTTATTATGATAACCCCATTATTTTAAAATAATAAATTGGAGTTCCAACCTTGTAGTACACCTATATGCACCCAATAACATTGCTTGTTGTAATTATGTTAATTAATGAACATATAGGGGACTATGTAAAAATAATGAGCACTTAAACTTATGAAATGGTTTTTATAATGATATTAAATATTCCTCAAGTAATTATTACCACATTAACCAATTTTCAAGTCTTGATTCCATTTGTAGGTACTAAAAATCTTTAAAATTCCATTAAACTTGACTCTTATGCATTGATTGAGCATGTGACTAACTATATTTTTTAAGTTTTACCTACTTATCAGCATTAAAAAATGATTAAAATATATTTTAAAGATAATAATTAACTCTCCTTTGTTGTTCTTATTCCCCATTTGTTACTTTTCACCCTATATTACCTTTTCAAGATCTAATCCCCTCAATAAGCCTATTTTTTAATGCTAACAGTACCGTAGAGTTTAATTTTCAAAGTGAAATACCATTTCTTACTTATTATTCAGTCCTTATCTTTAGTAACTCTCCATTTCAATTTTAACCTCTATCAAATCATAAAAGGACCCTATGATTCTTGAGAAAGATAAGGCCTTTCTAGTTCAATGATTGATTGTACCTTATGTGACCTATAGGTTGTTCTTAGTATATTATAGGTGTCTTTTCAAAGCCAAAACTATGTATTAGGTTTTAAAACCTCTTAATTTTTGAATTAATTTATTTAATATCACCATAAAATCTAAATAACCTTCATGGTCAAGGGAATTAATCATGTGTCATTGTGTTCCTATCCTTCATGCTTGGAAACTTGAAGGTACCCTAGCCTTAAGTGGTTATAGATGGTGTTGAGGTTTGAATGTATAATTTATTATTGGAGTAATTTATTTCCTAATAATTAATTAAATTATGATATCATGCCTCATTAATTTTCTCTTGACTAATACATAGCCTTCAAACTTAACACTTGATCGTAAACCTCCCATCTTCTTGACTGTATGTTCATGAAAGACTATTGTAGGTGTAGGTTTAAAGTGTTTGATTGATTGAAATTATTTTAAACACTCCTAATATTATTATATAAACATGTTTCACTTGATAAAATTCTTGATCATGGACCAAAATAAGATACCTCTTTTAGAGAACCTTAGTCCTTAACTTGCATACTAGCTTATAGGAAGGGTAATCTGCTTTCATGGAGATGTAGGTGAGATTAGTGTTTCTTGACTATTTTTTTTTAATACCTAGAACCCCCATCATGATATTTCATACCTTATTATCACTATTGGTCTATAAACATCTTCATGTACTTGAAAATCTCTTTATAGACCAATATATGCTCAGCTACATACTTGCTCAAGAAACAAACTTTAAACCATATGATGGTTGTAGTTTGCATTTTTTATTGAAACCTAAATATATAAGTGTTTATGTAACATAGAATTATGATTATTTTTGTGATCATATCACTTTTTTTCTTGATAGATCTTCCTTTCTATACACCATTATCTCCTCTTTTGATCACAAACCTTGCATTTATGTGTTTGATTGTACTTCTTATGCTAGTAGGTCTATGTTAGTGAAAAAACTATGATAATATTTATGAATTGTAGAGGGTTTTATAAAATAATAATATTTCGATGGGATAATCCCTATATTATTATTTCTTTAATAACTAAATATTTCCTTGAAAGGTTTCCTTATTTAGAAATTCCTCTAAAGCATTGTTTCTTTCTTGACCATAGGTAGTCTTTAGTGATCTATAGGCAGACCTATAAAGGATGAAATCGACTAAGTTTTATGTCCTTAACATCCTATATCCTTTGTTTTATCATCATCTCCTTTATTATCCTTTGTCCAAACAATCACCATGACCTCAAAAAATTTCATGAAATTTGTCAAGTCAAATCTTTCTAGGTAGTGTCCTAAGAATAGGTATGTAGGTGTCCAATAAGGTAATGTAGGTCTCCTTTTGGCTTCCTCTTGATGTATGTGCATTAGAACTATGTATCCTTTAAACCCTTGATTGAGGTTACTTAGAATTTTTATATGTTATTGATATACCTTGATAAGTCCCTTGATAAATAAAACTCTTATCAACTATAGATGATCATAAGTACAAACCTATAGTTGTAGTTCTTTGGAATCAAAATGCAATCATGACTACCTCTTTTCCATTTATGATATGAATCGAATATTAATAGGATTAAGAACCCCTATTTTATGTCCCATCTTCATTCATGCCTTGATGTCATGCCAAAAAAACATAAGGACTATACTTTATCAACTATAGGTGTACTTTTAGTACCATTTGTATGGATTTAGCCTATATGTGACCTCAAAAAATTCCAAAACTTGATTTAATCCTTGTTATTTATCCTTATTATGATTTATTAGTTAATTTTAATATACCAGTATAGAGAGATCTTCCCTATCATTATGAGATTGATGTCCTTCCTATAAAATGTTATGTTGAACTTGTTATAGTTCTATATCGATGAAATGGTGCTAACTCTAGAGGTTTATAAACCTACTTTCACATCCATGATGGACTTTCACCTCATAATTTCTCATTAACATATATTTATTAATCTCACTATACCTTTAATAAGATATTTCTCACCTATAATATCCATTTTACCTTAATGGCCAACACCTGACTATGTTGAACTATTGTAGGATTCATATTTACTATAATTTGATGCTTTGCTTAGCCTATATCCTCTTATTCATGATTTTGGTGATCTCTTATCAATACTTGATCCTTCAATGATGAAACCATGGAATGGAGATGGGTGGAAGGTGGGAAATATGATGGATGGTGAAGAAACATGAATGAAAGGTGGAAAGAAGAATTAAAATAGTGGAAGATGGCTGAGTATGGTAATGATTTGGTGGTGAGTGAGGTGGAGATCGAAAAGAGCACTGTGAGCATGAAAAAAGCAACCTGAAGGGTCATATGGAATCATATACCTATAATTATCATAAAATATAAATTTAGAGTCCATTAGAGGAGTGAAAGAGGATAAAAATGAAACATAGGTTTCTATTAAAACCTTAAAATGTGCTAGAAAACCTTAAACTAGTATAAACTATGCTTTCTTAGTAATAATTGTAAGCATATGAATGGTATTTTTTTATGGAACTTGGAGAAATTTTGAGAATGCTTCTTGGAGAAACAAAAAACATGAAGGAAACCATACAAACAAAATTTCAATAAAACTTGATGCTACCTTCTCTCTCCATGACCATACAATTCCTCTTTAAACATGTAGACTAAGAATTTAAACTCCTCATGTCAAAGATATATTGTTTACCCTTAAACATGTGAAAATGACATAGATAATGTCATGGGAAGGTATATTAGGTTCTTGAGAAGTTTCACAAACAAGAATTTTCTTGAAATGATGCCCTGGTGAGGAGAAATTAAAGAAAATTGGTTGCCTTCACGGATGTAAAACCATATAAATTATCTTGAATAAAAATGAATGATTCATGAGGGAGAAGAGACAAATTATAGAAAAAATTTCTCTATTAGGAGTCCCTTTGAGTATTCTTTCTTTACCCAAAAATTTAGACATGTACCTTCTCTTTCCAATCTATACCATCATCAAAACTAGAGGCCTATCATTATGTGCAAAGTAACCACTTGACAAGAATATATTAGTTTAGGTCCTATATTTAATATAATTTCCTTTAAATTCTTCATGGAGATATACTATTCCCTTCTCTTCCTAGTTTAGATCTCCACTATATGGAATTTCATACAA
This sequence comes from Torreya grandis, assembly GCA_037957365.1. NCBI lineage: Eukaryota > Viridiplantae > Streptophyta > Pinopsida > Cupressales > Taxaceae > Torreya > Torreya grandis. Next base: position 446,000 of record JARHVA010002854.1, read on the forward strand.
GTCTGTTCTATTCAATGGAAATTACATGAAAATGGGCTTTTCTTTGCCTTTTATTGTAAAATAAAGTCTCCACCACCAATTTGAATACATAGCGATAAAAAAAGAGTATTGGACATGTTTAAATAAATAATTAAGATTTTGACATCTTTTAATAGGTGAAATTGGTGCATAGGAGTTCTAAAAGGGCCATTTAAGGCTTAAATTTGCATCAAATGGCCTTTTCAATTTATAAAATTTTATTAATAAGGTTAAGTCATACATGTGAATATGGTAAAAGGTATTTTACCCATTTTATGACCTTTTTAATACTAATTTTATCATTTAAAGACTAAAAACATTCTTTTTTAGGATAAAATACTTAGTTTTAGACTAGTTTGAATGGGCTCAACAGTACCAAGAAAAGTTGTATATTATAGGGGTTGGTATTTGGACTTGATAGGAAAAATTATGAACATTTTTGGTGACTCACAAGGATTTACTAGATTGATGGTCAAAATAAATCAATAGATATGTTATGACAATGATAATTTAAAGCATATCAACTTGACTTGATGACTCTCTAGATGACAGATAGACTGTTATGGGATTTGTAACACCTATTTTGATTATGAAAACAATAAGAATAATGGGAAACAAAAACTAACATAAGGAAACAAGAAAATAGGACAAACACAATAGAAGGGAAGAAAACTACTACTTGTGCTACTTACTTATTAGAATAAAATAAACCTAGAATAACTAAACTTAAGTCAAAATTTTCCTTTAGGATCAAATGGAAATATAGATTGCCCAACATGGAACCTTGAACACATTTTCCATCTCTTGATAGCTCTTTTTTTAGATAAGATCAATTGAACACTGATGTCTTCTTAATGATGTATTTGGGTCTCCTACTTCCATTCTCAGGTACATGGATTGAAGATATGGATCTAGAACCCAATCATCCTCCTCCCATATTCTTATACTTTACAATAATAATTCCAATTGTTCTTTATTCATTAGTTTCCAATGATCTGATATGTATTCCAATATATCTTCATTATGTTCCACATGAACAAGTGACTTATCAAGATCTTCATGATTTATTTCTTATATCTCTTTAAACATGCTAAAGGATAAGATTTATTCATTTGATTTGTATCTAGGAACAATGATTTGAGGTATCAAATCAACAAACACTTGTTCATTCCTCTCATCTTCATGAGATTTCTCTTCTTGGGACCTAAATTAGATATATTTAGTAGATTATTAGACTTTAATATCTCCAATAGGAAGTGTATGACCTTGAATAATTTGATATTCATTGTAAATATCCATATATTACTACCAAAAATAATCATCATTACTTTGATACTTATCTTCTTTGGCTGGCTTGCATTCATCAATGGCCAATTCTACAAGTTCTTTAGGAGAATATTTATGTGGGCTAGCTGATATGTGATCAAGAAGATCTTGAGAAATAACCTATCGTGGCACATCTAAAACTTTTTCTTCATTAATCTCATCTTCTACTTGAACATCTTGAAACCTGCCTTTTTTGGCATTGTGAAAAGCTAAGTCATGGCTATCCTTAACTATAAGTGTCTCAATGATGATATTCTCTTGATCTTCAATTGAAGCCTCCTTCTCATCATCATGAAATTCATTCATATCAGATAAAATTTCTTGATTTGCCTAAAAAAGGAGAGGTTATTTCTCAATAATTGGCATGGTAATTCCTTGAAAATATTCAATTATATGTGAAAGGTCTAGAGAGGTTACCATAGATATCTGATTTTTCTCTTGGAGTTGATCCTCTTGTATCACCTTCACCTCCTCTCTCTACTACACTATTTATTGAATGTCTTTCCATGAAGGAAAGGACATAGGTTTTTAAGGAGGAAGGAATGGAGGTTGATTGATTTACTACTTTCTCTTGACTTCATCATCTTGAATAATGTATAAATGTTCCTATTTCTCCATGGACTGTTGTATCTAATTCCAAGTCATGAACTTGGGTTTATAAAATTCTTGAATTGTACTTGTTTTAGAAATGGATGTGAATGAAAGAACTTGCTACTATGTTACCTTTGAAACTACCATTGAATACTAAATGTGCTAATTTGTAAGGTCAACTTACTTGGCTAGATGAGCCTAAAAATCATGAATTAACTCATTGGAGATCTCTCTATGAAAAATTGAATATGTAGGTTCCTATATGATATGTTATGAAAAATAAAAGTTTTATTTCTTGAATGATACTTCTTTAGGCTTCTGAGGCCTCTGTTGGATAGACTTATAAGTAGGAAGTCTAGGCAAGGTCTAAATTGACTTATAAGGGCTATGATAAACATTAGTTTGATGTTAATGAAGGGAAAAGGGAAGATATATAATAACATGATGATGATTATTATGACCTTGGTATTTATCATAAACCACCAACCTCTCTTCAATGCTTATAATTAGACTACCAATATCTAGAATATCAACACTAAACTTTGAATGGCCTTACTTTATGAAAGAAACACATACCTCTTTATCCTATTAAAAGTTATCTCTTATGTTATAAATTTTATTCTTGGGAATTCCCTAACCATATATCTTCTAATTAACTATGCTTACCATCTATTTTTCATAACCAAACAATGTTTTCTTGATGCTAGAAATGGATTATTTTGGGACTTGACAAGGCTAGTTATGAAGATAACAATATTTATGAGAGTTGTTATAAGAAAAATATGACATTTCATACTACTGATAAGGAAATGTATATGGTCTATGAGGATCATCATAGGTTGATATGAATCATGGTAAGACTTATATGGGTTATGAGGATCATACTAAAACTAGTGATAGGGATAAGAATGATAGATTTATTCTCTATAGGATTCCATAGCTAATAAAATGATGAAGATAACCAAAATTATGAACCAAATATGACTTTTACCTTGAGATAAGTACCATAATAGTACTTAAAACTACCTCTAAAGATGAATATGATGCAACTTTGTACTATAATGGTTGAATTTATGTCCCATCAGGCTTGCCAAAATTGTTAGTAACCTAGATAACACCATGCTTAAAGGTTAATAGATTATTATAAATATCATTCACACCTAGACTAAAATTAGAGTTATATGAGGTGTAGGACACCTAGACTCAGACCAAACCCCTAGTTTTGATGACGTTAGCTCCTCTGATGTATCACTTTTCTCACTGATACTAAAATATACTATACATTTTGGGATGAAAAGGGTTAGATAGATATAAAAAGTGATATATAATTATAATATTATTGATACACTTGTATTATTGGTTCATTCACTCTATTTGAGCTCATAAAACATTGATAAGAAAAGAAAATATTGAATCTTCAACTCCAAATGGCTCCTATGCATCAGTATTTCATATAGAGGTTTCATCAAGTAACCTAAACATGGGGAAAATAATGGAGTAGGCCTAATTTAAGGCACTAACCAGTCAATTATATCCAATATTAGCTTCAATTAATCAACATCAAGACATTTAAAATGACCTAATTAATAAGACAAAATAGTATGTGAGAGTAGGACTTGTTAAGGGAGAAATTTATACCACATGTTCAAATCAAACCAATATTACACTCTATACGAGAAAATGAAAATTTAAAAAAAATCATTTTATCTATCTAAGAAGGTTACAAAGCTCATTCTTGGTAGAATCTAGTCATGCCTCAGAGAGGAATCCTAAAAAATAGCTTGAAAGCCAACATATATATCCAAATTTTAAAATCTATAGACAATGTGGCATAGAGTAGATAAGGATTAGTTAATTTGGGGTTAACTCAAAACCAAATCCTTTTAAAATTATACAATATTCTTTAATTTATCTTCTTTATCTCCAAAACCTTGCATGAAGATCCCTTTTGCATTTATATTAAGGTGGTGGGCCCTTTGACTTGTTGTTGAAGCTTCTTTGCATGATTTTCTATGCCAATATTTGATAATTAACTCCACTTGAAGTCAATTGAAACATGTGACTGTCCTCCTTTACATGAAGTCCATGGAAGATTCATGAAGATAGTCAATTAGAGTGATGATTCACTCTTAGGGACTAGTTAACTCTACTTGAACTCATATTTCATGAAGTGGCACTTGAATATTGAGTTGAGCATGGAATAAGAGTAGATAAGTGGTTTTTAAACTCAAAACTAATTCCTTGATTATTATTTTAATGTCAATATTTGATTGATTTCTCAAATAAGCCTATTAATCCAATTAGGCCTATTAGCCTACACTTTGCATTTGAACTCCATTATAACATGAAATAAAACCATGAATCCTAAAAATAAAATATGTATTAGACCTGTGATAACTCCTTACACCATGAGATAGGTGATTTTGATGAAGAAGCTTCATGCAACTCACTCACCATGGTTGACTAAGTCAATTATACATCATTTTCTTGCAAATTGGTCATTTTAAAGGAGATATGGGGAAATTCTACGTATATTTTTTACCAAATGATTATCTTAGGATAAATAACAAGTCTCATGATTCAACATCCATTGATTTGATTTCATGTAAACTACCTTCTACCTCATCTTTTGTGATTATTCTCCAAAATAACTAATTTTTGGCCTTATCCATATAGTTATGTACAAAAAATTGGCATTAATGTGATCATCTCTAAATTTACTTGATATTTGAATAGGTTTTAGATTTATCTAGGGGGTTTTGATAGCAAATAAATAAACCTTTCTCAAAACTAGTCACTATGAGGGTTCAGGAGGGTTTTGGAACTAAACTTTATTAATGATGATTCATGAATTAAAAACGTCTAAATCCAAACTTATTTCCATTAATGTGTAGTATATATACCCCCTCAACATCCCTAAAAATATTGGGTTCCCATGTAAAAGGTATGAGAAGATAACCACATGAAGAAATTTGTGTAGGGTTTTGCTTACATTATGGACTACTTACATGCTTAACGATTATTAATAAAACTCATAACCTAAACCAACATAGAATTTTCATTAATTATAATTTAATATATGTCATAAAATCATTATAATAGTGTTTATCTAAAATCTTCATGTGGTGAAGGATATAAGCATTTGGTTAGGTGGATTCAAAGGGTGTCTAGAACTACATAATTTGAATTTCCTTCATGGACTAAAAATGAATCCTTCATTGATTATCCCTGATTCAAATAATCATCATCAGACCTATACCATGTCATTAAAACATTTTGAAGTGTTATCATGCTTGATTTAGCCCTCAATGGCATGGTTTGCATATGAAATAGTATTTGGACACTCTTTAAAGGTATTATTAATATGTATTATCATCCTCCCATGATTTTAAAACAATCAATTCTAGTTCCAACCCTCTAGTACACCTATATGTAACCAAGAACACTAACTACTCCAATGGTGCTAGTGAATGAACATGTAGGGGAATGTGTAAAAATAGTGATAACTTCCACTTGTGTAATGGTTTTTAGAATAATATGTAATATTAATGAATTAATGATGACCACATGCACGAATTTTCAATTCTTTATTCCATTTGTAGGTGCAAAAAAAATTCAAATTCCCTTAAAATTACCTCTTATGCATTAACTGATCATGTGACTAACTGTGTTTTTTATGTTTTACCTCATTAGAATCATTATAGAATAATGAACATGTCTTTTCAAGCTCATAATTAACTCTCCTTCATAATTCTTACTCCCCATTTGTCACTTTTCACCCTATATTACCTTCTTCAAGATCGAATCCCCTCAACAAGCCTATTTTCTTGTACTAATAGTACTGTAGGTTTGTTTTTCAACGGGAAAGACCCTTTATTGATTATTATTCATTCCTTATTTTATTCAGTAACTCTACATTTCACTTTTAACCTCTGTCAAATCATAAAAATACACTATGATTCTTGAGGAAGGTAAGACCTTATTAGTTCAATGATTGATTGTACCTTTTGTGACCTATGGGTTATTCTTAGTGTTCTATAGGTGTATTTTAAAATAAAAATCTATGTATTATGTTAGAAACCCTCTTAATTATATAACTACTTGGTTTAATATCACCATAATCTATTAATAACCTTCATGGTCAAGGGACTTAAACATGTGTCATTATGTTCCTATCCTTCATGCTTGGAAACTTGAAGGTAGCCTACCCTTAAGTGGTTGTAGATGGTGTTGAGGTTTCACTATATCATTTATGATTTGATTAATTAATTTCATAATCCTTGATGAACTTATGGTATCATTCCTCACGAAGTTTCTCTTCACTATGCTATAACCTTCAAACTTAACACTTGATCATAGACCTCCCATCCTCTTGACTATATGTTCATGGAATAATATTGTAGGTGTAAGTTTAAGGTGGTTGAATAATTGACCTTTTTCTAAACACTCCTCCTAACATTATTATATCAACATATTTCACTTGATAAACTTCTTGATAATGGACCTAAGCAAGAGACCTCTTTTAGAGAGCCTTATCCCTCAGCTTGTATACTACCTTATAAGAAGGGAAATTTGCTTTTATGGGACTATAGGTGAGTTTAGTGTTCCTTGAGTATGTTATATTAATATATAAAACCCCCATCATGATATTTAATACCTTATTATCACTATTTTTATAGAAACATCTTCATGTTCCTAAAAATCTCTTTATAAAACCATTATATCCTTAACTGCATACTAGCTCAGGAAATAGACCTTAAGCCCTATGATGGATGTAGGTTGCATTTTTTATTGAAACATAACTATAAAAGTGTTTAGGTTCCATCAAATTAGCATTTTTGGTGGGTTCATCTCAAATTTTCTCTTGATACATCTTCCTTTCTATACACCACTATCTCCTCTTTTGATCACAAACCTTGCATTTTGGTACTTGATTGTACTTCTTATGCTTATAAGTATGTGTTAGTGTACAAATTGTGACAATATTTAGGACTTTTAGAGAGTTTTATAACATAATAATATGTCTATGGGCCAATACCTATATGATTTTTTCTTTAATAACTTAATCTTTCCTTGAAAGGTCTCCTTATTGATAAATTCTTCTAAAGTATTATTTCTTTCTTGATTGTAGGTAGTCTTTAGTGAGTTGTAGGTAGAACTCTATTTTATTATTTTTGAGAAACTAGTGTTAAGTTCATAAATAATAAGGGGTCTAGAGTAATATGGTAAAATATATATTTTAATCAAGTAATTTACATGAGGATAAGAAATAAACTTATCTAAAAATAAACTGAAATGGAGGATTCAGGAGCTAGAAATTGATGCGCAAGACTGGGACAGTATCATGAATCTATATCTGGATTTCATTTTATTATTGGATAGGAGAATTGAAAGTGGATAGGAGTGGACAATGGTGTTTTATTCCACCTCTACCTCTATTTTATAGGATCTCTAAGCTTTCTAGGTTTTGTTCATTATGTCTACATGATCTTGTGTACAAAATTCTAAAGGATAAAAGTCAACAAAGCTCACTATAGGTATGTTTCAATCTCAAAACCCTATATATATCTACACACATTTAAAAAAAAATACATCAAAAAAAAGTAAAAATTGGGTTAGGGGAAGAATGATCACATGATCTAGAACCCTTATTGTCCTAATTGCTACCTATATTAACCCTCAATCTAGGGTCTTAGATCAGATGTAGTTCTCCCATAGGGAACATGCATAGCCAATGTGCATGAAAAATGCAAGAATGACTTTTTCATAGGCATTTTTTTGATCAAGCATGCAATTATATGTGTGATGCATAATGCTAAGCTATACTATTGACTGATTTTTATTAACTAATGTGCTAAAGTAGTAAGTGGTAGATAAAAAATTTCTTGTGAAGTCCTTTATATAGGAGACTCTTTATTTTGAATTTGGGATCTTTATTTTCATTTCTAACATCAAAAATATAAATAAAATATAATGGAGGGGATAATAAGGGTATAAGACCTACTAATCAAGAAAAAATGAGCATTAGACAATAGGATTGGAAAGGATACGAGTACTAGGCACTATAGTCCTACATAATTCTATTTTTTGGGACTCATAAAAATAGGATAGGACTACCATATACCAAGTTTGGGGGTTCCTATAGGTATAGGTCAATTTATTGAGATAATATAGAGGTGATAAAATCCATAAAAAAGACCAAGATAAGTGAAACCAAGACATGGTTAATGTGAACAAAGCTCATATTCTCCAGTCAGAGTCTCTTGTTGAAGGATTGTGAAAATACATGTTATACATTTCCCCCCCTTTATTCCAGTGATACAATTCAATGAAGTACTAGAGTGAAATAAAGAAAATAAAATGTGTACTTGAACCTATTTTCATGGAGATAAGTGTGATAAAAAAGGATCCAACTCACTTCCTAGCTAGAGAAGTGGATGGAGAGCTAAATAATGCCTAGAGAAAGAAATAATCCCTAAAATAGAAGCCCACTATACCAAATTTAAATATAGAATCCATGTAATCATGGAGAAGGAGGGCACTACTTGCCCTCTATGCTAAATATAGCTAGAAATGATAAATGGTTGGAGGCCCAAAATCAATGTTTGTCCTCTATCCCACATAAACTCATGTAATCTAGAATGTAAAGAATCTATATACCATGAAGAGCAAAATCTATCATAACCCCACTATGAATATCTAAACTAGAACTAATAAATGCTTGAAGGCCCAAAACTAATGTCTTTCCTTTATCCCACAAAAACTCATGTAGTTTGGGTTTGGGTATTGATATTGACCAACCACTATAGATGATCATACGGTCTGACCTAGGGATAACCTATGTATATCTAGGTGTAATCTAAAACTCTGGTAAATGTGCAAGAAGAGAATGGCATGTCTTTCCATTATAATATGTATAATCCTAGATGATGAAGAACATGAACATCTATGTTACGCTCCCTAAATCTATTATGTGAATGATGTGTATGTATAGTATGGTAGTATGTATAACCACATGTGATATGATCTATCGTGCCATGCTACATGTGCAAAACTGGAGATCAAAACAATGTGTTGTACACTATGCCTATAATCTACTATCTGGTCCTGTAATTGTGTCAGTTTGTATGAAGCTGTAAGTGTGAGATTTGTAGTAATGTACATGCCCCTAAATATGGTATATGAGTATGAATCTATATTCAAGTCACTATTAATCCATATATTCTGACCCACTATATATGACTAGTCTATATATCTATAATCTAAAATCACTATAGATCCATATGATCTCAACCACTATATTTGAATAGTCTATGTATTTGTAAACTAAAGGTATATCCCTCTGAATGATTTGAGTAATGTTGAGTGACCCATGTGTATACATCTAATTCCTAACACCATTTATGTTAAAATTATCAATTTTACTCAAATAAACATTTTAGGCTAAAATATATAAAACATGCTAAATGGTTCGATCTTGTTGTTTACAAGTGTTGATTTAGCCTAATGTATCCTTAAAAGGGGAAATGCATTTTATGAGATACCTAACTTTGATTAATTCATTTCGATTCAACATGATGATTTTTCTGTTTATGCTCTGGATCACTCTTTTCTTCTAATTCATCAATATACATCATGTACCTTTGTTATTTTATGCCAACAACATCTTAAATAGGAATATGGTTCCAATGCATCGAACATCACCTTCTAATTATTTTTGAGTCAAATTACAACCCAATAATATGACTTTTTGACCATTTTGATTAACTGAAGGCCAATTTCCACATATTTACACTAAACTTGATTAATCATGTTTAAGCTAATTAATCTAAATTAAGAGCTTAAGTAATAATTCCATGGAACATTTTGGATATTTCATTTATGGAAATTGATTGTTGATATCTGCATCGCCTAATGATATTATCGTATGGGGTGGAATCCATTAAGCCATAAATGCATAAACTATCAAGATTATGTGTCTCTGATGCCTCTTTAATGCCTCCTATGCATCTTTAATTTCTCTTTATCCTAAATAATTATGAGGATATTTATGGGTTTAATTCCAAATATTAGATTAATCCATGACCAAACATCTCAATCTTGAGATGGATGGTCATGGTTGATCCTGATCAAATTGGAAAAATAATAAATAGAAAGTCTTTCACTCACATTTATAAGCTTGATTTGGGCAATTTTATAATTATCAAATCTCTCCAACTCATTTGTGTTTTGGTTATTATATTATTCATATTTGGATTAGTTTTATTTAATAGGAAATTAGATAGTTTCAATATCATGAGCCTAGGTTATGCAAAGAATTCTTGAGGCATTGGAGGAGTTTGGCCACCATTATGGACAAAGGCAAGAGATCTTGATCAAGGGGAGAACATGATTATGAGACACTATTGGATGGTGGATTCACTTGGGAAGGTATATGTTTATTTCTTTCTTTCATGTCTTTCATTGGCATTATCAAACTCCACATGAATATATAGGCTCATTTTTGTTATGTCTTTAATGCATTTTTCATGATTTCTTAACTAATGTTTGGACTAACTTTATTTGTACTCCTCTCTACATTTTGTCATAGCAAATGGGACCTAACACATCCTACATACCAAGAAGATTAATTTACAAGTTTTAAATTAAAATTTGAATGCTTGAAACTTTTTAAATTTGATTTTCTAACTTTATTTTGTCATTTTTCTTTGTCACATGTTTACATAGTAAACCACCAATGGTCAGTGTAATCATTGATGGTCAGTGAAACCATTGATAGTTATTTTAAACCATCAAAAGTCAGATATAACCATCTATAGTCACTATTTTTTCTTAAAAACATAAACCCAAGAGTTAATAGGCTATTTTTAAAAGTTTGGTTTAGGGTCGTATGGACTCCATTTTTGATGATTTTTTTTAGAAACCATGTTTTTATCTTAAATTTTCAAAATATGATATCCGTTTAGCTTCAAGTTGCATACATTTTTCACAAAATTTTGAAAATATTATAAAAATTTTACAATCTAATGCATTTTCTTTCTTGAGGTTTTACCTTTGGGTCGACAAATTTTTGTCCTTCAAAGTTGTTTATCTCATTTGAAAAAAAAATGTTTCAAGGCTAAATAAAGTGCTAACCTTTTTATTTAAATATCTACCCAAATATGTATAAAAACAATCTAATTTAGTCATTTTCACACTTCATTTGGATGGCTAAAATGAACTAGGAATCCTTCATTTTGGTGTTTAAAGAAACTTTTTAGGGTGTTTCATTAATTAAGTTTTGTGGTTTTCTTTTCAAAAATTTGAAAATTAATACCAAGGGGTCAAAAGAAAATCACCACACTTTTTAATTTAAGTTATTTAAAACTTGAACACATTTGTCAAAGTTTTGTATTCAATAGGTTCTTAATTAGTTTTGTTTAGGCAAAAAAAAATATTGTGTGTATGCTCTTCCATCCATCCCCTTTAGATAACTTTTGGAATCAAAAGCACCATCCTTATTGAAAAGTGTCTTAGTCAAAGGTGTGAAAGGGAAGTTTTGAAGGCTCTACTCAAGGACCCACATGGTTTGAGTGACCTAAAATCAACATTTAAATCTATTTCACTTAGTCATTTATTTCATTACATCTTGGCTTGTGAGGGGGAATTTATTACCCCCCAAAAGTTCTATAGGGAAGCTTTGACCCAAGGTTTTATCTCCTAGCATCAACTTTATCACCCCTACTAGGATCAGAGGTTTGAGAAGTTAAACCACCTTTTAGAGTTGGGATTAAGCACTGGGATGTATCTAGACATTGGACATTGCACTACACTGAGCTAAGCAATGGATGCATCAATTGTAAAAATGGTAAGACCTTTTTTCAACAAGCCAAGTACCATAGACACCCAATTAAAGTGCACTTATTTTGCATCATTTGGAATGAAAGTCATTGTGTAATTGATCCATATAGAAATGTTCTAAGACTTGTAGTTTTTAGATAAATCATCACTTACCATGGAAGTATTATTGGTGTAAGGTCCACCCCAAGGTCCATGTCATTATATTTTCATTTTATAAAACGGGGTGTAAAAACACTACTATATAATGTGAATTGAACTTTGGATGAAAACTTAAAAATCCTCTCAAATGACGTATATAGATGGACTTCAATAATATCATAAAACATTGTCAGTTTAGACTTAAAATGATAGTTTTTGTCTTTGTCATTAGCTTGGTCTTGATTTGTGTCTAAACTAATTTTTAACATAAACGTCATAACCAAACATATTATCCCCAAATTTCTTAAGCAAGGGAGGCATTATGCTATCTAATTAAAAAAATTATCTTTTCCTTGTTAAAATTTATTATAAATTTTTTTGTGTCATATCATCCACTTTGGCATAGTTATGATGCCCATCTGAGTCTAGATAATTTACCCAATTTGTTGAAGACCCTCATTTATAATTCATATTCAAAATTGAACCTTTCTAAGTTCTAAGGGTTGGTGTGTTAAACTCAGTTCACCATCTACACACTAAACTTGTTTTAACTTGGATTTAATTTTCTATTTGGATTAAGGGTTATTTATAGACTCAAAATAACATTATCTTGGTGTACTCAATTCATCTTGCATATCGCTCACACTTTGAGTCCTAGAACATATTTTATCCTACTAGAAGCATGTGGTGATGTTATGCTACCCATTTGCTCCTAGATTTGTACTTAGTGATTTTCACATGTTTTTACATCTTGAGTTTCTTAGTTTATATTATATTTTTCATAATCTAGAGAGATTTCCTCTAATTTTCTAGGATCAACTCATCAAATTTGAAACTAGCTTTTATGATATAGGCGTATCACAAATATCTAGGCTTTGGTGTACTAGTTTTCACCTTAGATCTTTGAGTTACCTTACCCTCTTCTAATCTACATGATTTCAACTTTACCAAAAGTTGAGTAAATTCATGAACTAAATATTCTAATTGTGTGTGGTTTGAAGCCACCCTCCTTTATAGTCTGTTTAGTACCTTAGTCATTTATAGGAAGAGAAACAAAACATATCTTGTTTGAACATTTGCAAAACATTATCTAAATCTTACCAAACATTAAGAGCACTTTTTTTAAATGTTGAAACTAAGGTACACTTTCAATAGGGTTTCTTATGGACCTAGCTTCAAGGTAGAGAATTTTTATAATGGACATGAGCACTCCATATTTTTTGAGTATGTTTCCCTCTTTGGGCCTATCTATTGAAAACCAATCGCATCTATGCCAATTATAATACATCATCCTCATCCTTCCCCTTTGGCTTGTGTAAATAAGCAAGCTTTGCAACATGTGAAGGTTATCATTTTAGGACCTCCTCCTTTGGTTTGCACAAGCAACCAAACTAAGAAGCATCTTGTTGTTACTATTTTTGGGCATCCTTCTCCTTAAACTTGTGTGAGCAAGTAGGCTCTGTAACATGCAAAGGTTAAAATTTTATGATGTATTCTATCTTCTTCAATTTTAATGCATGAAAAATAAAGCTCCATAATCAAGATTGTGTGAGCAATCAAGATCATGTGAAGGTTACCATTTTAGGATGTCTTCTATCTCATTTCATTTGAATGTGTGAATGATCAAGATCCACAATCAAGTTTGTGTGAGTAATCAAGCTCCAAAATCAAGCTCATGTGAAGGTTACCATTTTAAGACCTCCTTCTTTGGTTTGCATGAGCAAAAAGACTATGAAGTGTCTTATCATTACCATTCTTTGCCCATCACCAATTTTTGATGAACCTATTATTGAAGAACCTCCATTTTATGAACCAATCATTCTTGATCCCTTCTTCAATAGTATAATTTTTGAAGAGTCCATTATTAAACCACAAACCACTATTCCTACTAAACCAAATGTTTCCCACTTTAAAAATTGTGTGCTGATCTTTGAGCCAAAACAAGAACCATTACCTCTTCAAGAGCCATCTTATGAAGATCATAATATTTTTAAATTTGATATTTTACAACCAATTATGAACCAAAACTGAAATGTTATTGTTGAAACACCCATTTGTGATAATTCAACTTGTGATAAGTTATCTATTCATATTTTACCTATTTTTAAAGAGCTTCATATCCTTGACAAGCCAATCTCTATAGAGTTGTCTCTTCATCTTTTTCCACTCGTTAAGGAGTCTTACTTTGACAAACATGATTTTGTCAAGATGTCCCTTTAGTATTTCCCTCTCTTTGAGGGGATTCACTTAGGTGAGCCAGTCTATCTTGAACCCTTCTAAGATGAATATTTTTTTATTGAGCCCATTCTATAATCATAGGCCATTACTTGTTAAATATTTAGCATTTAATATAACATTATAAAAATAAACACATTAGATGAAGAATCAAAATTAGATTTAGGTTCCATTTTTGAACTGACATTAGATTTAACATCAAAAATAAAATCAACATCAGTTGTAACATTATATTTAGAGTCGCTTACTTAAGAATCAGATTCAAAAACAAATTGAAGTCATTATTTTTACAACATTAGTTACAATTATTTTATTGATCAATTTTAATATCTTTGTGATCCTTCTTCAATTTTTTAGGATGATTACTTCAAAATTGACGCAAGTTCTCCTAATATATTCTATAATGATTTTCCTACCTTTCATCATCCTACCATTATTACCACCCAACATAGCCATTATATTGACATTCCACCTCCCACAAACATTAATTAAGACTAACCTAATCAAACTTTATTGAACTACATCCATGGAAACATACCATTTGTAGAATATTAGGGGGGTCAAGATCACATTCATTCAAAATAATAATCTCCTAGTGAAACATTTTTGAAGGTGTTAGGGGATAAGCAAAGATCAAACTCAACATCTTTTAGTGAATCCTTTTGAAAGGTGTTAGAAGACAATCAAATTCAAATGTCATCATATATTAGTGAAACCTTCTCATAGGTGTTATGGCATGATCAGAACAAATTCATAGGTTTAAACCTCATTGGGACAAAAATAGCTGAGCACAAAAGTTATTCACTATTTATTAAAGTTATTATTCAAGATCAAATTAAAATAACTTACAATCTACAACATAATCATATGGTAACTACTCTCAAGATCAAACAATATAAAATTATGGTGTTCTTATCAATAGAATATTCAAAGGTCTTTAGCCCCATCACAACCAAAATTATGTTGAATATGGCATCAATAACATTACATGTGACTGAAATTCCTAATCCTCATTTATTACCCATTCATTATACATTCCATTATCACCCACTTATATCATTTATTAATATAAGTGATTTCCTTTGTCAAGGCTATAAGGATATATTTTCTTGATCTTTTAAGGAATCATAATCAATTGACAATAGGGATTACAATAACATTATTTAGGTATATATCGGTAGTAAGTTCTTAATAGAGTGGATTTTTTGAAAAGGTGTTGGATAGAAACTTTATAATTGATCATCTTTGTTGTCTCATATATTTATTAAGACAAGCATTTCCCTATCATCAAGTGTAGCAAAACCATTTTTCATTTTTCCAATTACGATGCCTTGTCTCTTTAGGGTAACCCTATGGACCCTTTTTAGGCATAGTATACCATTGTGTTTCATTTACCCTACTATCTAAACTACATTAACTTGAGGTCCTTAAGGACTATGTAGCTAGTGCTCAATTTTTATTAAGGTCAACTTAGTTACCCCTTTTCTATGCTCTCACTAATTGATGAGTAACCTAAGCCATGCTATCACCATTTTACAAGCAATTTTTAAGTTTAAATGCTATCATAGTTTTTCAAGCAACCTAGGCAATTATCTCATCAATTTTGTGAGCAATCTAATCTAATCATCTGTTGGGGGTAACTTTGTTGTACTGTATTCAACTTTATTTTAATCATTTTCCTTATAACATTTTTATTATATGATTTCATTACTATTGATGAAGGCTTGATTTTATTCATCTTACTGATCCCATTTTGATCTTGGTTCCTTTGGTTCATCTTACACTTTCTATAGGGGGATTATTATCTAGTTTCAACAATTTTAAAATTCTATGTTGAATGACAGTCTATGACTGTAGTGTGACATTTAATCTGGCAAGTTATCTTTCATCTATCATCTTATTTGTTATAACTGATTATAATCACCTATGGGCAAATCAAGATTACCCTAGATTATAACCACCTTTGGGTAAATCAAAATTATGACATTGTTTCCTAATTATAAATAACTATGGAAAAATTAGGTACAATACCTTTTTATCATGCATTGCCACATCATCTTATCATTACTATTATCATTTGCCTTATTGTTCATCTTTATTTACATACTTTATGTGACCTGGTCAGTTTTTCATTGCATTTTGTGTGGGTAAAAGTACTATTTTTTGGATTATTTTAGGGTTATGTAGTCCATGCTCAATTCATGTCAAGGTTAACTCAGACCCTCTTATAATACACTCTCATTGCCTTGTCAGCATTTTAAGTTGGCATGCTCTTGTTGTTTCATGAGCTAGACCATTTTGTATCTCTTAATTCTTAATTAAGCTGAGATACCTAGAAGAATTATAAAAACATTCATAAAATTTTAAAATCCAAAAACATTTGTTTATTTGTATTATTCTGTGTGTTCTTTGGTGTCATTTAATTTGCTATTTGGTCTTGCTTCTTTATTTTATTTTCCATGTAGATCTTAGTGGTCCACATAGATCTCTATTGTTCATATCTTGATCTCATGTTTCTAAGATGTTTTTTTCTTTTTTTTCTTTGATTTTTTGTTTAAATGTAAATCACTATAACTTTGTTTTTGGTCATTGTTTTACCATTATCCCTAGCTATAGGTATTCACATTTGAACCATCTCAGTGCATTTGAAATTTTATGTCATTATGATTTATTAATACTTATAATGCTTAATTTATTTTGATATAGAAAGAATTTTTCGTTTAGGTTTCAAAGTCTTAATGTCAACATCAATTTGATGAACAATTCTCAAGAACACTATACATAATCTATGATCATCATATGAAAATAGGCATCTACATATCATGCATTTTAGCATTCCACTATATGATTAGATGTAAATATCTTCACATATATTATGAATCTAATCAATTCTTGGTCATTTTTCATCATCCCTCATTCCATTATTTCCCAAACTTAAATGAACTACATTATCTTGAAGCTCATGTTGGAACATGAGTCCATGGAAATATGTAGGTAGCATCCATTTGTCTAGCACATTTGGAGTCACCTTGATCAACTCCCTTCTTCGTTTCATCTCTCTCATCACTTTGTGCACGCTTGGTTTCTTGTGTCTTTACAAGCTATTTTATGATCACCTTTACATTTGTGCCTACTCATTTTAATCTATGCCATAGGTTATTTCCTTGAGCTATGTTGTTTGTCAATCATCCATGATGGGACACAACATCTAAACAATGTTTTAATCAAATCACCCTTACAAGGGTAAACCATTATTTATTATTTATCAGTGATCAAAATTAGCCCTATTGGGGAAAAAATATTTTATCATGATCAAATATGCTCTAGTAGGGCACTCATTATTATCATCTTTAAGGGAACCACATTCTCCTATTCCTCTAATTCTAATATCTCCACAGTAATTCCCATGATGTTATTATTTTAGTGTGTAACTTGTCTTAAGATTGATCAATGCCATAAGCATGTAGATTTCACTCTCAAATTGGGTGCATTTCAAGTATGTACCTTGCATGTTTGGATTGAATCCTTCTCATTGCCCCTATCTTTAGGGCCCATTATACCTCTTATTATATTTTGATCATTGATAGTCATCACATGTTCAAGCATTAGATCATCTAGATGTGATCTATTCCATGGGTTGATCTCTCTCTCTCTCTCTCTCTCTCTCTCTCTCTCTCTCTCTCTCTCTCTCTCTCTCTCTCTCTCTCTCTCTCTCTCTCTCTCTCTCTCTTTGAGAATCCATCCTTCTCTTTCATCCTAGTATGTCCTCTCGAGGGACAACTCTTTTCTTTGAAAAGATGTTACTTCACCTGAATGTATTGTTACACCTTCTCATATAAGGGGAAAATGTAGACATCTAATTCCTAACACCACTTGTGTTGAAATTGTTAATTTTACTCAAATTGCACTCAAATGCACATTTTAGGCTAAAATCCATAAAACACACTAAATGGTTTGAGCTTGTTAATTACAAGTTCTAATTTAGGCTAATATATCCATAAATGGGGCAATGTATTTTACTAGATACCTAACATTGATCAATTCATTTTCAGTCAAAATGATAATTTCACATTTTATGCTCTAGATCACTCTTTTATTCTAATTCATTAGTACACATCACATATCTTTATTATTTTCTATCAGCAACATCCTAAAAGGGAATATGATTCCAATGTATTTAAAGTCACTTTATAATTATTCCCAAGTCAAATTACAACCTAGTAATATGACCTTCTGACCATTATGATTAATTGAGGGCCAATTTCCAAAGATTTGCACTAAACTTGATTAATCTTTTTTAAGCTAATTAATCCAAATTAAGAGCTTAAGTAGGAATTCCATGGAAATTTTTGGATATTTCATTTATGGAAATTGATTGTTGATATCTTCATCACCTAGTGACATCATCATATGGGGTGACATCCATTAAGCCATAAATGCATAAAATATTAGGATTATGAGTCTCTCATGCCTCTTTATCCTAAATCATTATGAGAATATTTATGGGTTTTAATCTAAATTTAGATTAATCCATGGCCACACATCTCAATCTTGAGATGGATGGTCATGGTTGATCTTGATCAAATTCAAAAAACTATAAATAGAGGGTCTTTCACTCACATTTTAAGCTTGATTTGTGCAATTTTATAATGCTAAAATATATCCACAACTCATTTGTGTTTTAATTATTGCATTATTAATATTTTTATTAGCTTTATTTTATGGAAATTGGATAATTTTAATATCATGATCCTAGGTTATGCAAAGAATTCCTGAGGCATTGGACAAGTTTGGCTACCATTATTAATGAAGACAAGAGCTCTTGATCAAAGGGAGAACATTCTTATGAGACACTCTTAGATGGTGGATTAACTTGGGAAGGTATAGTTTTATTGATTTATTTCATATGTCTTTAATTATCATTATCAAACCCCACATGAATAAATAGGCTATGTTTTGTTATGTCTTTAATGCATTTTTCATGATTTCTTGACTAATGTTTAACTAACTTTCTTTGGAATCCTCTCTACACCATTTAATATGAATCATTGTATATTTCGACCAATTTGAGTTGAATTTAATAATCTAAATAATGGATGTGTAAAAACCAAGTTACGTGACCCATGTAGTCTAAGTCACTATATATTTTGACCAATTTGAGTTGAATCTGATAATCTGACTACTGGAGGTGTAATAATTGTAGTGTATCCATTTATGAGAGTGGATGGGTATGATAGGTAAGTGTAGGAATAGGAATAATAGGAATGATACCCCCTTTTAGGGAGAAGCACAAAATTTTTGATAGAGGAACTTGAGCCAAAAGTGATGACTAGTGGCATAAGTAGAAACAAGGTTGGATTGTTGTGAGGAGATTTAATGTTTGCTTGATTGATAGGCTAAGTTTTTTGATGGTTGAATGAGTCTTTGATTGGTTAGGAAAAAGGTGTATATCTATATATAAAGTAGGTATAATTATGTGTGTCATAGTAGGTGGATCATGTAGTAAGAGAGTAAGGCATGTGTGATGTCAAAGGTATCCTTATTATGATTTTTTAGAATAAAATGGTTTACAAAATGGAGTTACAAGGTAGAAGTTATAGGGAAAATGGTATTTTTCTTTGGATGAAAAATTAGTTTGATATAAGAATGTTGGATTTATGCTTGATTCATTTGCACATTGACTAGTTTTTAATTTGGAGCTTTGGGTTAGGAGATATGCCAAGGACACAACTACCTACCATGACCTAGTTTGAGTAGTTGATAGCCTAAGTTGAGGCTAATGGGGAGATTACCCTAGTAAGTAGCTAAAATGCATTATTTTTGCTTGTTTAGAAGCCTATTTTAGACATTTTAGATTTATTTTAAGAGTTTTAGGAAAATCATGATTAGTTTTAGTGTTCTTATCCAGGAATCAGTGCTTTTGTCTAATATTAAACACTAATGTCTAGGTTTTGGCACTATTATCTAGTGCTAGTGTCCTTTTGTAGTGATATTGTCCACTAAGACTAGTTATATAGGATTTTTAATTGTTTCTTATTGTTTTATAGATTATATTTTTTCTTTGGTATGGTTGACTGACATATATGTTGTTCTTTGGTGTTTTTATAGGGATTGGTATGGATGAGGGAGTTGCATAAAGGATAGGGGATGGAGACACTAATATTGTTACCTTTGTCAACTAATGAGAGATTTGTGATGGATAGGGTAGGGTTGGGTCATGTGTGTGACTTAGGCACTATATAGTGGGATAGGTATCTGATCACCACCTTATGTGAGAGGAGGAATGTAAACACATGTACTTTATAGCTTCTTATTAGAGAGATTATGATTACTCTAAAGGATGTGTACCATATTTTGCATTTGTTAGTTAGTGAATGGTGTGTGACTTTATAGGATGACATGTGTGTTGATGTTATTTATCATGCATCATTGTATTTTATTAATGTGCCTTAGGCATACATCAAAGAGGTAGTGATAGTAATGTATTATTATCAGTTATTGTGTAATCGAGTGTTCCATATCTATGGAAATAGTTCATCATGTTAATGGTTTCATTTGTTACTATGGATGGGAATGGGGTGTTGATTGCATAAGATCATGCATTGTATACAAGTGTATATAACTATGTTATCATGGGGTAAGACTATACTTTCTCACTTATACAAAGACCTTTATAGGCTTACTTAGGAGGAATTCAATGGTCGTCTGAGTGAAACTACTTTATTACATTATTGGGATTATGAACACATAACAGTTATGTAGATGATAAGATTACCAAGGGAGAGGTGGGTACCTCCATAGCCATTTAGAGAGTGGTGGAAAAGTATGTTGTCTATTTGGTCTCCAAGGATAGATCACTATAGACAAGTTATAGACATATTGGTGTTTTAGAATATCATATGGAGGCCCTATATAGGATTCCTTACGTGGCTCAAGGATGGAGTGTAGTTGTGGTATATGAGGGTTAGTTTTTGGCTACATGACCACTAGATTTGAGTGTATGAGAAATTTCAATATGAGCACATGACTAGATATTTTGGGGTACCACAAGATGTTTCCTTGGTAGCATAGGTATGGGTGAGGAGTGCATAGGCACTACTGAGGGTAGGAGCTTATGGATAACCTACTGAGGTTGAGTTACCAATATTACCCTTGGATGTATGGGATATATCTATGATATTCACAATGTATATGATATTGGATGCATAGAGGCATATACCACATAGTGGAAGAGGCATTAGTGGGTTCCATTGTATCTTGTTGACTGAGGGGATACCCCTGAGTATGAAAATCCTACTCTGATCTAGATGATGGGAGGTAAGTATTAATTATATTTAAATTATGTACAAGTTTGTGCTTATTTTAGTTTGTTTATAAAATGTATATCTAATTTAGTGTTTTAATTTTTACATGTGGATGGAGTGGGAGGTGCTCAAGATGAATCACTTATTAGGGGAGGAGGTGGAGATGATATGTTTTAGGAGACCATCATTGAGTTGACACTCTGAGATATTACATAGCATGTTCTTGATGATGTGATGGAGGAGGTTTTGGTAGAGAAAGTGATAGTTATAGTCAATTTTTACACTCATTTATTTGATAAAGTTTCTATAGTGACAACTGCATATGTTAGAGTAGCAAGAGAGAGAGAGAGAGAGAGAGAGAGAGAGAGAGAGAGAGAGAGAGAGAGAGAGAGAGAGAGAGAGAGAGAGATGAATTGAGGGTTGAGCTAGATAGGGATAGGATGGCTTCACCTAATTATGGATCAATGAGTACATGGATTATGAATGAGTAAATAGATCTTCAAATATGGTATTCATACTTATATGAGGAGCATGGGTAGTTACTAGAGTGAGAGAATCAACATAAGAGGAATTTAGGAGTGTGAGGAGGTGTAGGGTCATTGAGTGCTAGAGTGGACTATGGGACTTGTTCTAAAGGAGAGAGGGAGACTGAGAGTGAGGGCATGATGCCCATTCATAATTGATTGTATCTAGATATGATGTATATGTTTTGAAATATATATATATATATATATATATATAATTTGGATTTTGACTCATGTGTATTATGTTATGGGATTTGAAATATATTGTTATATTTGTTGGATATGGTGTGTTTTATAAGTAGTTGATTTGGTAATGATGTTAAGGCTATGTATGTTTGTTAAAATGATACTTGTGACATGTGATTTGATTATTTTGATAAGTGTGATGCTAGGTTCATATTTTGATTTGTATGCAAGTGAAGAATTTTATCTCATTTATAATTAGATGTGAGCAAAAAAACTTGTTGGTTTTATAATTAGTAAATTGTTAGGATAAATTGATCTGGTTTGAGGTTGGTAAACTGTTTGGATACATTAATTTGGTTTAATGGTGGTAAATTTGGTAAGATCTAGTTTTTTGACAATATGGTTTAGGCTATGGGTAGTTATTAGGAATTATAAATGTTAGTTGTTAGTATATGGGGATGTAAGATAACACACTGTGCCTATTACTTCCCCGAGTGTGGCTCAATAATATAAAGGCTATCTAGGCCTTTGGCTCTATCATTACCCTGATAAGTGAAGCTATGAACTAATGTTGATATGAATATGCATCATATCACTCTATTTTGTATCACTATTTAAACCCTAAAGGCTAATCAAACAAATTCCCATACTACTCATGCTATATAGGAATATGCTTTGTATCTAATACTGTATGTTGTGTATTAACTACAGATAGATGTGGAGATTATACAAAATATAAATTTATTAGATGTGCAATAGGAATTGTGTGTTATGAAAAAGATTCATTTATCCATAATCATATACCCTATGGCATCTCTTATGATGTGTATGACTAAGTAATAGATAAATATGAAGCTAAAACTTCTGATGGGGTCTTGTTTAATCTTAATTATAGTGGATTGCTATGTAAGATAGGACCCAAAAAATATAGTTTCAATAAATTTTTCTCATGAGAAGTACTCTACTATGGTGCCTATGACTCTACTACATATGTATATAGAACGACACTATGTACTCCTTAAACTACAGTGTTATATGTAGGTTTCTCTCACTGTACTAGTTTCTAAACCTCTTTAATGGGTTGAATATGATATATTCTATAAATATTTGTCTTATAACCTAAATTTCTCTCACAATGAGTGATTGATTATTCCTATGAAGGAATGTACTCAGATGATTTAGTGATAGATGAATGAGTTCTATGGTTCCATGGTGGAAGAGATCTCAGTGCCCCCTATATGAATGCTATGATGCCATTATCAATACATCTATTTATGAAATATTTAAGTCCATAACAATCAGTATCTCTATGTCCATAGATATAATGATAGTTATAAAAGGGCTGATGTGGTTGCTGTTGTAGGAGATGCGGATCTCATCAATGAGTAGAAGGCAATGTGATTAACCTCCTATCTAATAATGTTGATAATATGACACATGGGATATCCTACTTTGAATCAAACTATAGTGGTTATTTTTAGTTGTTATTTGTAGTACATATTATAGGTTGTGCTCTAGAGATTGACACTTTATTCTTAATTGGTTACTTTTTTAGTTTTAGTCTCCTATCTTGTTTAAGATATGGTGGATGTTGGATGCTAGGATATATATATGTATATATATATATATATATATATATATATATATATATATATATATATAAAATACTATGAAATCTATAGTAATTTGATCAATTGAATATATCTTAATCAATCCCAATTTCTTTTCCAAAGATAGAACTATATAGCAAAAGTGCCTAAAAGAAGACTCTATCTGATAAATTAGATGCTTATGTAGAGGTTAGTGAAGCCACTTAATAAATATATGTTGAATCTCTAAATATTCTAGTTTGTATATCAATCTTAACATTTGATTCTTAAATCGTAAGATATAATCACTAACTAACTCTGAAGTATTCTATTGTAAAGTTGCAGTTTTCTCATATGTAACATGAGGGTCCATGTTTGCTATGTAATATATGAGAAATGCCTCTTTTAAGTCATCATATGTATGCAAGAAACCAATGGAGAGTAGATGAAAGAACCAATTCTATGCTTCCCCCAATAATGTTTGCTAGAATAACTTGAGTAGAATTAAAAGACTTACATGTGATACCAAAGCCTTTTGAAAGACCTATAGGTGTATAAATGGATCTCCAGTTCCATCAAAGTGAGGAAATGATAGTATCTATAAATTCTTAGGAAGTGAATCTTTTATGAATGTCTTCAGAAGAGGGTTACCATGTAAATCATTAACATCCATCCAATACTTATAGGCCTTGTTTTCCAAGGTAAGGAGATGTACTTAGTGTTGTAATTCACCCATTACATGCACTAAAGAGATAATCTCTTGGGATGGTACATTAGGATCTTAAAATGGTTCATTAAATCATTGAATTTGATTATTAATTTTAGCTATGGGAACACTAAATTTAGCAATTAGATAATAAAGAGGGGGTGTACTCACTTGAACCTTAGGAGTAATGGTAACTTGGACCTTATTAGAGGGATGTGGGCTACCATTCTCTTTAGGTGAAGAGTGAGAATTGGGTTCTACTATAGTGAAGGGTGGATTGGGAGATTCATTTATATCATTATTTTTTAGTGTATCGCATTCTAATTGAGTAGAAGATGTGATATTAGCATTAACATGTGCATTATTTGAAATAGAATCATGTATAAAACTAGAAACAACATTTGGAAGTGCATTATGGTTGACATGAGTGAGAGAAGAGTTAGAAACATGAGATGCATATTCTTGTTCATGATATGGATAATAATCATCATTATTCCATGCATTGTCATCATTGGAATATTTTTCATAATCACTCTCATTTTCAATTTCATTTGCATGTTCACTATCATACTCATTATCACTTTTAATGTAACTAGGGAGAGGTGTAAGAGAATAATTTAATTCTTTTGTAATATGCAATAAAGTATTATTTCAAATTGGAATGTCATGTGTATATATGTTATCCATGGATGGAGTAAATGAATTATTTTCATGAGAAGTAATAGAAAGAGATTTGTCATTTAGATCCTATTTGGACACAGTAGAGTTAATAACATGAGATGTATCAATTAAACCATGCATTGGCAAATTGATTCTATTATATTTATATTATTTTAATTTTAACATTTAAGTAGAAAAAGAGAGAGATATTAGATTCACATGGAATAAAATTATCACCAATAAGAGGTTCACTTAGAAGTGCATAACTAATTTGTTCATTTGGTGTATTGTGCATAGGAGAATGAGGTGAAAATTATTTTTCCCATTTATCAAAATTATTTTCTTTAGAAGAGGGAATAAAAGAGACATGTTTGAGAGAAGAAGATTCATCTACCTTTAATTCACTATCACTATCACATATATCATCATATTCCTTATTACAACAATAGTAATTATCTTCATTGTAAATAAAATCATTTTCCACATTTTTAGATAATGTGCAATTTTGCAAATTTGTCCATTCATTGTCATAATTATGAGAAAAATTTATAAATTGATATATGGGATGAGAGGGAAGAAGTGCCTTAGTGGCCATTTTATCTCATTCACCAAAGAAAATATTAAAAATTACTATTAAGAAAATAAATGCAAAAATAACAATTAACATTGAGATTTTGAAAATATTTTTGACACTCTAGAAAATTAACAAAAAATTCAAAATATTTTTCTAAAAATTGTAAGGGAGGAAAACTTTGGGTTTGAGGACCTAATTTGGAAATCTAGGGTTTTTAACTAGGTTTTTAAAATTTTTAAAAATTATGTCAATAATTTAAATTCTAAACATAGTTTTGAATAGAATAAATGAACAAAATTTTATACAAAAAATTTAGAAATTTAAAATTAAAATTTTTAAACAAAATATGAAGCAAGAACCCTAAGGGTACCTAGGGTTTTATATTTATTCAAAGTAAGTCAGGTTCACCAAATGTTTTATTCTTTTTGGAAAACTAGTGTTTAATTCCTAAATAATAGGGGGTCTATAGTAAGGGAAAAATCTAGTTTAATATGGTAAAAATATATATTTTTATCAAGTAATTTAAATGAGGATAATAAATAAAATTATCTAAAAATATACTGAAATAGATGACTCAATAGTTAGAAATTGATGTGCAAGACTGGGACATTGTCATGAATGTAGATCTAGCCTTCATTTTTATGATTAGATAGAAGCACCAAAAATGGACAAGAGTGGCACTAGTGATTTATTCTACCTCTACCAATATTGTCTAGGAGATTTGAGCTTTCTAGATTTTGTCTATCATGTCTGTATGAACCTATGTACAAAATTTTGGAGGCTAGAAGTCAACAAAACTCATTGTAGGTCTATTTCAATCTCAAAACCCTATATCTATCTACACACACACAAATAATAAATGAATGAAAACCAAAAGGGGGAAAATTGGGTTAGGGTAAGAATGATCACACAATATATAACCGCTATTATCTTTATCACTACCTACATTGACACTCAAACTAGGTTCTCAAATCAAATGTAGTTTTCCCTTAGGGAACATGCATAATCAACACATATGATAGATGCAAGAATTAATTTTGACTAGGCCCTTCCTTGATCAAGCATGAAATTTTATGTGTGATGCAGAATGTTGAGCTAAACTATTGACTAATTTTTATTATCTAATGTGCCAAAGTAGTGAGTGCTAGATATAAAATGCCTTGTGAAGTCCTTTATATAGGAGGCTCTTTATTTTGAATTTTGGAGTTTTATTCACATTAACTTACTTAAGAATATAAATAAAACTTAAGAGAGGGGATAATAAGAGTTTAAGATCTATTGGACAAGAAAAATTGATCATCAGACAACAATGCCAAAAAGGACAGGAGTGTCAGGTGTTATAGTCCTACATAATTTTGTTGTCTGAGACTTATAAAAATAGGTTGGGACTGACACAAACCAATTTTTGGGGTTTCTTTGAGGTATAGGTTAGTTGATTGAGATAACATAGAGGTGATAAAAGCAATAAATAAGACCAAGATAATTAAAACAAATACATGGTTAATGTGAACAAGGCTCATATTCTCTAGTTAGAGTCTCCTAGGAAAGGATTGTGAAAAGACATGATATGTGTGGTTGCTTGACCAATTTAGGGTGTATACAACCTCTAAAGGATCAAATTGACTGATTTTTAATTACTTAGCATCCTCTTTATCCTTTATTTGAGCCTTTATTATTTCCTTGATTGTCTTTTTCCCAAAAAATTCATCATGACCTCAAAAGAGTTCTTGAAATTTATCAAGTCAAATATTGCTAGGTAGTGGCCTAAGAATAGTCATGTAGGTGTCCTTTACGACACTATAGGTCTCCTTTTATCTTAATTTTAATGGTTCTGCATTAGACCTATGCATTCTTTAAAACCTTTATTAAAGTTACTTGGAAGTGTTTTATGTTCTTGATATACTTTTATAAGTCCCTTTATAAACAAAACTTTTATCAACTATAGATAGTCTTAAGTAAATACCTATACGTGTATTTACTTTTCATAAAAATGCAATCATGACTACCTCTTTTCCATTTATGATATGAATGGAATTTTATTAGGATTGAGAAACCCTCTTTGATGTCCCATCTTCATTCATGCTTTGATATCATGCCAAAAAACATAAAGACTATCCTTTATGAGTTGTAGGTGTACTTTTAGTACCATTTATACAAATTTAACCTATATGTGACCTCAAAAAATCCTAAAACTTGATTTAATACTTGTTCATTCTCCTTATTATGATTATTGAGGTCATTTTCATAGACCATTATATATATATATATTTATATTTATATATATATATATATAATATAATCATCCCTATCCTTATAATATTGATGTATTTCATAGAAAACCATTATTGTGTTGAACTACTTATAGGTCTATATCCACGAAATTATGCCAAATATAAAGGTTTATATACCTAATTTCACATCCATGATGACCTTTCACTGCATACTTTCTCATGATCATGGATTTATTAATCTCAATAAACATTGAATAAGGTACTTCTCACCTTGACTATCCATTGTACCATCATGGTCAACACATGACTATGTTAAATTAGTTTAGGTTTCATCTTGACTGTATTTTGATGCTTTGCTTGGCCTATATCCTCTTGCACATGTTTATGGTTGTCTCTTATCAATATTTTAACCTCTTAATTATGAAACCATGGAATTTAGATGGGTGAAAGGTGGGAAATAAGATGGATGGTGAAGAAACGTGAATGAAGGGTGGAAAGAAAAAAGAACACAGTGGAAGATGGCTGAGTATGGTTATGATATGGGGGTGAGTGAGGTGGATATAGAAAAGAGAATTATGAGAATTATAGAGGCAACATAAAGGGTCATATGGAAACATATACCTATCCTTATCACACCAAATTAAATTGGAGGTTATTGGAGGATCAAAAGAGGCTAAAAATGAAACATAGGTTTCTACTAAAACCTTAAAATGTGCTATAAAACCTTAAACAATGTTAAATTGGGTTTTATTGGTAATGATTGAGAGCATATGAATGATATTTTACCATATAACTTAGATAATATATAATAATTTTTCTTGTAAAACATAGAAAATATTAAATATACCCTACATACATAATTTTAATAAAACTTGATGTTGTTTTCTCTCTCTATGATTATACAATTTCTTTTTAAGAATGTAGATTATAAAATTGAACTTGTCTTGACAAATATCCTTGTTTTAACCCTAAAACATGTGTAGAGTACCTATATAATGTCATTTAAAGGTATATTATGTTCCTAAGAAGCTCCACAAATTAGAATTTTCTTTAAATGATGCCTTAGTGAGGAGAAAATTAAGAAAAATAATTGCCTTCATGGATGTAAAAATGTAAAAATTAGCATCACTTCAGATGAATGATTCATGAGAGAGAAGAGATAAATTATAAAACAACTTTATCCATTAGTAATCCCTTTTATTCTACTTTATTTTCCCAAAAATTTAGACTTGTACCGTCTCTTTCCAATCCATACCATCATCAAAATTATAGGCCTATCACTATGTGCAAAGCAACCACTTGATAAGAAGAGATTAGTTTAGGGCATGTATTACATCCAAATTCCATGAAATTATTCATGGAGACTTTATATTCCCTAATCTTCCTGGTCCAGACCTCTACCATATGGAATTTCATACAAATACATACTGTTTAATGAAAATTGCATGAAAATGGGCTTTTCTTTGCCTTTTATTATAAAATCAAGTATCTGCCACCAATCTAAATGCATGGGTCAGCAAACCATGAGTAATGGACATTTAAAAAATAATAATAAAGCTTTTATTATCTTTTAATAGGTGAAATTGGCACATGGGATCTCTATAAGGGCCTTTTTAGGCTTAAATTTGCATCAAATGACCTTTTCAAGTTATAAAACTTTATGACAAATGTTAATTCATAAATATGAGTATTTTCAAATGTATTTTACCCATTTTATACACTTTTTAATACTAATTTTATCATTTAAAGGCAAAAAGTATTCCTTTTTAGGCCAAAATACTTAGTTTTAGACTAGTTTGAACAGGCTCAATAGTACCAAGAAAAGTTTTGGGTTGTAGGGGTTGGTATTTAGCCTTGACAAGACAAATTACCAACAATTAAAAATAAATTAATTTTTTTTTCAACCTTTGATTTTTATGATTCGAGTTTTTATAAATTATACTCATTGAAATAACATTTGACTTTGCATGAAAAACACTATACTGGGGGCTTATAGGTTTATAGGCCCCCAAAATTGAGGTTTCCAACAATGATGGGTCTCCATTTAAAATTTTAAAATGGGGTGTGGGTGTTAGGTAATAAAAATAATAAACATGTAATATTTGATCAATTGAACGATATTTTGAATTCTCTTTGGTATGAATGCTAGCTTAAGAAATAATGAGGAATGATTGTGAATATATACCATTCATATTAGTAAATATTTTACATTAAATCACTTAATCTAATCATTAGGATACGTATCATTTAAAAATTAAATTATTTTAGGGAACTAAAGATCTATGTTAGCGTATGACACTAGCATTGACATAGGGATCTAAGATCGATGTTTGTGTCCTAGTAGTTATAAAATAGGTACATGCTCAAAACTTGTAGGGGCATATGATAAACATATTGTAAGCATTATGAGAAAGCTATAAGGGTTGGTTCATCAATATAATACTATTTTTACTAAGATATAAGATAGGGGGCATAAGATAGAGTATATGCAAGACTTAACTTTTTTGTAAAGGTCCATAATTGAGAGGAACAAATAAGATAAGAGTTTTCCAAGTTTACAAGACTAAGGTGATATATAATTCATAAACTAAGGAACAACTAATATATTTAACTTTCCTTACCAAATATCACCCTAGATAATATTCTCAAATATATGGATATGTATTATATTTAGCACAATTACACTATGAACCATATATATAGGTGTAGATCTCTCCAACACCAATTTATATATTTTTTGAGGCCTTCACCTTAAACTTCATAAGATTTGTTACATGGTCTAGCTAGGATGAGGAAAAAGCATCCCCTATGACTTTAGTCATCAAATATAATAGAGGATGTATGTTACATGATGCCATAGGTTACACACATTGATTTTTATCAATATATTTCCCATGACCTACTCATTCTAGCTTTTCTAGTTTTTTCATATATCTCGTGTGCCAAGTAGTCCTAGAATGATTCTCAATGAGAGTAGAAGATACTATCAATAGAATCATATACTAGTTACAAAAATATATATTATATGTTATATATGATGTATGTAGAGATATTTATTGAGATTTATGAGAAAATAAGTGAGTCACATCATATATTACACATTGTCTTATGAGTGGAATTCATTTTATTCTTATTATTAACATATGTGACACATGTATATATCTTGATTATATAATTTTATTTGTACATTGTCAACACCTTAATTTCTAACATGTATGTATTTTTTCCATTATTATATAATATATTAATAATTGACCTTTTTATCTATCTTAGATCATAAGTACCACCTTCTATTTCTTTATATCAGAATTTTTATCATTTATAAGACTATATTATTTTCCTTGTGATTCTTTTGCCTTTTTTATTTCCCCTTCTTTTTGGATGACTTATTATATCAGTGATTTTGATAAATCCCATGTTGGTTATTACATATTCTATAGTGGCATGACTATCACCTTTTCATAATATAGCCTATTCACTTTTGAAGCAATGTCCACCATCCCTTTGGTTTTCTAAAATGTTATTCATAGTTGTATCACATTTTTGAGATGTATGAATCTTCCATATTCCCCATCTGCTCCTTTATGATTTAACTTGAGGCTCACTAAGGTTAGTTAATAGAATGTTCTAACTTGAGTCTCATGAAAATGATTTAACTTAAGGCTCCCAAAATTGAAGGTTGCAAGTAAGTAATGTACATTTAGAATGCTTTGATTTAGATTCTGTTTAATTTTGAATTAAAAAATATGAATAAATAATGAAACAAAGGGTTGAGGGAATATATGAATTAGGGGGGAAAATATAAATAAAATAATATGTATGAATAAATTTATTTATGCACATTAATTTTTAGAGCCATTTTCTAGGAGAGTTTGATTGAAGAGATTTGCTCTGAGGCTTTGGAGGGAAATGGACCATATTCCACACCACTAGCTTAGTGAAGAGTGCATGAAGAGACACATGATACCTGAGAGGAGCAAGCCTCCATTAAGTTTAATGTCATTCCTTAATTTTTTGATTTTAATACATTTATTATATTTTGAATTTATATTAAATGAATTCATAATTAGATCATTGGTAAATTCATATTAATGAAAGTTATGAATTCATAGGTTTAAACTATTAAATTATTAAAATAGATATCAAATTTGCAAGTCAGGGTTGTGAAATCATTAAGGTAGAAAATGAACTAGGGATTGGTTAATTCACAATACATGGTTGAAAAATCATGAAAATGAGTTTTTAGTTCAACAAATAGGGTATAGAAATTGTCTGGATGGGATTAGGTTAAAGTAATTATGAAATTGCAATGCAAAGAAGTCAAATTGAAAAGATTGACAATGAAAATGATAAAATGAGTAACAAAAACATGATAAATGTGAAATAGAATATGTTGAGCTCAAATTTGATAAAATAGATTGAAAAAATAGTAGGGTTAGAATAAAAAGGGTAAGTTAGTAAATGAATTGATAGGCAAGAAATAAAATATCTAAAATAATAATATGAATAAATATTTTTTGGGTTCTTAATATTTTTATGTTATTTAATGAGATTTAGATAGAAATTATGGTTTTAGGTAGAATTAACATTATGTTAATGTGATATGTTTGATACACACACACACACACACACACACACACACACACACACACACACACACACACACACACACACACACACACACACACACACACACACACACACACACACACACACACACACACACACACACACACACACATGTTTTATTTGGGTTATGAGAGTTGTACTATTTGGATGTAATGAAAATTATGGGTTGTTTGTGGAATTTTTTATTATTTTTTTACTTTAGACATGGTTTATGGATATGTGGATAGGTAGAGAAATGTTATATTTCTTATGTTTTTTATTCATAATAGCACATGTTAATTCATTTTAGCATTTAATTATGGTATATGAATCATTTGATTTGTTATAAATGTATGGATAATGGTTTTAGATAGTTTCCTTGTATGCAATTACACCTTTCATTATATTTCCATCATGAATAAGTATTGATCAACCTAATTTTCAAAATAATATAACACAAATATCACCAATGATATAAAATAATCATGATGAATGTGTATGTTTAGGCATATGGACTAAAAAAGAATACCTTTATGAAAAATAAACTACATCATGATATAGATAAATTATAACCACACTATAATGCATTACACAAAATAATATTGACACACACAAATAAATAACAAACAAAATATTTAAACTAATATATGAAGAGACAATTAGACTAAATTATAACACACAATATGATAATGAACAACACTATAAAATGAGAATAAATTATATACAAACAACAAAAAAACAAAGATAAATGATTTAATATAAGTGAATCAAGACAAACAAGATTTAAACAAAATGATCAAAATGATCTAAAAGAATAAGATATAAACAAGATAAGCACGAGTGCTTAAGATTAAAAGATTTGATATCCAGTCAATGGTTAGGGATAAGAAAATAAAAATTAGTAGTCAATGTTTAAGAATGATAAAAGATAATAACCAAATTAATGGTTAAGGATGAGAAAAGATAATAACCAAATTAATGATTAATGATTAGAAAGGATAATAACCAAATTAATGGTTAAATATGAAAAAGGATAATAAACAAATTAATGGTTAAAGCAGTAAAAGA
Organism: Torreya grandis; assembly: GCA_037957365.1. Lineage (NCBI taxonomy): Eukaryota > Viridiplantae > Streptophyta > Pinopsida > Cupressales > Taxaceae > Torreya > Torreya grandis. Next base: position 479,598 of record JARHVA010002854.1, read on the forward strand.
TAATAACCAAATTAATGGTTAAGGATAGAAAATAAAATAAAAAATCCTAATGGTTAAGGTAAAATATGATCAAAATGAAAAAAAAAACATAGATGAAAATAATAGGCAAATAATCAACACCTTAAAGACAAAAAAATACCCTACATCCTAAGCCAAGTTTGATACAATTAGTATCCAAGAGGTAGTGTAATAGTTGAACAACTAATGAGGAAGTAGGAAAAGGATAAAATGAATTGAAAACAAATTCATGATCAGGTAAATGGATGATGGGGAAGGCAGTGGCTGAGCTAACCCTAGAGACCCCATGTTTCTAAGAATTACCTACATAAACCACCTTAGACAAATTTCATGTGGGTATATTAATTCAAATGTAGTTATTCCAATGTAGGAAGTCATGATAAAGTGGGTGATTAATTAATTGTTTAGTGTTAGATAAATAGATGTACAATTTTCCCTCTTAAGAAAAGTGAGTGAGCACATATGTAAGCTAGTTAAGATGGTAAATGTTTATTGTTAAGTGTTCACATGGTAGATAGTTAAATGTTTTAGTTGAATATGGTGATATATAAAATGTTCCTATATCATGAGCAAGGACTTGGGTACACAAATATAAGTATCTAACCTTAAGCTAAAACTTTTATAGGATGGATGATGAAACAAGTGACAAAGGGCAATGCATAGATATATAATGGATGACTAAATTTGGATGCACCTTAGTAAATAGGGTTAATATAGACAATGGATTACACATGGTGAAAAAACCTATTTTTCACCTTGTTACTTTCCCAAGGCTCCAATAAATTAGTTTTCAATTTTAGACAATGTATGTTTTTTTTATTTTCTGATTTTTTGCTTTTTTTGGATTTGGATTTATTTATTTATTTTTATTTTTATTTTTATTTTTAATTTAATTTTTCGACACCCAAGATATTAAAAATAGCATATATAAAAATTTATGCATATAATATCTTAAGGTACATGAGGTTCATATATTCGTCAAGCTCCTCTCCATCTTTTGTGGTTAATCTGTAAGCTCTTGATTCATATTTAACAATAATGATATATGGACCTTACAAATTAGGATCAAAATTTACTTTCTTATCCCTTTAAAAAAAATTATTGCATTATTTTTCCTTAGGAACAAGATATATGATTTCAAAATCCTTGGATTTTATCTTCTTATTATAGCTATGATGGAGGAAATTATGGTGTACATGCAAATGTTTTAAGGAATTAAGTCATTTCTCATCTATAAGGTTAAGTTCACGAAGGCATGAAGTAAAATAGATTATTCATCAATGATTTTTCTTATGAATATGCACAAATATGTAATCTTGGCTTATTTTTCTAGAATAGAATCACTTCCATAGACAAGGGAATAAGGAGTTGCTCCCATGGGTGTACAAATACTAATGTGTTATGCCTAGAGGAAAGGATAAAGTTGTGTATGCCAATCATGACCAACTTCGTTGATAACTCATTTAAATATACGTATAATGCTTTTATTAGTTGCCTCTATTTGGCCATTTCCTTTTAGGTAGTAGGGAGTGTATTACTTATGATTTATGTGGTAGGTTTGGAAAAGAACATTAACTTATTTATTTTTAATCACTTGTCATTATCATAAATAATAATGGAAGGGATACTGAAGGAGCAGACAATGTGGTTTAGGATAAACTTTAAAATTTTCTTTCTAGTTACATAAGTAAGAGGCATTACTTCAAACCACTTGGTAAACTTATCAGTTTCCATAATAATATGATTATAACAATTGGAATAACTAGGATTGATTTTTCCAATGAGGTCTAACACCCATGTGGAGAATGGCCAAGCTATGGTATTAAGATATATATGTTTTGAATGTATATTTATAATGTCCCCATGTTTTTAATTAGGAATACATTTCTTAACATAGGCACATGAATCATATTCCATAGTAGGCCAATAATAACCTGCCTATAAAATATTTTTTCTAGGAAAATGACATTTGAATGTGCAACATAGATTCCCTCATGGACTTCCCTAATGGAAAATGTATATTATTTAGAGTTTAAATAGTGTAAAGTTTCTCCATAGTATCCTCTTTAATATAAGGTATTACCAAGGATGATATAATGAGAGGTATATTGGATAAATGATTTGAATTGGTTGTGGGATAAGTTATGTAGTGGGGTGTTATTATCAAGATAAGTTTATATGTTAGAATTCTAAGGATAAGTGTGACCAACCACCTCAAAAACCATTTCATAATTAGGCATGTCATAAGCTGATATCATTAGGTATTCAATAAGTAACTTGTTATGTTTTATGATTATATCAAGTAACAAACCAATGGTATCCATAAACTCTACAACCATGTTGTTAATTTATGGTCTTTGTTCAAATTGGATGAATAAAAAAGGCAAATTTAATCTATCCACCATATACTTGTAAGGAATTAGATTATCATCATGAGTTTGGAATTAATTGGTTGCTTGATTTATGATAAGTTTACAATCACCAAAGACAAGAATATGTTGGATACCCCATTAAATAGATATTTTGAGACCATCTAAAAGAGATTCATACTCTATAATATTATGTGAAACAATTAAATCAATTCTAAAATCTTTGGGAATACAATCCCCATCTAGTGTGACTATAAAAATACCTACCTTTCATTCATGTTTTCTGAAGGAATCATCAAATAATAATTTTTAAAGTAAATATTCATCGATATGTTATAGGTACAATTACTTAAATGGGGGTAAACCAGTAAGCCCAAATATTTCAATTTCAATTCCAATCCTTTTAAACTATTAAACAATTATCATATATCAACTTGATTAGTCAACATTAATAATAAATCTCATTCATTCAATGCATACACAAGAGCAAACACACAACACATAGTTCCTATGGGAAACCCTCATGGGGAATAAAATACACTCTCAATCCTATAACACATGGACTAATTTTCATATAAGATATAACAAAAAATATACTAATCAATTCCTTCTGACTAGCAACCTTGGTCAAGTACTTCTAACCTAAGGACTTTAGTGAAAAACCTATTTCAAGAGGAGAAATTTCCCCTAAGGAAGATCAAGTCCTTTATAACCTTTAATGAAATGAACACATCCACATTATAACCCATACAAAAACTCATTATATATATCAAATAGGCCTCTCAAATATACATGTTACAATCTCTCTACTTCTTCACTCAAATTGTCCTCATATGCACACTCAGACCTCTTCACATATCCAAAAACTACAAGAGCACTATTATACCTAAAACATTATAAACCACATGTCGTACACTTAGTTATAAATATTATATACACATAAACCCATCCATAGGGCACACTTACTCTCCTTCTTCCTTTGCATAATATTATTACACAAGCCTTTCTTAGTTTTTCAAGTCTAGAAATCATCATCTTTGATTTTACTATTTATAGAGAATTCATGATTATCAACACCTTGGTTAACCATTAGGCATGAATTATCCATTAAGTATTATAACATATAATATATATCTAAAAATAATACACATAGGTCAGCCATAGCATCTATGGATCACCCTTAAGCAGCTACACCTTTCAATTAGGCCCTTTATAGCTCTTATAAGTCTCATAGAGACATATTCACCCATTTATCACTTAATAAAGTAAAAAAATAACATATGACCAGTTTAAATTAAATATTTACAATAAATATGACTCCTTTTACATCTTCAAATTATCATAGTCATTTCTATTTACCTCTGTGAATCCTCAATAAACTCAAACAATGAACCTATACATAGGAACACCATGAACAAACATACAATCAACTTATTAAGGATTGTTCATAAAAAAGATATATTTATAAAAAACATATAAAATACATAAATATTATCATCATAAATTTTAAAATAGACTCAAATATCTAATTCATCATAAAACATCCAAACATCATCACAATAAGCATAAATGTCCCTCTCGGGTTACTTGAAGAACATAATCAAACACAAAGTCAGCTTTAAAATTTCATAAATTTGAATTTAAACAATTTAAAATATTAAAATATATATTTAAATATTCATCTTATATTCTTATACAAATTCACTTTTTACACCAAGATCAAATTCTACCTGGATCAAAAGATATGGCCAAAAAACTAGACATTGGTCTTTTCTTTGTTAAATTCAAATATTTGAATTCAAACGGTAATAGTTAAACTATGGTCACTTAAAAACACACATTGTTCCCTCACATCTTAGATAAAATATTAATTTTTAATATTTTTCAAACTTTAACTCACAGTGCACCACATCCCAAATGTTAAACCTCAAATAGTTGACCTCATCTCATGCAATCTAGTAACTTTGACCTCATATGCTCCATTGATCTCTTAGAGATTGTCCTTGCTTTATCAATGATAGAAAACTATCAATTTAGCCTCTTAAATTTATTATGAATCATTGATCTCAATCTCCCTAAACATCCACTGACTATTTATCTTATGAATAACCTTGGTCTTTACCTCTACCCAATGTTAAACATCGAACACTTGTCCTCATCTCACTGCTTCTAGACACCTTGTAACAAACACACTCCTTTGATCCTTTTGTAAGGAGATAAATTTTTAAATTCATTAACCAATAGACACTTTAAATAATTTGAATCAATAATATCCATTAATATTTATTTTTATGAACTCCCACAAGCCATAAGATATCCACTTGGTCCTGGTCTTTATCCTTCATAAATTTGGCTAAGTATGGGGACCATTGTTATCTGCTTAGAAGGCCAACTTTACATAGTTATCTTTTGCTTCACTCAAATTCATGTTCTAAAATTTGGACCATATGTTATAATTTAAAATATTAATCCAACCATGTATTATTCAACTCCTAAAACCTTCTCATATGTGAGATATAATGCCATTAATATACTCACTAAGATTTTTTTACCATAGAGCCAACTATGCCTAGAACTACCTAGAAGGCCAACTTTGCACATGCATATATTTTGATTCACTTTATCCCATGACCTAAAAATTATAAAATATTAACTAGGCATAAAAATTAAAAAATTCATATGATCAACTTCTCCTTAAATTTCTACACGTGCAAAATATGACTATATCAAAATTCCTACTCATATTTTTTTACCACTATCAAACTTCTTGGGAGCCCAACTTTTCACTTTCATATCTTATGTTTTGCTTCATCACATGACCTATAATTTAGCAAATAAAAACTAAGAATGTTTTTATCATAACCATATGATCAAATCCATCTGACTCATCCTTACATGATAATGATGATGTCAATAAACTACCTACTCAAATTTTTTTCCACTAGACCCAAAATGTATAGATGAAAATAATGATCAACAAGATGAAATCCATCAATGAACATAAGCACTCAAATAATTATTGACTTCTAATAGGACATATATCACAACCTCAAATCACCATACTCATCCTTAATCATTCCTTATCATGTCAAAATATAAGATCAACCAAGCCAACTTCAAGCATACTAGGACAAGCATATTGCACACTTTTTCATTGTTACTTAGACTAACAAGACTCTTCATCCACTCACTTAGACACCTACATGTCATAACCATGATATCATTGGTAAATCTCAAATAATATCCAAATTTTTAATTGATGTTAAAAACCATCATATAGTAATATACATATCATCTTCCTTCTATCTCTTTAAGCACTCTCACAACAGGAACTTTATCCCCCTTTGACACAATGACAACATGGTCACAATCTAATCTTGAGTATGTGAAAATACCATTAACAAGAGAGAACCAAATTATAAATATGATAAAAAATCCCCCTTTCCTCGATCTTACATTTTCTTTTCCTTTATGAATTCCTCTATCCACATGCCAACACTCTCTTCAACCAAGCCCTACAACCAATGAAGACAAAACACACAAAAGTATTGAAATCTGATGGAACTCACAAAGAAACATCTGAGAGGAAATTTCCCAATATTTTTGATAAATTTCACCTTTTGAGCATATTTAAATCTCCACACACCATGAATAACCACCACACATGCTTAATAGACTTCTCTTTTAAGCCACCCCTGGAGCAATTCTCATGAACTTATTTCTCCTCCTTAACCAAAAGACCTTCTATTGATTTATAGAGAATTAAATGGAATTAAAACTTTGTCAAAGATACTCAAATGTAGCTTTTGAGAATGGTTTGGTCATAATATCTAAAATTTTCTCTTTTTTAGGCACATACTCCAACTTAACACTTTGATTATTCACTTGTTATCTCAATAAATGATATATAATATGAATGTGCTTAGTTTTTTAGTGCATAACATGATTCTTTGAGATACTAATTGCACTAGTGTTATCATAATACATAACACAAGGTCCATTTTTTCTAACCTTATAATATTCTAAAGTTTATTTCATCCACATTACTTATATGTAACAATAATCAACTACTTTATACTCAACTTTTGTAGTTGATAAATACACTGAGGGTTGCTTCTTGCTTAGCCAAGAAACCAAGAATTCCCCCATGAAGAAGACCCCACCACTAGTATTTATCCCATAATCCACACATCATTCCCAGTCTACATCAATATATGATTTCAATGTGAATTCCTTACTCCTAGGATACCATAAACGATACTATATGGTCCCTTTGATATACCTCAAGATTCTTTTGACTACTTTCAAATGAGATTCTCTTGGATCAACTTGAAACCTTCCTACAAGACCAAATGCTTACATGATATTAGGCTTAGAAGTAGTAGATTAAAAAAGACTTCTAATCATGGATCTATACAAATTTTTATCAACTTTTTCTAAGTCATATAATTTACTTAACTTGCGTCTTGTGATCATTAGAGTACCCATTGGTTTGCAATCCATCTGAATATCCCTCAGCATATCCTTAATGTATTTATATTGTGAAATGAATATCCCTACATTAATTTGATTAATATATAATCCTAATAAGATATAAAGTTTTCCCAACATTGACATTTCAAATTTAATCTTCATAGTATCTTAAAACTCTCTAGTCATATTATAATTCTAAGATCTAAAAACTATGCCATCAACATAGACAACCACTATCAATTGATGATTTCCTTCTATCTTAATGTATAAATTATTATCAACCACCCCCTTTTTTAACTCTTGACTCAAAATATACATATCTAACCTATCATATCAAGCTTTAAGAGCTTGTTTAAGACCATAAAGAGCCTTCATTAATTTACATACAAAACCTTGATTATTTGACATGAAGTATCCTTCAGGTAACTCAATGTAGACCTTTTATTCTATGTTACCATTAAATAATTCATATTTCACATCCATTTTGTATACCTTAAAACCTTTGAAACATGCATATGCCAAGAATATTATAATTGCTTCCATTCTTTCCATAGGACAAAAAATTTTCATCAAAATCTATTCTTTAAACTTGAGAATATCCTTTAGACACCAATCGAGATTTATTTCTTGTAACTTATCCTTTCTCATTCATCTTGTTTTTGAAAACCCACTTGGTACCTATAACATTTTTATCTTTTATTCTAGAAACTAAATCCCATGTTTCATTTTTTACAATTTGATCAAGTTATTCATCTATTGCATTAGTCCAACTTTAATCGTTTCTAGATTCCATGAATGTTTTGGGTTTAATCATGGACAACAAAGTTGAGTCTTATTGACTCTGATTGATCAACTTTTTCCTTCTAGTCTGTAAGCTTGCACTAACATTTCCAACAACTTGAGATATTGGATGATCTTCTAAATTCTTCTAGATGGAGCTTTAGAGTCTTGTATTTCTTCCTCCTCTTCATCTTGATCATTTGTTTGAATAGATAAATCATCATTGTTTGCAATAGAATTTTGAATTGAGTTACTTACCTATAATTTTGACTTCTTGACTCTACTTGTCTCACCTACCCTTACATTTGAACATAATTATGGTAAAGTTTAGAGCACCAAGAAGCTTAGTTTCAGACTAGGGACTACAATTTATGTCCAATATGATCCAAGCTTTCACAATGTATTATCATATCAATCATAGGAAGTCATATCCATATCACCCGCAAGTAAATGGATAAGTTGAAGTAACAAATAGAGAATTAGAAAACATCCTCATTAAAATAGTTGAATTAAAAGATGAGATTGGGTAAAAAGACTACCTAGAGCTGTCTAGGCTTACAATACAACTTGGAAAACCACAACAAGGTTTTCACCATATGAGTTAGTCTATGGGAAAAAGCCTTTGTTGCCTATTGAGTTTGAACTACAGACATTGAGGACAATAGGTAAGGTGGGAATTGAATTGGATGTAGCTCAAAAGGAGTGAATCTTTCAACTCAATGAATTAGATGAATTTATAACGGAAGCACTTCACTAGACAGAGATAATCCAAGGTTAAAGGAAGTAATGGCATGATTCACATATCAAGGAAAGATAATTCAAAGTAGGAGACTAGGCATTGCTGTTTGATTCTAAGTACCAACAATTCAAAGGTAAATTAATAACTAGATGGTTGGGACCTTATCAGATCAAGCAAATATTTGACAATGGTTCTATCTAGTTACTTCCCATTGATGGTAGCAAAAGAATACTCTTGGTTAATGGACACAGGCTAAAACTTTATAGGAAGCCTCCTACTATGGATGAATTCTTAAAGCAAATTGAAGCAAGTAAAGAATTTGATCATATGGAAGAACCCAGTTCTTCCAAAATGATCAAATAATTAGATGAAGAGATCCAAAATAAAGGGAAGAGAATGAAAACCAATAAATGGCATTCTTTTCCCAAATATATATATATATATATATATATATATATTCAGAGATCAATTGAAAATCAGTGATTATAGTTGATCTTTTCAAATAAGTGGCTAATTCAAATAAAAGATTTTTTTTGAATTCTAACCATTTTTTAGGGATGATGTGTCAGCATGATGGATTTATTACATCATCAAGGATGGTAATTATATTTTTAACTTGTTAAAGGTTTAATGAAAGTTTACATGTGTGATTAGACTTGATTTAGAAAGATTAGTATGATGAGTCATCTATTATACATCATGGTTAAATGTGCAAAATCATGAGAAGGATATTGATGATGGAATGAGTTGGTGGATAACCATAAAGAATCATTCTTATGATTGAAGCAACTGAATCCACTAGTTCCATAGCTAAGTATAGTAGTTCCACAACTAAAATTGATAAGTTTCATAGCTGAGTACAATAATTCCATAATCAAATTTGCCAAATCATCAATTGAATCTGCTAGTTCTACAGTCAAAATCATCAATTTTGTTGAGATGAGAAGCAATTTTTAGCTAACTTGTGAAAGATTCAAAGAAAAACGAATCATGGGAATTAAAAAGAAGTTAGAACCAGACAATGATGCCCAACTCCTTGCAGATGAAGAAGTAGCAAATATCTTTCAATAGGTAGGATGGTTGGAGTTTCTAAATAAATTTCCCAAATACAATAATGAACTGGTAAGAGAATTTATTATCAATTTAGAGAAAACAAAGAACAAAACCAACAAATTAAACAGGCTCTATTTTTGTCCAAGAGTAGAACTTATTATCAAGGAAAAGGATGAGGAATTGAACTTCCTCAAACTCAAGTTAGAATAGAAGGAAATTATGCTTGCATAATTAAAAAACTATATCATATCCAAGAATGAGGAATTAATAGAAACTAAAAGGAAACTAATGGAGAATGAGGGAAAATGTACAAGACAGACCTCTGTGTCAATAGTCTCTGCACAGACTGAATTGAGTTATTTGCCACTGAAGTAGTTATGGGATGACACATGCAGAGAACTCAATGAAATCAAAGCATCTAATATAGAGTTGAAAGGCAAACTAGAATAAGAAGAGAAAGCAAGGAAGGAGAAGGCAAATTGTGAAAATACAAATAGTTTGTATGATGAGTGAGAAGCTGCTTACATGCAGAAGACCTTCTCCTATTTATAGCATGTTTTTAGAGGAACAATTCATTCACTAGCAGTTGGCAAGGATAGCATGTGGCCTTTCACATGAAATAAAAGATGAATCTAATTTCCCAGTTGCCTACTCCTTAGCTAATATAGAATAGAAAAATCTTCTTTGTGAATTTTACCTCTAAAATTTTATGCTAGAAAGAAATACAGGTTTTATGATGAATTTGTATGTAGGAGAAAGCTAGCTTAATGCATTTGTCTCTATTCTTCAAAATTATATTCCATGGAAAGAAAGGGAGTCAGATCATTGGTCAAAGGCTAGTTCATCCAGTCTCTTTATGAGAATTCATTATGGTAATCCATCCACCTTTGCTACATTTTTCCAATCCCATGTATTTAATGATAAATTCAAGGGACCTTATCTATTAAATTTATAGCAAATTATGGATGTCTTCACCTCCTATCTATGATGCATGTTTTAAAATATAGGAATTTCTTCTAGTGGCATTAAAAAGAAGGGATGTAATATCCCCTTCAAATTTGATCTGGAGTTTAGAAAGGGCAAAAGATTTATGCATAATAATTCCTTAGATCAATGAAACTCCCCTGAGCATATGGATAGGAATGCAGACAAGGCCACCTCTACTTCTCACCCCCATATCTCGTTGGCAAAATAGAGAACCTCAACATCCCACTCAATTTAAGGAATGGAAAAGAAAAGTAGAAGCAGGAGTAGGGTATAGTACTTATAAGTCAAAGCATTAGGATATTTAGTTCAGCAATTTGATCTAAGAAATCAAATGGAATGCAGGATATACAATCCCAAATTTGAATAATGAAGTTAGTAAAGGGACTTACAAATAAGTAAGTATGGGGGAAGGGATGAGGCCAGGATATGCCCAATAAAAGTATAATAAATGACCTCATATTACTCCCTCTTTTTATTAAGTTTTATTGCATTTTGTAACTTTTAATTTGATTTGAGATTAGTTAGGATGTGATTATCCATATTTTTTTTATTATGAATCTAACATTTTAAAAGACCTATAATTCCTAACAAGTGTGTTGGAAAATTCTAGTTTTGCAATAAAATAGGTCATCATTAGGCTAAATAAAAAATATGAAGTGGATTACATGTTTTTTGAAGCATTGGACTCAATTAACATTAGTTCCAAAACTTGTAGAATCTATTCCATAATCATCATAGTTAGTTCTGAAACCTGCAAAATCTCTTTTGGAACCATCATAATTGGTTTTGGAACTCCACCATACTATTTCAAGTCATTGCATTTTTGGACTTAGCTCTAGAAATCTATATTTAGCTTTGGTACTCTTATAGATAAGCTCTAGAACTTTTGCATCTAGATATGGAACTGATGAGGATCTATTCTAAATGACTAGTGATATGTCAGATAAATAATCCAATTAAATTAGGAACAGATTCCTAATTTTTTGAACTTGCAGAATCAAGACATTTATCACACAACTGGATATCTAGCCACATCTTGATTCAGTATTTATTTTGGGTGCGATTCAGTTCCATCATATCTATGAAATAGTTATAGCCATCAAAGCATCTATATATATAGACTTGAGAATATAGAGAGAAAAGGATAGATCAATACATTTGTAATTCAAAACATTTTATCAATGAAATAGCCATTTCTATTTTGAAAGCAAATTAAATTGTTCAAATCATGTTGTAGGCAGAGCAAGGGCCCACTCCTCCAAAGAAACATGATCTTCATTTTTGTCAATATTTATAATTCTGTTTGCAAAAGTAAATAGGTAATTTTGTTAAATTTATAAATGCTTCCAACTCCTTAAAGTTAAGATTTGTTTTAAATTTTTTCCTGCAGATGTATTAGATTAAATTTTCATTTCTACAATGTGTGTTTGTTTCTATCAATCAATTTCATTTCTAAAACATATGTTTATTTCTAGCAATCAAATTCATTTCTACAATGTGTGTTTGTTTCTAGTAATCAATTTCATTTTTTCAATGTGTGTTTGTTTCCAACAATCTATTTTTATTTCTGCAATGTGTGTTTATTTCCAGTAATCTATTACATTTTTGCAAAGTGTGTTTATTTCCAACAGGTTTGCATAGTTTGATTCCAATAAATTTTTAACAAAGAAATCCTTAAGACATTAAACCCCCCATAAAAAAAAACAACGAAAATATAAATACCTCCATTCAATTACTAAATTGCTATGATTCATCTTGTTGCATATAGCTTGAGACATAGCCCTGGTTAAATATGACATCAATAGAAAGTTGATTAAATGAAGGGGATGATGACACCCATGAGTTTGGATTATTATTTTAAATGATAACATATTATCCAAATTTTATAACATTCGTTTGAGAGAATAAAAATATATAAATTTGCAAACTTGGCCTTCTAGGTAGATAACAATGGTCCCCATACTTAGCCAAATTTGAGAATGATAAAGACTAGGACCAAATAGAGATCCTACGGCTCATGGGAATTCATACAAATATATATAAATGGAGTGTATATATTAAAATGAGTCAAATTTTTCATTGCTTAATGAAATTAAAAATCAATCTCCTTATAAAAGGATAAATGGACATGTTTGTTCTAAGGTGTCATGAAAGAATGAGATGAGGACAAATGTTTGATGTTTAACACTAGGCAAAGGTAAAGACCAAGGTTATCTAAAAGATAAGTGGTGATTGTATGTTCATAATAATTGAGATAAATGGTGCATAATAAATTTAAGAGGTTAAAGTGATAGTTGTTTAGCATTTTTAAAGAAATTACAATCTTGAAGAGATCAATGAAGCATATGAGGTCAAAGTTACCATATTGTAGAAGATAAGGTCAACTGTTTGAGGTTTAAAATTTGAGTAGTGGTGAAATATGAGTTAAATTTATAATTATATTGATTGTGCTTATTTTATATAATATTCAAGGGCATGAGATGCATTTTAAGTGACTAAAGTTTAACTTTGACAATTTCAATTGAAATATTTGAATTTAACAAAGGAAAGACCAATGTTTGTTTTTTTCGCATATCTTTTTATCCAGGTAGAATTTGCTCATGGTGTAAAAATAAATTTTAATATCTAAAAAAGTGTACATTCAAAGTTATGAAGGTCCAAATTTTACTATGTGTTTGACTATGTTCTTTAAGTAACTTAAGATGGATATTTGTGTTTGTTTTGATGATGATTATATGTTGTATGATGAATTAGATATTGAATAGTATTTTAGACTTGATTAATATCATCTATGTGTATTATAAAGGTTTTTTCAATATATTATGAGTATGGAAACTCTTAATAAGATGAATGTATATTTATTCATGGTGTTCCTATGTACAAGGTCATTATTTGAGTTGATTGAGCATTCAGAGAGGTGAGTAGAGATGATTTTGATAATTTGAAGATGAAAAAGGGGTTATATCAAGTGGACCTATGTAATTTAAAGTGGTCCTATGTTCTTTTATTTCTCAATTAAGTTCTAAATGGGTGAATAGTTCTCCATGAGACCTATAGGAGCTGCAAGAGCATAATTGAAAGGTGTAACTTCTTAAGGGTGACCCATAGATGAAATGGATGACCTATGTGGATTGTGTTGAGACATGTATTTTTATGTTATAATCCTTAATTTATAAGGCATGATTAATGGCCAACCAATGTGTTTATAATCATTAATTCTCTATAAACAATGAAATCAAAGATGATGATTTATAGACTTGAAAGACTAGGAAATAATTGTGTAAGAAGACTATGCGAAGGAAGGAGAGTAAGTGTGCCATTTATATGGGTTGATGTGCAAAGAAAATTTATAATTTAGTATATTACATGTAATTCATAATTCTATTGGTATAATAGTGATCTTGTAGTTTGAGGATATGTGAAGAGGTATGAGTGTGCATATGAGGATAGTTCGAGTGAAGGAGAGAGATTATGGCATGCCTATGTGAGAGGCCTATATGAGATAGATAAGGAGTATGTGTAGGGGTTATAAAAATATACATCCATAATCAAGTGTTGAAGACATCAATTTTAATTTGGAGGTGTTCATTTCATAGGAGGGTCTAAAGGACTTGATCTTCCTTAGGGACAGTTGCACCTTGTGAAACATGTACTTCATTAAAATTCTTAGGTCAAAATGACTTTAAAAAGGTAGCTGGTCAGAATTACTTGATCAATATCTTGTTTTTAATATATTATAGGACAAGTAGTCCATGCGTTCCAGGATTGATAATGGGTTTTATTCCCCATGAGGGTTTTGCACAAGAACTATATGTTGTGTGTTTGATCTTGGGTATGCATTGAATGAATGATCTCTCTTGTTAATGTTTCTTGACCAAGTTGATATGTGATTATTATTTAATAATTTGAAAGGATTGGAATTAAAATTGAACACCAATCTAGATTTATTTCTTGTAACTTATCCTTTCTCATTCATCTTGTTTTTGAAAACCCACTAGGTACCTATAACATTTTTATCTTTTATCCTAGAAACTAAATCCCATGTTTCATTTTTTACAATTTGATCAAGTTATTCATCCATTGCATTAGTCCAACATTAATCTTTTCTATATTCCATTAATTTTTTGGGTTTAATCATGGACAACAAAGTTGAGTCTTATTGACTCTGATTGATCAACATTTTCCTTATAGTCTGTAAGCTTGCACTAACATTTCTAACAACTTGAGATATTGGATGATCTTCTAAATTCTTCTAGATGGAGATTTTGAGTCTTTTATTTCTTCCTCCTCTTCATCTTGATCATTTGTTTGAATAGATAACTCATCATTATTTTCAATATAATTTTGAATTGAGTCACTTATCTATAATTTTGACTTCTTGACTCTACTTGTCTCACCTACCCTTACATTTGAATAGAAATAAATCTAGATTGGTGTCTAAAGAAACATCTGAGAGGAAATCCCCCAATATTTTTGATAAATTTCACCTTTTGAGCATATTTAAATCTCCATACACCATGAATAACCACCACACATGCTTAATAGACTTGTCTTTTAAGCCACCCCTAGAGCAATTCTCATGAACTTATTTCTCCTCAACAAAAATACCTTCTATTGATTTATAGAGAATTAAATGGAATTCAAACTTTGTCTAAGATACTCAAATGTAGCTTTTGAGAATGGTTTGGTCATAATATCTAAAAGTTTCTCTTTTTTAGGCACATACTCCAACTTCACACTTTGATTATTCACTTGTTATCTCAATAAATGATATATAATATGAATGTGCTTAGTTTTTTAGTGCATAACATGATTCTTTGAGATACTAATTGCACTAGTGTTATTATAATATATAAGACAAGGTCCATTTTTTCTAACCTTATAATATTCTAAAGTTTATTTCATCCACATTACTTATATGTAACAAGAATCGACTACTATATACTCAACTTTTGTAGTTGATAAATACACTGAGGCTTGCTTCTTGCTTAGCCAAGAAACCAAGAATTCCCCCATGAAGAAGACCCCACCACTAGTATATCTCCCATAATCCACACATCATTCCCAATCTACATCAGTATATGATTTCAATGTGAATTCCTTACTCCTAGGATACCATAAACGATACTGTATGGTCCCTTTGATATACCTCAAGATTCTTTTGACTACTTTCAAATGAGATTCTCTTGGATCAACCTGAAAACTTCCTATAAGACCAAATGCTTACATGATATTAGGCTTAGAAGTAGTAGAGTAAAAAAGACTTCTAATCATGGATCTATACAAATTTTTATCAACTTTTTGTGAGTCATATAATTTACTTAACTTGCATCCTGTGATCATTGGAGTACCCATTGGTTTGTAATCCATCTAAATATCCCTCAGCATATCCTTAATGTATTTATATTTTGAAATGAATATCCCTACATTAATTTGATTAATCTATAATCCTAATAAGATATAAATTTTTTCCAACATTGACATGTCAAACTTAATCCTCATAGTATCTTAAAACTCTCTAGTCATATTATTTTTCTAAGATCTAGAAACTATGTCATCAACATAGACAACCACTATCAATTAATGATTTCCTTCTATCTTAATGTATAAATTATTATCAACCACCCCCTTTTTAAAATCTTGCCTCAAAATATACATATCTAACCTATCATATGAAGCTTTAAGAGCTTGTTTAAGACCATAAAGAGCCTTCATTAATTTACATACAAAACCTTGATTATTTGACATGAAGTATCCTTCAGGTAACTCAATGTAGACTTTTTATTCTATGTTACCATTAAATAATGCATATTTCACATCCATTTTGTATACCTTAAAACCTTTGAAACATGCATATGCCAAGAATATTATAATTGCTTCCATTCTTTGCATAGGACAAAAAATTTCATCAAAATCTATTCTTTAAACTTAAGCATATCCTTTAGACACCAATCTAGATTTATTTCTTGTAACTTATCCTTCCTCATTCATCTTGTTTTTGAAAACCCACTTGGTACCTATAACATTTTATCTTTTATTCTAGAAACTAAATCCCATGTTTCATTTTTTACAATTTGATCAAGTTATTCATCTATTGCATTAGTCCAACTTTAATCTTTTCTAGATTCCATGAATGTTTTGGGTTTAATCATGGAAAACAAAGTTGAGTCTTATTGACTCTGATTGATCAACATTTTCCTTATAGTTTGTAAGCTTGCACTAACATTTCCAACAACTTGAGATATTGGATGATCTTCTAAATTCTTCTAGATGGAGCTTTAGAGTCTTTTATTTCTTCCTCCTCTTCATCTTGATCATTTGTTTGAATAGATAACTCATCATTTTTTGCAATAGAATTTTGAACTGAGTCACTTACCTATAATTTTGACTTCTTGAATCTACTTGTCTCACCTACCCTTACATTAAGAAGAAAATATTGTCTTCTTATCCCTTATTTTTTACAAAAATAATCAAACTCATGAGACCAAAACTCACCTCCTTCGTCTAATATTACACATTTTATCTTTGACCCTTTATCTTTTTATACAAGTGATTTTAATTCCATAAATTTAAAAAAAGATTGTAATTTTTAATTAAGAAAAAATATCCAAGTCATCTTAGTAAAACCATTAATGAGAAGCATGAAGTAGCTATTACCTTGAATACTCTATTTTCTCATGGGGCCACATAGCTTAATGTGTATCAACTCTGATGGATTTATATTATATAACTCCTTAGATTTGTATCTTATTTTGGTTTGCTTCCCATGAAGACATGCCTTGCAAAGATAATGAGGAATCTTAGAAATATTGGGCATATGCCTTACCAACACCTTTAAACTAATCTTTACCATATTATCAAAATTTATATATCTAAGGTTTCTATGCAAAATCCATATTTATTCCAATTGCCTCATTAATAACTCTTACTTCTTGGATTCATGGAATAAATACATGTTATTATCTATTTTATAAACATTTCCAACTAATTTTCTAGCCTTTATTACTTCGCATACATCATCATGAAAAGTTACAACATTTACTTGATTACATATTTGGATAAAACTTAAAAAATTATGTTTCAAACCTTATAAATATAAGACATTCTCATTCATAGAATGACCATTATCCAAACTCAACTTTGCCTACTATGTTAGTAGATTTGTTGTCACCAAATCTCACTAAAATAGAGTTGGTATTCTTGAGAGAGATAAAACTGTTCTTATCTCATGTCATATGATTGAACATCCACTATCTATGAACCATCTATTATTCCCATATTCTTGAGTATGAAATGTTTTTTTAACAAACATTAACTCTTCCTTTCGTGGACTGCTTAAATTTTACTTCTTTTCTTATTCAATCTTAAACTTAGTTTCCTTGAACCTTTTGATGGTGTCAATTACTTTACCATAATTTTGTTCAAATGTAAGGGTAGGTGAGACAAGTAGAGTCAAGAAGTCAACACTATAGGTAAGTGACTCAATTAAAAATTCTATTGCAAACAATGATGAGTTATCTATTCAAACAAATGATCAAGATGAAGAGGAGGAAGAAATACAAGACTCTAAAGCTCCATCTAGAAGAATTTAGAAGATCATCCAATATCTCAAGTTGTTGGAAATGTTAGTGCAAGCTTACAAACTATAAGGAAAATGTTGATCAATCAAAGTCAATTAGACTCAACTTTGTTGTCCATGATTAAACCCAAAACATTCATGGAATCTAGAAAAGATTAAAGTTGGACTAATGCAATAGATGAATAACTTGATCAAATTGTAAAAAATGAAACATGGGATTTAGTTTCTAGGATAAAAGATAAAAATGTTATAGGTACCAAGTGGGTTTTCAAAAAAAAGATGAATGAGAAAGGATAAGTTACAAGAAATAAATCTAGATTGGTGTTCAATTATAATTTCAATCCTTTCAAATTATTAAATAATAATAATATATCAACTTGGTCAAGAAAAATTAGCAAGAGAGATCATTCATTCAATGCATACCCAAGATCAAACACACAACATATAGTTCTTGTGCAAAACCCTCATGGGGAATAAAACCCATTATCAATCATGGAACACATGGACTACTTGTCCTATAATATATTAAAAACAAGATAGTGATCAAGTAATTCTAACCAACTACTTTTTTAAAGTCATTTTGACCTAAGAATTTTAATGAAGTACATGTTTCACAAGGTGCAACTGTCCCTAAGGAAGATCAAGTCCTTTAGATCCTCCTATGAAATGAACACCTCCACCTTAAAATTGATGTCTTAAACACTTTATTATGGATGTCTATTTTTATAACCCCTACACATACTCCTTATCTATCTCATATAGGCCTCTCACATAGGCATGCCATAATCTCTCTCCTTCACTCAAACTATCCTCATATGTACACTCATACCTCTTCACATATCCTCAAACTACAAGATCACTATTATACCAATAGAATTATGAATTACATTTAATATACTAAATCATAAATTTTCTTTGCACATCAACCCATATAAAGGGCACACTTACTCTCCTTCCTTCACATAGTCTTCTTACACAGTTATTTCCTAGTCTTTCAAGTCTATAAATCATCATCTTTGATTTCAGTGTTTATAGAGAATTAATGATTATAAACACATTGGTTGGCCATTAATCATGCCTTATAAATTAAGGATTATAACATAAAAATACATGTCTCAACACAACACAATCCACATAGGTCATCCATTTCATCTATGGGTCACCCTTAAGAAGTTACACCTTTCAATTATGCTCTTGCAGCTCCTATAGGTCTCATGGAGAACTATTCACCAATTTAGAACTTAATTGAGAAATAAAAGAACATAGGACCACTTAAAATTACATAGGTCCACTTGATATAACCCCTTTTTCATCTTTAAATGATCAAAATCATCTCTACTCACCTCTTTGAATGCTCAATCAACTCAAATAATGAACTTGTACATAGGAACACCATGAATAAATATACAGTCATCTTATTAAGAGTTTCCATACTCAGAATAGATTGCAAAAACCTTTATAATACACATAGATGATATTAATCAACTTTAAAATACTATTAAATAGCTAATTCATCATACAACATATAATCATCATCAAAACAAACACAAATATCCATCTTGAGTTACTTAAAGAACATAGTCAAACACATAGTAAAATTTGGACCTTCATAACTTTGAATGTGCACACTTTCAGATCTTAAAATTTATATTTCAAAATGTACCTTGTAGTATTATAAAAAAATTATTTTTACACCATGAGCAAATTCTACCTGGATCAAAAGATATGGCCAAAAAAACAAACATTGGTCTTTCCTTTGTTAAATTCAAATATTTAAATTGAAATTGTCAAAGTTAAACTTTAGTCACTTAAAATGCATCTCATGTTAGGTTGTGGAGCTAAAAGGTTCACTGATGCAAACAGGGAAGGAGGTTGCTAGGATGTTACTGAGTTGTAGAACAAGTTGCAGGGAAACCGACGTCAGTCATATTACAGTGCAGAAGCAACTGACGTCGGTTATAAGTCAGCCGACATTAGTCAGTAAGGAGCTAATGTCAACAACCTGTGTGTGCATGCAGTTTGCATGTGTGTTCTAGACTGGTCTATTTTTGGACAGGCAATTTGCATGTAAAGACTATTTTTGGTCTTGAGTTGCGAGTCTAATTATTGTAATTAAGAAAGTCTAATTATTGTATGCATGAGATCTATATAATAGACTCATGGGCTGTATTGTAAAAGTGTGCTAGAAAGCCATTGTGCTTGAAGAGAGAACAAGAGTAGCTCCTCCTAGTTCCAAAGGGGTGCTGAGTGTGTATGATCAGGGAAAGTTGCATGTTGTGCAAGTTCTACTAGGAGATCCACCGGGGTACTAGTTGAAGAATCATGAGGACTTGGTGAGGCAAGGACAAGGGTTCTTCAGGGAGTAGAGATATATCCATGGTAAGTAAGGTCTGTTGACTTATAGGTGGCAGGAAGAGAAGGGAAGATCTACTTGGAGTATGGTTGTGTACTTGGTGTACTGGCAGCATTGTTACTGACTAGTGGAGGTGAACAACAACTCTCTATTGGAGTTAATTGTTGTGACTGTGATTGAGAGAGTGAACTGTTGAAGGAGAATTACTGGTGAACCCTAGAAGTGTGGGAGCTCTAGAGGTGTGGGAAGAAGAAGTGTGGCATCTTATTTATTGTATTTTCTTCTGAATGAGTATTAATACAATTGGGTATTATCTCTCATATCATGTGTTGTTTCATATTTCTAGTTACTTATTCATTCTAGTTAAATTCTATGTTTAGTTGCTAGTACAAAGGTAATCAAGTGTGCCCTTATTGGGCAGTAAGATCTTGACAGTTGGTATCAGAGCTTTTGGTTGGGTTGACTAATAGGTGGTTTAGATCTGGTTAGTGTTTATTGATTACAGGTTACTCACAGGGGTTTCTGATTGAGTGGGAGTATAGCAATGGCAAAAGAAAGTAAGCTATGAATGGAGAAACTGAATAACATGAATGGTCAGATTGATGGAAAGAAAGAGTAGGTAAAGGAAGATTGTTGGTCGGTAGAAGATCAGTGTTTTGAGCAGTTGTTGCAGGGGTTATTACACATGTTGCTCTAGATAAAGTAGAATCTTGGTCTATAGATTTTATTGCCTCTTTCCATGTAACCTAAAATAGAGCATCTTTTCATGGGTATGTCTTTAGAGAATTTGGAGAGATTTATTTAGGAGCTAGTGAGCCTTGTCAGATTGTTGGCAAAGGGGAAGTGAAGCTGAAATTGTAGACAGGGAACACACGGGTGTTGAAGGACGTCATGTAGGTCCTAATCTTGGAGATGAGTCTAATTTCTTCAAGAAATTTGAGTGATGAGAGATGTAAAATAACTCTCATAGCAGATGCACTTGAATTAGACAATGGTAAGAAAGTAGGTATCCTTTATCTATCTACTTATATTACTAATTCATCTTTCATTACAGAGATGTGGGTTTGTAGGCTTGGTCACATATGTAAGAAGGGAATGCATTTTCTTAAGCAAAAGACAGATATCTTTGATAAACTTAAGAATTGGAAAGCCTTGGTGTTCATGGAGGAGATGACAGATAGAGATTAGCTAAGGGGACTAGATTATTCTGAGTAGGGCTATGTTAATTTGGACAAGGTTTTGATCCAAGGTGAGCTCGTGGGTAAAAAGTCATCACTCATAGGCGAACATAGGTGCTGGCATCGATCAGGAAGAACTGACATCAAATAGATAGGCACCAACATTGGTCATGTGTAAACCAGTAGAGTCAGTGGTGTCGGGTAGCTGGAGACTGATGTCGATCAAAAGAAACCAATGTTGGCAGTTAGTGTCAGTCATAGGGAACCGATGTCGGTTGGGTGCAGATTGGGAGATGGCTGAGATTGGTCACTAGAACAGATGTTGGGTGGACAACAAGCTATCAAGGAGTCTCAAACACCCATGTGGAGGACTAAAAGTGTAAGTGGACCTCATATTCATTGTTCACCTTCTTACTTGTTGCTTACTGATGGTCAAAAACTAGGAAGACATGAAGAGGCAATACAGGTAGAGTTTAGGAGATAGTGGGAGCATGGCATGAATTGAACCAAGTAAGAGATTTGGTAGAGTTGCCAACTGAGATAAAAGCACTGATAGATGAATGGATTCCCATGTTAAAGAAGAGAGTGGATGGATATGTGAGACAAAAGGCCAGGGTATATGGTCTTGAGGAAGCTGCAGGATAGTGGTACAAGTTTGACAGGTGTATGACAAAGTAGGGCTTTAGTCAATGTCAGTGTAACCATTGTGTTTTCTTTACTGGGTTGGATGATGATTACAATATTATCTTGTTACTATATGTGGTTTGGTTTCTTGTTGCAAGATTACACATGCAAGGAGTTTCTAAGCTAAAGGTAAAGTTAGTTCAGAGGTATGTCACGAAGAATTTGGGAGCAGCAAAATTCTTTAGCATAAGAGACATGGAATATCACAGGTTGATTTTGTCTCTAGTGGGAGCTGATGTGAAGAAGGTGTTGGTAGGGTTTTAATAGCCAAGTTATAGAACTAGTAAGCAGACCAAGGGCTAGATAGTTCAAGCTAAGCTTAGAACAGTGTTTGAAATCACATGAGCTCTGGTGTAGACCTGAGTTTTCCCAAGCAGTGGGAGTTGTCAGGGAGTTCATAGCCAATTCATGGAAGGAGTACTAGAGGGCATTTCAGTGGATTCTCAGGTATCTAAGAGGGACTATCAACAGGGATTCATGCTATGCAAGGTTAAGGTCTTCACTAGATGGAGTTGTAGATTCAGATGTGGCAGGTTACTTGGATGATAGGAGGTGCACCACAGGGTGTGTGGTGGTTGGTCTTCAGGATTGAGCTTGAAGAGGGATACAAGCCAAGAAACAAATTAGATAGTGTATAGGTATAGGTATAGTGTAGCTATTTATCTCCAAGTGGGAGATTGTTAGGTTGTGGAGCTAAAAGCTTCACTAATGGAAATAGGGAAGGAGGTTGCTAGGAGGTTGCTGAGTTGTAAAACAAGTTGCAGATAAATTGACATCAGTCTGATCAACCAACATCGGTCATATTACAGTGTAGAAGCAACTGACATTGGTTATAAGTTATTTGACATCAGTCAGTAAGGAGCTAATGTCAGCAACCTGTGTGTGCATGTAGTTTGCATGTGGGTTCTAGACTGGTCTATTTTTGGACAGGCAGTTTGCATGTAAAGACTATTTTTGGTCTTGAGTTGCAAGTCTAATTATTGTATGCATGAGATCTATATAATAGAATCATGGGCTGTATTGTAAAAGTGTGTTAGAAAGCCATTGTGCTTGAAGAGAGAGCAAGAGTAGCTCCTCCTAGTTCCAAAGGGGTGCTCAGTGTATATGATCAGGGAGAGTTGCAGGTTGTGCAAGTTCTACTAGGAGATCCACCAGGGTACTGGTTGAAGAATCATGAGGACTTGGTGAGGCAAGGACAAGGGTTCTTCAGGGTGTAGAGATATCTACATGGTAAGTAAGGCCTGTTGACTTGCAAGTGGTAGCAAGAGAAGGGAAGATCTACTTGGAGTTTGGTTGTGTACTTGATGTACTGGTGGTGTTTTTACTGACTAGTGGAGGTGAACAACAACTCTGTATTGGAGTTGATTGTTGTGACCATGATTGAGAGAGTGAACTATTGAAGGAGAATTACTAGTGAACCCTAGAACTGTGGGAGCTCTAGAGGTGTGGGAAGAAGAAGTGTGGCATCTTCTTTATTGTATTTTCTTCTGAATGAGTATTAATACAATTGAGTATTGTCTCTCATATCTTGTGTTGTTTCATATTTATAGTTACTTATTCATTCTAGTTAAATTTCATGTTTAGTTGCTAATAAAAAGGTAATCAAGTGTGCCCTTAGTGGGCAGTAGGATCCTAACATCTCATGCCCTTGAATATTATATAAAATAAGCACAATCAATATTATTAGAAATTTAACTCATATTTCACCACTACTCAAATGTTAAACGTCAAACAGTTGACCTTATCTTCTACAATATGGTAACTTTGACCTCATATGCTTCATTTATCTCTTCAAGATTGTAATTGCTTTAAAAATGCTAGACAACTATCACTTTAACCACTTAAATTTATTATGCACCATTTATCTCAATTAATATGAACATACAATCACCATTTATCTTTTAGATAACCTTGGTCTTTACCTTTGCCTACTGTTAAACATCAAACATTTGTCCTCATCTCATTCTTTACTGACACCTTAGAACAAACATGTCCATTTATCCTTTTATAAGGAGATTGATTTTTAAATTCATTAAGCAATGAAAAATTTGACTAATTTTAATATATACACTCCATTTATATATATTTTTATGAATTCCCATGAGCCGTAGGATCTCTATTTGGTCCTAGTCTTTATCATTCTCAAATTTGGCTAAGTATGGGGACCATTGTTATCTACCTAGAAGGCCAAGTTTGCACAGTTATATATTTTTATTCT
Source organism: Torreya grandis (assembly GCA_037957365.1). NCBI lineage: Eukaryota > Viridiplantae > Streptophyta > Pinopsida > Cupressales > Taxaceae > Torreya > Torreya grandis. The sequence goes on from JARHVA010002854.1 coordinate 504,029, forward strand.
CTCAAATGAATGTTATAAAATTTGGATAATATGTTATCATTTAAAATAATAATCCAAACTCATGGGTGTCATCATCCCCTTCATTTAATCAACTTTCTATTGATGTCATATTTAACCAGGGCTATGTCTCAAGCTATATGCAACAAGAGGAATCATAGCAATTTAGTAATTGAATGGAGGTATTTGTATTTTTGTTGTTTTTTTTTTGGAGGGGGCGGGGTTTAATGTCTTAAGGATTTATTTGTTAAAAATTTATTGGAATAAAACTATGCAAAATTATGGGAAATAAACACACTTTGCAGAAATGTAATAGATTACTAGAAATAAACACACATTGCAGAAATAAAAATAGATTGCTGAAAACAAAAACACATTGCAAAAATGAAATTGATTACTAGAAACAAACACACATTATAGAAATGAATTTGATTTCTAGAAATAAACATATGTTTCAAAAATGAAACTGATTGCTAGAAACAAACACACGTTGTAGAAACAAAAATTTAATCTAAAACACTTGCAAGAACAAATTTAAAACAAATCTTAACTTTAAGGAGTTGGAAGCATTTATAAATTTAACAAAAATGCCTATTTACTTTTGCAAATAGAATTATAAATATCAACAAAAATGAAGATCCTGGTTCTTTGGAGGAGTGGGCCCTTGCTCTGCCTACAATAGGATTTGAACAATTTAATTTGCTTTCAAAATAGAAATGGTTATTTCATTGATAAAATGTTTTGAATTACAAATGTATTGATCTATCCTTTTCTCTCTATATTCTCAAGTCTATATATATAGATGTTTTGAAGGCTATAACTATTTCATTGATATGATGGAATTGAATCACACCCAAAATAAATACTGAATCAAGATGTGGCTAGATATCCAGTTGTGTGATAAATGTCTTGATTATGCAAGTTCAAAAAATTGGGAATTTGTTCCTAATTTAATTGGATCATTTATCCAACATATCACTAGTCATTTGGAATAGATCCTCATTAGTTCCATATCTATTTGCAAAATTTCTAGAGCTTATCTATAAGAGTACTAGAGCTAAATATAGATTTCTGGAGCTATGTCCAAAAATGCAATGACTTGAAATAGTATGGTGGAGTTCCAAAACTAACTGTGATGGTTTCAAAATAGATTTTGCAGGTTTCAGAACTAAGTATGATGATTTTGGAATAGATTCTACAAGTTTTGGAACTAATGTTAATTGAGTCCAATGCTTCCAAAAACATGAAATCCACTTCATATTTGTTCTTTAGCCTAATGATGACCTATTTTATTGCAAAACTAGAATTTTCCAACACACTTGTTAGGAATTATAGGTCTTTTAAAATGTTAGATTCATAATTAAAAAAATGGATAATCACATCCTAACTAATCTCATATCAAATTAAAAGTTACAAAATGCAATCAAACTTAATAGAAAGAAAGAGTAATATGAGTTCATTTATTATACTTTTATTGGGCATATCCTGGCCTCATCCCTTCCCCCATACTTACTTGTTTGTAAGTCCCTTTACTAACTTCATTCTTCATATTTGGAATTGTATATCATGCATTCCATTTGATTGCTTAGATCAAATTGCTGAACTAAATATCCCAATGCTTTGACTTATAAGTACTATACCCTACTCCTGCTTCTACTTTTCTTTTCCATTCCTTAAATTGAATGGAATGTTGAGGTTATCTATTTTGCCAAGGAGATATGGGGGTGAGAAGTAGAGGTGGCCCTGTTTGCATTCCTATCCATATGCTCAGGGGAGTTTCATTGATCTAGGGAATTATTATGCATAAAGCTTTTGCCCTTTCTAAACTCTAGATCAAATTTGAAGGGGATATTACTTCCCTTCTTTTCAATGCCACTGGAAGAAATTCCTATGTTTTTAAACATGCATCATAGATAGGAGGTGAAGACATCCATACTTTGCTATAAATTTAAAAGATAAGGTCCTTTAAATTTATCATTAAATACATGGGATTGGAAAAATGTAGCAAAGGTGGATGGATTACCATAATGAATTCTCATAAAGAGATTGGATGAACTAGCCTTTGACCAATGCTCTGACTCCCTTTCTTTTCATGTAATATAATTTTGAAGAACAGAGACAAATGCATTAAGCTGGCTTTCTCCTACATATAAATTCATCATAAAACCTGTATTTCTTTCTAGCATAAAATTTTAGAGGTAAAATTCACAAAGAAGGTTTTTATGTTCTATATTAGCTAAGGAGTAGGCAACTAGGAAATCAGATTCATCTTTTATTTCATGTGGAAGGCCACATGCTATCCTTGCCAACTGCTAGTGAATGAATTGTTCCTCTAAAAACATGCTATAAATAGGAGGTCTTCTACATGTAAGTAGCTTCTTACTCATCATACAAACTATTTTTATTTTCACAAGACATTTATACTTATCATTTCCCTCGTAAAATTTGTCTTCCCATTCCTTCCTTACTTTCTCTTCTTATTCTAGTTTGCCTTTCAACTCTGTATTAGATGCTTTGATTTCATTGAGTTCTCTGCATGTGTCATCCCATAACTACTTGAGTGGCAAATAACTCAACTCAGTCTGTGTAGAGACTATTGACATAGAGGTCTATCTTGTACATTTTCCCTCATTCTCCATTAGTTGCCTTTTAGTTTCAGTTAATTCCTCATTCTTAGCTATGAACTAGTTTTTTAATTATGCAAGGAGCATTTTCTTATATTCTAACTTGAGTTTGATGAAGTTCAATTCCTCATCCTTTTCCTTGATAATAAGTTCTACTCTTGGACAAAAATAGAGCCTCTTTAATTTGTTGGTTTTGTTCTTTGTTTTCTCTAAATTGATAATAAATTCTCTTACCAGTTCATCATTGTATTTGGGAAATTTCTTTAGAAACTCTAGCCATCCTACCTATTGAAAGATGTTTGCTACTTCTTCATCTGCAAGGAGTTGGGTATCATTGTCTGGTTCTAACTTCTTTTTAGTTCCCATGATTCGTTTTTCTTTGAATCTTTCACAAGTTAGCTGAAAATTGCTTCTCATCTCAACAAAATTGATGATTTTGACTGTAGAACTAGAGGATTCAGTTGATGATTTGGAAAATTTGATTATGGAATTATTGTACTCAGCTATGAAACTTATCAATTTCAGCTGTGGAACTACTATACTTAGCTATGGAACTAGTGGATTTAGTTGCTTCAATCATAAGAATGATTCTTTTTGGTTATCCACCAACTCATTTCATCATCAATATCCTTCTCATGATTTTGCACATTTAACCATGATGTATAATAGATGAATCATCATTCTAATCTTTCTAAATCAAGTCTAATCACACATGTAAACTTTCATTAAACCTTTAACAAGTTAAAAATATAATTACCATCCTTGATGATGTAATAAATCCATCATGTTGACACATCATCCCTAAAAAATGGTTAGAATTCAAGAAAAAACCTTTTATTTGAATTAGCCACTTATTTGAAAAGATCAACTGTAATCACTGATTTTCAATTGATCTCTGAATATATATATATATATATATATATATATATATATATATATATATATATATATATATATATAGACACACACACACACACACACACACACACACACACACACACACATATATTTGGGAAGAGAATGCCATTTATTGGTTTTCATTCTCTTCCCTTTATTTTGGATCTCTTCATCTAATTATTTGATCATTTTGGAAGAACTGGGTTCTTCCATATGATCAAATTCTTTGCTTGCTTCAATTTGCTTCAAGAATTCATCCTTAGTAGGAGGCTTCCTATAAAGTTTTAGCCTGTGTCCATTGACCAAGAGTATTCTTCTGCTACCATCAATGGGAAGTAACTGGATAGAACCATTGTCAAATATTTGCTTGATCTAATAAGGTCCCAACCATCTAGTTATTAATTTACCTTTGAATTGTTGGTACTTAGAATCAAAAAGCAATGCCTAGTCTCCTACTTTAAATTGTCTTTCCTTGATATGTGAATCATGCCATTGCTTCCTTTGACCTTGGATTATCTCTGTCTAGTGAAGTGCTTCCATTCTGAATTCATCTAATTCATTGAGTTGAAAGATTCACTCCTTTTGAGCTACATCCAATTCAATTCCCACCTTACCTATTGTCCTCAATGTCTGTAGTTCAAACTCAATAGGCAATAAGGGCTTTTTCCCATAGATTAACTCATATGGTGAAAACCCTGTTGTGGTTTTCCAAGTTGTATTGTCAGCCTAGACAGCTCCAGGTAGTCTTTTTACCCAATCTCTTCTTTTAGCTTCAACTATTTTAATGAGGATGTTTTCTAATTCTCTATTAGTTACTTCAACTTATCCATTTACTTGCGAGTGATAGGGATATGACTTCCTATGATTGATATGATAATACATTGTGAAAGGTTGGATCATATTGGACATAAATTGTGGTCCCTAGTCTGAAACTAAGCTTCTTGGTGCTCTAAACTTTACCATAATTCTATTCTAAAGGAAATAAACACTACTTCTTTAGTGGCATTTGCTAAATCCTACACTTATACCCATTTTGTTACATAATTAGTACACATAAGAATGTGCTCTTTTCCTTGTGAAGGAGGATTAAAAGGTCCAACAAAATCTAATTCCCATCTCTCAAATGGTTCAATCACAACTTTTGGTTGTAGAGGCATTTCATTGGTAATGGTTGGTTATCCCATTCTTTGACAAGGATCACACCACTTGATATATCTCTTCACATCTTTGTACAAAGATGGTCAATAGTAACTAGTGCCAAGTATCTTGTGAGCTATTCATTTCACTGAATAGTGTCCTCCACTTGGGTCATCATGACATGCCTGGAGGATGTCAAAAATTTCATCTTCTCTTACACACCTACTTAAAACCAAATCAGGATCACATTTAAATAGCATTCCATTTAACCACTTGAATTGTGCACTGGTTTTGATTAATTTTTTTATTTGTTTTTTATTGAAAGGATGAAACTTCCATATTGAAAGATTATTTTCCATGTTAGCAAACCATGGTATGTTAGCTGAAATAGCAAATAATTGTTCATCTAGAAAGTTATCCTTGACTGGATCCTGTTCCCCTATACTGGTCAATCTTGACAAGAAATCAGCCACCACATTAGATTTGCCTAGATTATCCACAATGGTAAGATATGACCATCTAATTATTCTACCTCCAACCATGGGTTTGTTCATTAAATATTTAATTGCTAAGTGATTTATATGTACAAATATCTTGTACCCTGTAATATAATGTCTAAATTTATTGATTGCATAGATCATAGCCACAAATTATTTTTCAATGGTAGTGTAATTTCTTTCAGTGGGAGTGATATTTTTACTGAGATAGTAAATAGCATACATTCTTCCTTCTTCATCTCTCTGTCCCAAAATTGCACCAATTAAGGTATTTGAGGCATCAGTTTGGATGTGAAAAGTTTTCTCCCAATTAGGTCCTTGCAATATTGGGCCAGTTACTAATTTCTCTTTAATTTCTTCAAAAGCATGTTGACATTGTTACTCCCAAAGAAATTCATAGTCCTTGGTAAGCAATTTAAACGTGGGGGAAATAATTTTACTAAAATTCTTGATAAAATGCCTATATTATCTACCATATCCTAAGAATGATTTGATATCTATGGGAGTTTGTGGAATAGGCAAGTCTAAAATAATCTTGATTTTGTTTTGGTCAACCTAAATTCCTCTTTTTGAAATATGGTGCCCTAATACAATCCCTTCATTAACCATCATCAAACATTTCTCATGACTAAGAGACAAGTGATGTTATTCACATCTTGTTAATAATTTATCTAAATCTTTTAAGGCATCATCAAATGTATCTCCATACATAATATAGTCATCCATGTATACCTCCACATAGTCATTTGTTAGGTCTACAAAAATTGCTAATACATCTCTTTGAAAGGTTGTTAGAGCATTACACAGTCCAAATGGCAATACCCAATAAGCAAAGGTACCCCATGGACAAGTAAATGTAGTTTTGTGCTGATCCTCAACAACCATTTTGATTTGATTGTATCCACTAAATCCATTCAAGAAGGAAACATATTGTTTACCTGAAAGGTTGTCTAAGACTTGATCTATGAATGGTAAGGGAAAATAATCTCATAGGGTGGCTTTGTTTAGTTCGCTATAGTCAACACAAATTCTCCATTTTTTGTTTTTTTTAGGGACAATTACAAGAGGAGACACCCACTAGCTATCTGAGATAGGTTAGATAAAACCTATTTGCAATAATTTTTCAATTTCATATTTGATTATATCCCTTAAGGATGGATTAATCCTTCTTTGAGGTTGCCTAACTAGTCTAATATTTTTAGTATAAATGTGATGAGTCCAGATACTTGGATGAATTCCCTTCACATCTCTATAGTCCCAAGAAAATGCTTTAGTATGATCCTTCAGAACATCAAATAGTTTGGCTTCTTCATCATTCTTTAACAAGCTATTAATATTCAAAAAATTTCTTGGTTGAATTTCAACATGTTTGGTTTCAGGATATGATGAACTGATTTGTTGAAAGGGTTCCATTAAGGTGTTTAGTGGATAGGCATGTGGTAGTAATATATGATATGTAGCAACATCTCTAAAAGTTCCTAGAGGTAGAATGTTCGACAAAGGACAATAGGAAGAGTTATGATACTTTTATTGTTTTAGATCAAACTCCTCATTACTGCTATTTTCCAAAAATTCTTCACCATCTCTTGATATCTATAAATTTGATGCTACAGATCCTTCTTCTCCCCAAGAGAAATCATATTCCTCTAGATCAAAGTTATCTTCACTTACAGAGAATTAGTGTGGTTCTAGAACTAACTGTGATAGTTTTGGAACTAATTGTGATGGTTCTAGAGCTAAATGTAATGGTTTTGGAACTAACTGTGATGGTTCTAGAACTAACTATAATGGTTCTAGAACTAATCCTAACTACTCTAATGATGATTGATGTTCATTTAATGAAGGATTAACTATATCATCTATTTCTCATACATGATCCTTTAATGTTATCATAGCCAAAGAAAATAGATTTTGCTCATTAATATCAGGATTATCAACCCATAATTTCACTTGATTATCAATAAAAGGTTGTGCAAATGGATATAATGAAAATTTCTTACAATTCTTACCATTTGAAATAGTCATATCACCTAACCTGCAATCAATTAAGGTAGCAACTATAGCTAACCATGGTATCCCCAAAATAATGGGATGACCAAGTATTTTACCTTTTGGCTACAATATAAGGAAGTCAACTAGATATTCCCATGATTCCACCATTTCTGTCACATCTTCAACAACTCCTAGTTTTTCTACAGACTGATCTACCATCTATAATATGGTATTAGTAGGTTGTATGCCTATTAATGGTAATGTTTTTAAAGTGTTAATTGTCATTACATTGATAACTGTGCCCAAAGTAATCAAAATGGTATGTATATCTTTATTCCCTATAGAAATAGAAATAACAGGGCTTTCAAGATCTCCATATTTAGGTAGTAGGAGTTTTCCTACTAATAAATCAACAAGTTTCTCATAGTCTTGGGGTACTGCTTCTTTCTTCCAGGTTTTTTAAAACATAAAAATTTGATTAACTTATTCAACTCTAGAATATCCTTAATTACTTGTGAAAATGTTATTTCAATATTCATTCTTCTTAGTTCCTACACCAATTAAGATTCCTTAAGTTATATGGTTTCTTTAAGTCTTTCTAGAAATGGAATCTCAATAGAATTTCTTTCTGGTTCCTTATCTTTTTCTTTATCATCTTCCTTAGGTGTAACTATGTTAGAGGTCTTAGATTCTTTTGTCATCTTAGAGATTATAATAGGTAGACTACTAACTATTTTTCTAGATCTGGTTTGAATGTTTTTACAATCCATTGTATTTAAATCAACTAATTTTTTTGGTTCTATTTCATATACAGGAGTTATTTGTTTGTTTCTTGCATTTGCTACTGGTTGTGATGGCATTTGGGTTTGGAATATGTTTTTGATCTATGGATTTTGTGCTGGAGGTACCATTATGGCTTATTAGTTCTGATTTGGATATGTTTTTCCCTACACATAATTGCTAGGTCTCCATCTAGGTTGTGGCCAAGCATAAGGATTTCCTTGACCAACCCAAGGTTTCTGACATCCTTGAGTATACCAAGATTGACTTGCCTAATCCTAAGGATTCCATGTGGGTTGAGGGGCCCAATATGGATGTCCCCAACTTTGTGTTACTGTTTGAGCTACCCATGGCATCATCTAGGGATTAGGAGCTGGTCTTGGCATAAACTGTCCTTGGTTAGGTTGTCTCTAAACAAAATTTAGTTCTTCTATGGTGGATGATGTATTGGTTTGTTTGAGATGATTTTTTATGAGTGGAAGAAGAGAACAGGAGTGAGTATCATGTTCTTTAGATTCACAGACAAGACATACTTCCATTTTATCCAAAGGATATTCCCTTATTACATGCTTCTTCCTTCATCTAGGACAATACATTACTAATGGTTTAATTTAGGCATTTCCTTTAAACTGAAATCCATCCATGATGGAGGTTAATTGAACTAATATGTCTATTTTAAAGTTTTCCAATTCATTCATTAATTTGTTCATATCTGGATTTGAATTTTTAACCATTTTTCTTTTTCTAGGTCCACCCCTTGTTCTTGAATAGTTTCTACAAATTTCTATGATTTCATCCATTCTTAATTGAGCAATGTTTCCTCTGCCAATTAAATCAAGGGTTTCCCTAGATTCATCATCCAGACCTTTGAGAAAAATGGTTTTATTTAAATCTTATTGAAGTACAAATCCAGATCTTTTACTCATAAAGAGGAATATGTCTAAATAATCTTCCATATTTTCATCTTCTTCCTATTTGATTTTGAAAAAATCTTCCTTTTGATTTCTTCCTCTATAATAATCTTGATATTTATTTAGGAAGATAGTTTCCATTTGTTCCCAATTGGTAATAGAATTAGTTGTTAATCCCATAAACCACCTCATTGTTGCATCCTTCATAGTAGATGGAAACAACTTCAATTTTTTATTATCTATCTTGTAATCATAAGTCTACCATAGTACTTTAAACTCAAATATAAATTGGTCAAGATCCTCATATGGCATTCCTCTAAATGTGGGCAAGTGTGTAGGTGAAATGTTTTTCATAGTGGTTTCATTATCTTGGATATGAATGGGATAGGTAAAGGTTCTCTTAGGTTCTCTTCCATCTTCTCATTCCATCTATTTGGTATTTTCTAATCCCTTATCCCAATCAATGTGGTATGTGGTCTTTTTTGGGGATGGTGAAAATTTAGGAGTAGGGGGTTGACTACTTAACTGAGAATCAAAAATTTCCCTCAATGAATCTTGAGAAATAATCCTCCTTCCTAAGGTTTTACTTGGTTCTAGTGACTGATCCAAAAATTCCAAAGATGGAAATTTTTCTTCTTGTCTTATAGGAGATAATGGTGCATCCAATTCTTGCTCAACGTCCTTTCTTAAACTAGAGGATGATGGAATTTCTTGTTTAGATATTTTGGGGAGAAATATACCCTTGGAATCTCGTGGTCTACTTATAAACTAGGGAAATTTTATTTAATTACTAAATGAATGATTGTTGCTCTTATTGACACCTAATTAGAAAATTCCAACTAGTGTTCCCTGGCAATGGTGCCAAAAATGATGGGTGTCATCATCCCCTTCATTTAATCAACTTTTTATTGATATCATATTTAACCAGGGTTGTGTCTAAAGCTATATGCAACAAGAGGAATCATAGTGATTTAGTAATTGAATGGAGGTATTTGTATTTTTGTTGTTTTAGGGAGGGGTTTTAATGTCTTAAGGATTTCTTAGTTAAAACCTTATTGGAATCAAACTACGCAAACCTGCTAGAAATAAACACACTTTACAAAAATGAAATAGATTACTAGAAATAAACACACATTACAGAAATGAAAATAGATTGCTAGAAACAAACACATGTTGTAGAAATTAAATTGATTACTAGAAGCAAACACACATTGCAGAAATGAAATTGATTGCTAGAAACAAACATACGTTGTAGAAATGAAATTGATTGCTAGAAACAAACACACATTGTAGAAATGAAAATTTAATCTAAAAATCCTAAAGGAACAAATTTACAACAAATCTTAACTTTAAGGAGTTGAAAGCATTTATAAATTTAATAAAATTACCTATTTACTTTTGTGAATAGAAATATAAATACCAACAAAAATAAAGATCCTGGTTCTTTAGAGGAATAGGCCCTTGCTCTGCCTAAAACAAGATTTGAATAATTTAATTTGCTCTCAAAATAGAAATGGCTATTTCATTGATAAAATGTTCTATATTACAAATGTACTAATCTATCATTTTCTCTCTATATTTTTAGGTCTGTATATATAGATGCTTTGATGGTTGTAACTATTTCATAGATACAATGGAATTGAATCACACCCAACATAGATACTAAATCAAGATGTGGCTAGATATCCAACTGTGTGATAAATGTCTTCATTCTATAAGTTCAAAAAATTGAGAATCTGTCCCTGATTTAATGGGAACATTGATCTAATAGATCAGCAGTCATTTGGAATAGATCCTCATTAGTTCCATATCTAGCTGTAAAAGTTCCAGAGCTTATCTATAAGAGTACCAGATCTAAATATAGATTTCAAGAGCTATGTCCAAAAATGTGATGACTTGAAATAGTATGGTGGAGTTCTAGAACTAACTATGATGGATCTAAAATAGATTTTATAGGTTTCAAAACTAACTATGATGATTTTGGAACAGATTTTGTAGGTTTTGGAACTAATCTAAATTGAGTCCAATGCTTCCAAAAACATGAAATCCACTTAATATTTGTTATTTATCCTAATGATGACCTATTTTATTTCAAAACTAGAATTTTCCAACACACTTGTTAGGAATTATAGGTCTTTTAAAATGTTAGAATCAAAATCAACAAAAGATGCATAATCACATCCTAACTCATCTCAGATCAAAATAAAAGTTACAAAATGCAATCAAACTTAATAGAAAGAGAGAGTAAGATGAGGTCATTTATTATAATTTTATTGGGCATATCTTGGCCTTATCACAAACATGTATTACTTAGCTCCTAAAACGTTCTTTCATGTGAGATATAACTCCATTAATCTTCTCATTTAGATTTTTCTACCATAGAGCCAACTATGCCTAAAAATGCTTGGAAGGGAAACTTTTCACATCCATATATTTTGATTTGATTCATCACATTACCTAAAATTTATCACATATCAACTAGGAAAAAATTTGAACAAACCCATATTATCATCTTCTCCTAAAGCTACCACACATGTAAAATATGACTATATCAAACTTCTTGAAAGACTAACTTTGCACTTATATATCTTATGTTACCATTAATCAAATGAATATGAATTTAGTTTATATAAATTATTCATAAATTTAATAAAAACTATATGAAAAAATCCTCCTAACTCATACACACATGATAATGATGATGTCAGCAAACTGTCTAGTCAAATTTTATGCCACTAGACCTAAAATGTCTAGATGAAAATAATGAATAACCAGATGAAATCCATTCATGTACATAAGATAGAATCATTATTTAATTCTAATATGACCTATTTCATAACCTAAAATTACCACAATCATACCTAATCATTCCAAAATATAATATCAACCAAGTCAACTTTCAGCATACTAGGACAATAATATTGCACACTTTGTCATTATTACTTATACTAAAAAGACTCTTCATACACTCAATTAGACACCTCCATGTCCCATGAAATAATTTAAAACTCTCCAAAAATATCCCCTTTGTAATTGATGTAAAAAACCATAATATATAAATATATATCTCATCTTCATTCTCTTTCTTCAAGCACTCTCACAATAGGAACTTTCTCTCCCTTTGACACAATGAAAACATCAACTCAATCTGATCCTAAGGACCTAAAAATACCATAAATAAGACAGGAATACCTTATAAAAATGATAAAAACTCATTATTACCTTTATCCTACCTTTTCTTTTCCTTGACCACTTCCTCTTACCATATGCCAATACTCTCTTCAACCAAGAACTACAACCAATGAAGAAATAACACACAAAAGTACTAAAATTTGATGAAACTCACCAAGAAACATCTAGAGGGAATCTACATAATATTTATGAGTAATTATACATCCTGAGAAACTTTATATCTCCACACACCATGAAGAAACACCACACAGGCTTACTAGCCTTTTCTTTTAAGTCGGCTTTGGAGTAATGCTCATGAACTTATTTCTCACCATTAACCAAAATACCTTATATTTATTAAAAGAGAAATAAGTGACACCCAAACATTTTCTTATATACCCAAATGTATAATTTTACAATGCTTTGGTCATAATATCTACAAGTTGTTCTTTTGTAGGCACATACTCCAACTTAACACTTTGATTACTCACTTGTTCTCTCAAGAAATGACATGTAATAGGAATGTGATTAGTTTTTTAGTGCATAAAAAGATTATTTGAGATAATAATTGAACTATTTTTATCACAATAGATATTATAAGGTCCATTTTATACCACCTTATAAGCTTCCAATGTTTGTTTCATCTACATGACTTGCATGCAATAAAAAGAAGCTACTATATACTCACCTTCTATAGTTGATAAATACACTAAGGATTGCTTCTTGATTATCCAAGAAACCAAGAATTTTCCCATGAAGAAGACCCCACCACTATTATTCCTCCTATCATCCACACATCTTGCTCAATTTGCATCAGTATATGATTTTAAAGTGAATTCCTTACTCTTAGGAACCATAAACCATACTCTATGGTCCATTTAAGATACCTTAAGATCCTTTTGAATTATTTCAATTGAGATTCTCTTGGATCATATTGAAACCTTCCTACAAGACCAACTATTTGCATGATATCAAGCCTAGAAGCAGTAGATTACAAAATATTTCCAATCATGGATCTCTATAAAGTTTGATCAAGTTTTGGTGAGTCATCTAGTTTATTTAACTTGTATCTTGTGATCATTATAGTACCTATTGGTTTACAATACATCATGTCAAACTTCCCTAGCATATCCTTGATTTATTTATCTCATGAAATGAATATCCTGAATCAATTTGATTAATTTACAATTCTAAGAAAAAATAAATTTCTCCCAACATTGATTTTTTAAATTGAGCTTATAGTATCTACAAACTCTTTACTCATATATCATTTTCATATCTAAAAACTATGTCATCAACATATACAACTACCATCAATTGATGATTACCCTTTGTCTTAATGTATAAATTACTATTATCTACACCATTTTTAAAACCTTGACTCAAAAAATACTTATCTGACCTATCATACCAAGATCTAGGATCTTGTTTAAGACCATCAAGAGCCTTCTTAAATTTACATATAAAATATTCATTATTTGACATGAAGTATGTTTTAAGTAACTCAATGTAGAATATTTCTTCTTAGTTACCATTCAAGAATGTAGATTTCACATCCATTTGGTATACCTTAAAACCTTTGAAACATGCATATGTCAAGAAGATTATAATTTCTTACATTATTACCACAAGATCAAAAAAATTATCAAAATTTATTCCTTCAACCTGAGCAAATCCTTTACACACTAATCTATCTTTGTTCCTTATAACTTCTCCTTTCTCTTTCATCTTATTTTTGAAAACCCACTTGGTACATATCACATTTTTATCTTTTATCCTAGGAACTAAATCCCATGTTTAATTTATTACAATTTTTTCAAGCTATTCATCCATTTTATCAGCCCAAATTTCATCTTTGCTAGCTTCTATGAATGTTTTGGGTTCAATCATGGACAATAGATCTGAGTCTTGTTGATTCTGATTGATAAACATTTTCCTTCTAGTCTATATACTTATACTAACATTTCCAATAACTTGAGAGATTAGATGATATTTTTTAAATCTTCTAGATGGAGCTTTAGAGTCTTATCTTTATTTCTCCTCTTCATCTTCAAAATTTATTTGGATATATAACTCATCATTTTTTGTAATAGAATTATGAATTAAGTTATTTGCTTGCAATTTTGACTTTTTGACTCTATGTCTCTTCTATCCTTACATTTTAACTTTCAAAAAATTAGTGAAATCTCTTGTTGAAGTACCTATAAGTAATATTGATATAAGATTAATCTAATAAGATGGCCTCATTAGATATTGAATCAAAGTTTCCAAGACTCTCTTCATCTCCTTTGATGATGCACATACTCCTAAACACTCTAAAATGTTGACATTAGCTACACTATTCTTCCATAACTCATAAGGATTATTATCACCATTTACTTTGATTTGAATCCTGTTTAGAATTTAAATTAAAGTGTTGGCTACCTCTTCCAAATAACCATCTAATAGTTTGGAATCTTGAAGCATGGTTTTACTCATCTCTTGAACAATCCTATTCTTCCATTTAATAACACCATTTTGTTGTGGTGTTCTATCAGTAGGATATTATCTCCTTATCCCTTATTTTTCATAAAAATCATCAAATTCATGAGACCAAAACTCACCTCCTCTATCTGATCTTACACACTTTATTTTTGATCCTTTATCATTTTATATAGGTGATTTTAATGCCATTAATGTTACAAAATCTTCTAATTTTTCTTTAAGAAAAACTATCCAAGTCATCCTAGTAAAACAATTAATGAGAATTATGAAGTAGTTATTACCTTGAATACTTTGGTTTTTCATAGGTCCATATAGATCAATGTGGATCAACTCTAATGGATTTGTAGTAAATAGATCCTTGGATTTTTATCTTCTTTTATTTTGTTTCCCATGAAGACATGCCTTATAAAGATATTGAGGAATCTTAGAAATATCGGGCATATGCCTTACCAACCCCTTTGAATTGATATTTACCATATTATAAAAATTTATATGTCCAAGCCTTATATTCCAAATCTATCTTTCTTCCAATTGAATCATGAATAGCTTCTTCTTCTTCGATTCATGGAATACATACATGTTATCTATTTTATAGACATTTTCAACTAATTTTCAAGCCTTTCTTACTTCACATACATCATCATGAAAAGTTACAACATTTCATTGCTTGCACATTTGGATCACAATTAAAATGTCATTTTTCAAACCTTATACATATAAGACATTCTTAGTCCTATAATTACCATTATCCAAACTCATAATACTTTTTCCAATTATGTTATCATATTTTTTGTCACCAAATCTCACTTAACTAAGGTTAGTCTTCCCAAGAGAGATAAACCTAATATTATCTCCTATGATATGACTTGAGCATCCATTATCTATGAACCATCTCTTATTCTCATATTTTTGAGTATACAAGAATGTTTGAACAAACATTTACACTTCTTTTGGTAGATCGCTTAAATTCTGCTTCTTTTATTATTTAATCTTAGACTTAGTCTTCTTAAACCATTTTATGGTGTCAATGACCTATATATCCTTTTTTCCAAAAAGGTATTTTGTAGTTTTTGTATATATGAACTCTTTGGCTATAATTGTATCCTATAATATTCCTTTTGATCTCTGGAGAGAAAGCACAATCCCTATATCTATAGCCAAATTGATTGCAAGAGAAGTGGTACCCATTGAAGACATCATTCAAAATTGACCTTCCTTTCTCTTAATCTTTACCTATCCATGAATTTTCATTTTTAAACCTTTTAGTGGAGATAAAATCACTTTTTCCTTGGATGATATCACATATGAGTAATTCATGACTTTATTTCCAACTATTCCTTCCTTTCATTGAGACCTTTAACCATCATAACCTACATATTTTTACTATTACTTCTAAATATTTCACTTACATCTTCACATCATCCATACTTGAATTGATTTTTGATAAAGCACATTCTATCTAGTCTTGAATAAAATCCACAACCTCTTTGTCAACCATTTTACCTTTGATCACCTTCAAGTGGTTAAACTCGTAAGAAGGACCTACTCTGATACCAATTATTAGAGTTACAATCACTGAGGGGGGTGAATAAATGAGCCCAAATATTTCAATTTCAATTACAATCCTTTCAAACTATTAAACACTCATCATATATCATCTTGATCAAGCAACATTAACAAGAGATATCATTCATTTAATGCATACATAAGATCAAACATGTAAAACATAGTTCTTGTGGTAAACCCTAACGGAGAATAAAATCCACTCTCAAGCCTAAAAAACATGGAATAATTATACTATAAGAGATTAAAAACAAGAGACTCATCAGTTCCTTATGATCAATAACTTAGGTGAATTCTTTCTGACCTAAAGCCTTTAGTGAAACACTTGTTACACAAGGAACAACTACCCCTAAGGAAGGTCATGTCCTTCAGACCCTCCTATGAAATAAATACCTCCATCTTAGAACTAATGTGTTTAAAACCTAATGATGGATCTCTATTTGTATAACCCCTACACAAACTCCTTATCTATCTCATATAGGGCCTCTCACATAGGCATGCCATAATATCTCTCCTTCATTCAAACTATCCTCATATGCACACTTAAACTTCTTTGCATATCCTCAAACTAATAGAGCATTATTATACCTTCATAATTATGACCTACATGTCATAAACTTAGTGCTCAATCTACTATGCACATCAAACCATCCATAGGTCACACTTACTATCCTTATTCCTTCACATAGTCTTCTTATACAAGCCTTTCCTAATCTTTCAAGTCTAGAAATCATCATCTTTTATTTCATTATTTATAGAAAATAAATGATTATCAACACCTTAGTTGGCCATTAGGCATGCCTTAGACCTTAAATGTTCTAACATGTAAATAAATGAATCAAAAAAATCTAGATAGGTTGGCCATATCATCTATGGGTCACCCTTAATCAACTACACCTTTCAATCAGGCCCTTGTAGCTCTTATAGGTCTCATGGATACCTATTCACCCTTTTAGCACTTTATTGAGCGAAAAAAGAATATAGAACTACTTTAAATTTCATATTTACAATCTAAATAACCATTTTGACATCCTCAAATGATCATAGTGATCTCTACTCACTTTTGTGAATTTTTAATCAGCTCAAATAATGACCTTGTACACAAGAACACCTTAAATGAACATATAGTCAACTTATTAAGAATTATTTATACTCAATATTAATTGATCAAACCTAAAAAAACCATATAGATGATCTTCATGGAGTTTAAAATACTCTTCAATATATAAGTCATCATAAAACATCCAAACATCATCAAAATAAGCATAAATATCCCTCTCAAGTTACTTACAGAACTTAGTCAAACACATAGTCAAATTTAGACCTTCGTAACTTTATTTGTAAACAATTTCAAATATTTAAATATATATTTCCATATTCACCTTGGATTCTTCTACAAATTGACTTTTTACACCATGAGAAAATCCTACTTGGATCAAAAGATAAGGCCCAAAAACCAAACATTGGTCTTTCCTTTATTAAATTTAAATATTTGAATTCAAATGGTCATAGTTAAACTTCAGTCATTTAAAATGCATCTTGTGCCCTTGAATCTTAGATAAAATACACACCATAAATCTTATTTTAACTTTAACTCATATTTAACCACTTCCCAAATGTTAAACCTTAGACAATTGACCTAATATTGTGCAATCTAGCAACTTTGACCTCATGTGATCCATTGATCTCTTCGAGATTATCTTTGCTTTAATAATGCTATACAATTTTCAGTTTGATCTCTTGAATTTAATACACAACATTAACCTTGATTAGTATAAACATCCACTCTCCATTTAGCTTATGAAGAATTTTGGTCTTTACCTCTACCCAATGTTAAACATCAAACACTTATCCTCATCTCGTTGCTTAATGAAACATTAGAAGAAACTTGCTCTATTGATCCTTTTGTAAGGAACTCAATTTTAAAATTCATTAAGTAATGAACCCTTTGACTCATTTGAATTGATACACTCCATTTATCTTGATCTATATGAACTCCCATGAGTCATAGGATCTCTATTTGGTCGTAGTCTTTATCCTTTGCAAATTTGGCTAAGTATGAGGACCATTGTTATTTGCTTGGAATGTCAAATTTTAATAGTTATATCTTTTACTTTGCTCAAATTCATGTTCTAAAATTTGGACCATATATTCTCCTTTAAAAGAAGAATTCAAAAATGTATTACACATATCCTAAAACCTTTTTACATATGAGATATAATGCCATTAATCTTCTCACTCATATTTTTCTACCATAGACCCAACTATTCCAAGAACTACCTGGAAGGCCAACTTTTTGTTTTGATGTGATTCATCTGATGCCCTCAAAGTTATCACATATCAAGTAGGAATAAAATTTAACAAAATCATACTATCAAATTATCCTAAAAAACTATTGAAATTAGTATTTTCACCCCAAAGGAGGTGCCTAGATCTCCTCATCGAGGTGTCACAATGGAAACATCCCTCTTTTTATGGATGACAATGTTGAGAGATGAATCTCTAGAAGAAATAGTTCCCTTGATGTACTCTTTAAATTACTTTCTTACCTATCAACTTATGGATGAAAAGGGTTAAGAAATCAGTAAAGAAAACCAAAAGGTGATGCACCAATGTTTAATATCCTCCTATTTGATTGAATATATACTACTTAAATACAAACAAGGTTTTTCTTACACACAACTCAAAACTCAAGATGCATTATCACATCAATGTTTTGTATGTTAGATTCAAGAATGTATTTGGTACTTAAGAGAGTAATAGATGATTCCATGAGGAAATATAGTCATAAACCACATCTAATACACCTATACACTTAGAAAACAATACTAACAAAGACCTAAAACAATATCTTTTCTACACACTTGGTAGATAATTAAGGATAACATGTTAGAAAAGAAGATCTTCTGCTAGACAAGACCAACAAGATTACACTAACACTCAATTGAATATCATGTAAGTATGAAAAATCACTTGTTTACTCCTTCAAGAGTCCTTTAAGTACAAAATTGGCTAGGGTTTCACCATCAAACAATAAAGGTTTCCCAAAAAGAGGCAAAAGAGTCTATATTTATAGCCTTTGAGAGAGAAACACGGTAAAGGAAGTCCAAAGGTCACTTTTACACATGTAAATTAAATAAAGTAGGTTAAAATTGAATTATAAAGATATTTTAAATGATACATTTAATGTTATGGGGTCCAAATGACAATACAACTCATGAAACTAATGAAAAGTGTCTCAAAATTCCTTATCCTAGCTCAAAAAATTACCTTCATAATTTGGACCTATTTGAACATCCCAACACTAAATATGGGTAGATATGATGATGGGATTAATAGGGTAGTCCTTTAGGCATGAAATTTCATGCATTGGTTGTACTCTTACTCCTTTAGAAACTCCTAAAATGAAGCAATCATTGTTTATAGTCTAGAAAACTCCTTGTTTTAGTCAACCCTCACACTTGACCTCAAAAATACCTTCATTTTTCAATTAAAATCCATGGGAATAGGGTGAGTGACACCTAGAAAGACCCTCCATGGTCTTGGACTTCTCAAATTCACCTAAAAAAGACATCCATTTGAGTTTTCCACACTTTTCACTCTTGTGCTCACTATGCCAATTTTTATTGGCTGAAAGGAGAGCTCTATTTAGGACATTTATAATTTTTTCCATTGAATAAAATTATACCATAGGGATATATAATAGTTATTTATCCCCCCTCCAAACTTTATTTCATCTTCTTAGACCTCCTAGAACCTATAAAACACAAAAAATGGTGAGAAAAAAATTATTTTGCATGTTATTCATACAATTTTTTATAGATCATTTACATGGCTAAGATAATTATAAAGTCTTATCCATGTTACAATAGGTTTCATTTCCAAACTATGCCATTTTAATGGCTCTCCATGCTTGTTTTCTCCATCAAGTTTCTCTAAGGGTTTTTTTAGGGTTTTAGATTGCTTTCTACTCTTAACTATTATTCATAAATATGGCATGTTTAAATTCCAAAAAAATGAAACAAATTTGTTTCTTATGATCATTTATAACTCTTCCTAACCCATTTTGCTCCCATGTAGATCCTTAACAATGATATGAGTTTTACAACTTGACCTATCGATCTTGTTTCTCCACTTTCTTGCATGCTTGAGCTATCTCTAGGCCAAAAAAAATATTAATACAAGTTTATTTTCATAAAAAATATCATAAATATCTTAATTCACTCTAAAAACATTCCCAAATCATCTAGATAGCTCATCAATGACTAAAAATGAAGGTAGATCCCCAATTGGCTCAAAATCTCCTTGAGACATAATGGGCTTATTATACCCCCTACTAGTTTGGATCAGTTATGATACTCTAACATTATTAGGATGGTTTTTTATTCATTTTCACAACTAATTAATACTCAAAAATCCATCACATAACCTCTCAAACAATCCTTTCATCTCTTTTTCGCTCTTTTGCCAATTAGGCCTAGTAAAAGCTTGCCTAATTGGTCTATGTAAATGAACAATTAGGTCATCCTAAAGGGTTATATATTGTGTGAGTTATACTAATAATCCATAAATTTTCCATAAAAATCCTCTTATGTTAATTTAATATCCCAATTCCTCATCTTAAGTCCTTTACTCATTATGACACCCTTTACCTATTTTGTCAAAGTTCTTATTTTTATTAGTGGCTGATCTCTGAGACAAAAGAGATAGATATATCCCTCATCCCCATGTAAAAATTAAACTATTTTGAGTTTTATATGGTATTTATTATTATATTTACATAATTTAAAGGTCATAATCCTTCATTTAGGCACCTAACTAACTCAATTTGTCTAAAAAGGGGCTAAAGACCCTATTTTCCTACATTTTCCTCCAATTCCACCTATGGATGACCTATCCACACCAATTACATGATTATATACTATTTAAAAATTATCCTCGCCTTAAATTTTTTCTTATTTATCTTTTAAACCATTTCAAACCCTTTTATTATAGTGTTTTTTACCTTTGCTCATTGGATTAAGAGCTCTCCTAGAGAGTTGTATAGACTGATGCTCATTCGTTAGGTGACAAAAAAATTTGGACACTTTGGTAATGTTTGGGAGTTTTTAAAACACTTATTTAACCATAATTAATCATTTATTTGTCATTTAAAACCTCTCCTTACCTCTAGATAGTCCATGTCTAATTTTTCTCCTTGTTTACTTATGCCTTGTTGTTAGTGAAAATAGGGGTCTAAAACCCTGTGTAAGCTTTTTTTTTCATTTTGGAAAGGTTTATATACATTAAAAACATGATAAATAAGGTTATTTTTCAATTATTTCACAAATATTTATATCCAATATCACACTAGCGTACCTCTTTACCATTAAGACTAGTTCTTACCTGCAGGACTGGGACACTCTTAATATTACCCTATTATAGGTGATCTAGGGTTGTTTGGAGCTTGTTTTGGGTGTGGTGATATCCCTTGATATTAACTTGAAATTAAAATTATAATTATTACATAATAATCCTTCCTTTAAATCCTTCAAGTCATCTTATTGCATAAATCTTGTAGTTACTGCTCAATTTGGGATTTTCTACCAACAAACCTACTTGTAGGTGAGAACAAGGGCTTGGTTGGGATGTTAATAATGAGAAAAGGTCTTTTAATACACATATATTTACCCACACTCTATAAAACATCACTTTCACTTTGGATAAAATAAAACCACACAAAATGTGCACAAACCATTCATGTTTCTTGTTTAACTTATCTAAGTAGATTGAGACACTTGTAGGTGTCATTTCCCTGCCTGAGGGTACCTATAGATATCCTAGGAGGTGAAAATGACAGCATATTAACCTTTATATTGATTAATTTTGTCCCATTTTGTCTTCTTATACTATTATATACATTCAATCCATGTTCTTATGCTTGGAATTGTCCTTCAAGGTGACAAAATCCATTCACCACTACAAGCCCATAGACATCATTAAGGTTTCTTAGTGTGTTTGAGGCCCTAAAAAACCATCTTTATCTTGTCCTTTCATCCTAAAATTTTTAATGGTTCTTTTCCTATGATAGTTATATAAGTTTCACCCTTATATATGTTTCAAAATACCTTGAAAACATATTTTAGAAGGTCCACCAAAACCTCTTGGAGCTCTATTTTGCTCTTTTAGGGATTTCATCCCTAAATTCAGTCCTTGGCCTTCCAATTGGTTTCATGCTTCCATTTTTACTTATATGTATTTTTATGGGGACACTATGGTTTCTTTGTCATGAAAATTGAAAAATGAAGTATGAAATTACTTTATCCCTTCTGTACACACCTAAACCTCATGTTCAACCACCTATGGAAGGTTGTTTTGAGAATCAAAAGAGTGGACTGGGTGTGGAAAGAAAGAACCATGAGTATAAATGATAATTCATATTCCTTTTATGAACCTTGAAATTCATTTCAATAAAAATAATAAATTTTGGTCCCCATCCATCTCTCCTTACACCAGCATGATGTCATGAAGGGCCTATAGATGAATGTTTTAGGTAGAATATGTGGGTAGAGTATACAATTGAGGTAAACATGGTGGTTAAATAGCTCAGAACTACCCAAATGACATATTAAATATTCAATCATGTGACCTCCATATTTATAAACTTGGAACTAGCTTTAAAACACCTATTATAACATAAAGATCCCCTGCATATACATGGAATTCAATAAATAATAACCTTTCATGACTGAGATAGCCTGGGACATGAGAACATGGTAAAATTTATACCTCCTTTATCATGAAAAGGGGAACCTAACTCAACCTAAAAATTATTTATAAAGCTAAAACACCTCTATTACCACCTCATATATATGATGAACAATTTTATGCTTGGAATTTAATTGAAACTAGGCATGAAGTTGGCAAATAGAGTAAGACAAGATTACAAGCTACTCAAAGAATTCCATGGTGAGATAAAACATGAGAGGAAGTACTGATATGATCCAAGGAAACTCTTTCCTAGTTGTATGAAACCTCTACAAGTGAAAAAATTAGCAAGAAAGGGACATCTTAGCTAGAACTACACCTCATGGTACCTCCTCACAATATGCACTAAAACACACATCGAAAAAATATGAAACTTAAAAAAAAAAATTGATACCATGTGATAAATATGTATACATCCTATGTAGCCAACATCACCAACCGGTTTGTATAGATTTGTTAGATATGGATCAAAATCTATAGGGTACACCAAAGAGCTATCAAATCTGCATAGTCAACTTGTTATCAATGGCTATTACAAAATATTTGACCAATATTCAAAATCAATATATTAATATTAAGGTATCCTAGTTTAATATCATATCCAAGAATCATTTTGTTTGAAACTACATGTGTTTCTTGTACTGAGCAAAACCTGAGGGTCACTCTAGTCTACCAAGAAGAGCAAGAAATGTGTATAATGTTTTTGGCATCCAAATGACTGTTTTAAACCAAAAAAAATTTTTATGTGAGTTTTATAAAGATTAGTATACCCCCATGATATTTCACATGTGACACACTTCCTTATGTGCCATACAAGTGCCATCCCACTTTTTCAATTGATTTCTATAATTTTAGTTAGGTAACCTACAAATATCTAATGTATCTAAAATTTATAACATATAAAATGACCTATTATACATTTTAAATCAAAATATTACACCTAATCACCTTGGTAAATGTTCTATTTTCATTAATGACCCCTATAAGTACATAAAATGACCCTGAATAGATAAATTGATTAATGTGACTAAGACTAAAACTAATATGACCTAAAATGACATCATATAGAAAGTAATAATTCATATTAAAACATATTATGACCCATTAAAATGTTTAAAATCAGAAATTTTGCGTAGGGGTTCCTAAATTTGACCAAAAAGTCAATTTTGGTCAACAAAATGGTGACTCATAAGGGTAGTACACCTACTATACGAAGGACTGGTAGCCTTATACTAATAAGGGCCAATGGAGACAATAGATTCTCAAATCCAAACAATAATAAATTTTATAGAAACAAACATAAAATAAACACACCACACCAACAAAGCAAGACACAAAGTAACACAAGACACAAGACAACACTCACACATGTGTTAATCACTTAGGGAACACAAGCAAAGCTAGAAATTATATATAAGGAGAGAGGAGAACCTTAGTAATAATTTTTTGATATATATCCCATTGATTGGGATATGAATCTCCTCTCCATCCAACCTTGAGAGTTGGAAAGCATTATGTTGCTTGCATTATGTGATCAGTATGGACCACTCCATAAAACATCAACCTTTATGTGTCTTCTAGGTTTAGACCTATCTTCATCCCATTTTATAATAATTTATCCCTATTTTAAAATACTTGGTATTTATTTTTTGTAAAATTATATCTTTTTTTGATCTTGGTGAGCTCTCACAATTAGCATAGCTTAATCTCTGTCTACTCAATCTCTATCAAGTCACGTAACCTAAATTCTATTATCTCATTCTCCATCAATTGAAGTTGATAAGTGAGGTCCAATTTTATTATTTCAAGTGTAATATGTAATATAGCTTCTCTCCCATAGACAAGTGTGCATGGCAAGTTTCCAATAGCTCTTTTTGGTGTGATCCTATTAGCCTAAAGGGTTGTCTTCAACTTGGAATGCCAAGTCCTTTAATTCTCCTCCATTATCCTCTTTATGATTATAATTAGATTCTTATTAGTGGAATAAATTATTCCATTCCCTTATGGATAATATTTTTAGGAGGTGCTATGATAGATGCCATGCTTCAAAGCCCATTCAATTGTCTTTGTTCCAAGAAAAGCCACTACATTATTTAAAATTATTGTTGATGGAGCCCCAAACCTTGTTACTATATCATCATAGAAGTATATAACTAAGTTTTAATTTTACTCATTTAGAGATACATCCTCCACCCATCTTGTAAATTAATCTATAGCAGTCAACACCCATTTGTAACTAGCACTAGAAGGTGGATTGATTAGGCCTATGAAATCCAAACCCCATTCCATAAAGGGTGCATAAACTTGAATTAGATGAAGAGAAAAGGTAGAAATATTTTTTTCTATCAAGGAGTGAACATTTTGGGAACTTACTTTCCCATCAATTTGTGTATTTCAATATATTATGCGAAAAGTATCCAGCCCTCATAATTCTATCAGTTATGCTTCTTATAGCAAAGTGGCCACCAACTAGTCCACCATGAAACTCAAATAGTACATTATCAATTTAATAAGAGTCAATACACATTAATGACACACATAAAAATAACTTCCTAAATTTTTTTCCATCAATAAGTACATAATTAATGGATTGCAATATAATGTACCTTCTTCTAGCTCTATCTATGCCTTGTGGACACTCAACAATTTGAATAAAATGGATCATGTCTTGTATGTAACTTCTCATTGATGAATGTGAATATATAATAATGTCATCATGGAGTGCCAATAACAACCTATTTTTTCTCCTTAAAATATGAAGCAAGATGCTCACATAACCCCTCCCTTTCACTATCTTGGTTGTCTTGATTTCTACATCATATTCCATCACTTTTGTGATCCAACCATCCCTCTTTTCATTCAAATATCTACTTAAAATGAAGCATTTAACACTAGGATTATGTATAAATATGTTAATATTTTTTTTAGACAACATATGCCTAAACTTATTTACACTCCTCATAACTGAAACTACTTGCTTCTCAACATAGGTATATCTTACCTCACAGCCCTCCAATCCTTGACTAAATAAGGCAATAAGTCACTCCAAGTTCTCTTTGTGTAATTGAGTAAGAATGGCATAAATTACCTCATCATTTAAAAAAGTATATAAACTAAATTACTTTGATAAATTATGACTTTCAAGGGTTGGATCTTGAGCAATGGCTTGTTTAATCTCTTCAAAAATTCCATTCCTCCTTCTTGTCCAAGTGAACACTTCATCTTTTCTTAGAATGGAGTTTAGAGGCTTGACCAAGTTATAAAAATTAGGAATGAATATCCTTATGAAATTGATTTTCCTAAAGAAACTTTGGAAACTTTTCTTGTGTTTAAACAAATACAATGTAAAGATGGCACTCACCCTTTCAAGATCTATGGATAAGCCCTTCTTGGAGACAATGTGTCTTAATAGTTTTCATTCACAAACAAAAAACAAAAATTTATTTGGGTTTATATAAATCCTAAACTCTCTAAAATTTTAAAAAATATGTGTTAGGTGATTCAAGTGATCCTTTGCATCTTTAGAAAAAACCATGATGTCATCAAGATATACAAACATAATGTCATTGATTAGTTCTTGAAAATCCATATCCATTGTATGTTGAAATGTAGCTCCAACATTAGATAATCTAGAATTCATTTTAATATAAGCATATTTAATCCAATTATTAGTAAAGTTTGTCTTATATTGGTCACTTTCTTTTACCAAAATATGATTGTACCTAGAATACCCATCAAGGAGAGAAAACCTTTCACTACCTACCACAACTTGCAAGATTTGTTCCATGGCAGGGAGGGGATAATTATCCTTTAGGGAAACACTATTCAATTCCATAAAATCAACACACAACCTGAGCTCTCCATTATTCTTCCTAATAGGGACTAAGTTTTCCAATCAAGATGAATGTTTAATAGGAAATATGATTTTGGACTTGATCAACTTAGTGAGTTCTTTCCTCATGAGGGGATCAATCGTAGGATTGATTGGTATTTGTCTTTGATTTATATGCTTGGAATTTTCATCTATATATATGGTATGTTGAGCTAAGTATGGATCAAAGCCTTTCAATTCAACATATTCCCATGTAAAGACATAAAAAAACTCCTTACATAACTCAACAAAAGAATTCTTCTCTTCACTAGTATATACATTTCCAAGTCGAAGCAACTTGTCCTTGAAGAATTTTACTTTCTCATAGTTATCATGCTTGTTATATATTCTTACCTTCTCTTTCTTCAGTTGGTCATCATCATTGAATATGATCTCAAGAGTGACTAGGCCTATAGGAGTTTTTTCAGACTTCAATTGGACAATATACCCTCAATATTGTTGTTGTAGTTTGGATTGATTCCTGTCAGAAAACTTAGCCTCTTCTTTAAAAAAAGTGCTATTTTTATCACTATCAAATACTTTCCAATTAATGACATTATTTAGTATGTAAGGCCATACAATCACCTTTAGATGAGATTGGTTCTTATCCTATTTTATCCCTTTTAGCACATCAAACTGAGCTCCAATTTCTGCCAACTTATCAACATGATTTTTGTCTTCTCTTGGAATATATGTGATGTTGAAATCTTATAAATATTATATAAGATCCCATACTCTATGCTTATAGGACTTAAGCAAAGATTTCTTGGTCAAATTCTACTCTCTCACTTGATTTACAACTAAATCACTATCACCAAACACTTCCAATTCCTTGACACCTCTTTTCCTTATCCACTCAAGGCTATAAATGAGGGCCTCAAAATATTCCACATTAAAATTACATGATAAATGAAATCTAAATGTTTAATAGTAAATTTATTTAGGAGAAACCAACATTGATACACCATCTACCCCAATCTTAATTCTTGATCCATCAAATAAAAGCTTACATAAGCCATCTATACCTTCACATGGTTTCATCAAATTTGGAATTAAAGAGTCCTCCTCATGCATAAAATACACCCCAAGACCAACTTATTCCATGAATTTTTAAGTATCATGTTCATAATTTTCATCTCCCCATTCATCTAAGGACAAATCATAAACTCCTTTTAGGGAAGATGTTGGAGATTGGTCTATGTGGAGTTCTTATTCATCAATGATGGTATAATTGAAATTTACCACTTTAGGTGTGTAAGGATCCAAGTGGTTATGATGAATAGTTTCAGATTCAATCTTACCTTAGTATCATACTTTGTCCTAAACACCATGTAAGACCAATTAACTTCTAAGTATCCACCTATCTTAGTTGCAAAATCTCTTAACAAGCAAAGGGAAAAGTATGGAGGTAAATATACCAAAACCACATGATGAGAAAAAAAAAGGTAGAGCACTCATATAGGATCAAATTCAAATCTTTAACTACACCCAAAGTTTTGGCTAGTGATCTATCCAATTGAAAGCCTCCTTTAGTCATTGGTTCATATTTGAGGCCTAGTTTATCCACTATACACTTGGGCATAACTGAAGTTCTAGCCCCATTATCTATGATGCAATTATGAACTAATAAATAACAAATTATTAGAGATAGGTATAAAGTTAGATTTTTTTCATTCTTCTTCACTTAACCATATATAAGTTGAGCTCCATTAACTAGGACAACATTCTCATTTCTAGATGAGCTAACTTGCTTAGCTAATCCTTACAATTCATTTTGGAGCATATCTTTCTACCCTACTATTATAAAATAATCCCACAATGAAATGTTCATGTGTAGCTTCTTTATCTAGTTCACAACATTAATGGAAGAATTTCTCAACTTTGGGGGCTCCTTAGAAATACTAACTCCTTATGTTGTAGCTTGTGAATGTGGGTGAATATGAATTATCTTTACATTTTGAAAATTATAACCATATTTCAGCTCTAGGAATTTGATTTGACACACTCAACATTAGAGATGATGTGGGGACCCAAATAGGTCCTTGAGTTGTTCCTTATTTCTCTTCAACACCCTTTTTCTTAGACCTAGTGTTATAGGCAACACTAGTATTTATATTGATTGAATCCCCCAAGTGATTAACAGAACAAAAATCTCCATCCAAATGATTTATGAGGGTAGAATGAGATTATGCTTGACCATTATCCATTGTAATTTGTATTGGTCCCTCAAATCTTGGGACTTGGGAATCTTGCTTGCCTAGTATTTCCATGGTTTGATTTTACATTTCATTTGCATAATTAAATGGTTCTTGATTTTTCTCAAAATATGGATAGCATGGTTGTTATTAAACCAAGTTTTTTTGGGTGGGAACAAGAGCCTGTAAAGGATGAGGGAGCATTAGGATTTTAGCTTTTATAAGGCCTAACATGAGTGATTTTATCTTGTTCTTGCATGTTGATTTGAAAAGGGGGTTTATTAGTTTACCCAAACTGATTTTAGGGTTAGTATGGCCTATAACCTTGGGATTATTGCCTTTTGATGGAAACCAACTCATTAGTGACACTTTGGATCAAGATTTAAACTTCATGAATCTCATTTGAAGTGTAAATGGTAGGCCTTTCTTGACTGAGCAAAGGAGCTAAAGTGGTCTATGTAACTTGGCTAAGAGGCTACAAATTAGGGAATAATGGCATTGGTTTCCTAGGAGTAATATTCCCCACTTGAACAAGATAATTATCAACATTAATGTCTATCTCATAGGTATTATTTAGTGTATTCCCACCCATGGATTGGATCATCATGGCTACATCACTATTCAATGCTTTTAGATAGTATAAGAATGCATAGTTTGGAGTAGGTCTCATAAGGGCTAGGATCCTATCCCATGCTTTTTGAAATATAGTGTTGACGTCTTGGATAAAATCTTGTGGTTACCTCTTGATAGTGGTCAATTTATCAGCTAGAGATAAATTATCACTCTTTTCTTCAAACTTCTTAGTTAATAGATCTCCTAGTTCATCCCATGAACCAATATAATTTTTTGGTAGAGTCCCATACCAATCCAAATCTTTTACTTTGAAAGAAAATGATAATAACCTAATAGCCACATTTTATTAAATGATAGTATGGATACTGTAGAAGTTTGATATGTTTTTAATGTGTTCAATGATATTTATAAGAACCATCTCTACTAAAATATGGAACAATCTTAAGGGTTTCTCATAGAATTTAGTCATATTGGGCAACATTCAAAGGACATGGCTTGGTGAATGCTACAAAAGGTTGAGTTGCTAGCCATTTATGAATGTGAAATTTAAGAATTAGGGATTAAAATAAATAATAACTTAGACTTATCAAACACCAAATATCTTGAATAAGGATGGGTGTTCATAAACCTAAACCTTATAAAAGAATATAAGTGTAATTAAATAAACTCAAAGGGTGTACCTTTAGAAACAAACCTAGTGATCACCTTTGGCATTAAAAAAATGGAATTATAAGAAACCAAAGAGTTGAAAACTTTAGTGGAGTCACTAGGTACTAAATGTAGATGCTCTTATAGCTTCTATTATGCCAAGACGAGCACTAATCTTGGACAATCATCTAGGACTTAGAATCCCATCAGGTGTGTAAAAAAACTATTGACTCTTAGATTTTCACCCCAAAGGAGATGCCTATCTCTCCTCATCCAAGTTTAAAAATTGAAAGATACTTATTGTTATGGATGACAATGTTGAGAGATGAATCTCTAGAAGGGCTAGTTCCCTTGATGCACTCTTTGAATTACTTTCTTACCTATCAACTTGTGGATGAAAAGGGTTAGGAAAATAACAAAGAAAACTAAAAAGTGATGCAACAGTGTTTAATATCCTCCTATTTTATTGAATATATACTAATTAAATACAAATAAAACTTTTCTTACACATAACTCATAACTCAAGATGCATTGTCACATCAATGTTTCATATGTTAGATTCAAGAAGGTATTTTATACTTAAGAAGGTAATGGATTATTCCATGAGTGAATAATGTCATAAAATACTTATAATTCACCTATACACTTATAAAATAATAATAAAAAATACCTGAAACAACATCATTTATGTACACTTGGTAGACAATCAAGGATAACATGCTAGAAAAGAAGATCTTCTATCAGACAACACTAACAAGATTACACTAAAAATCAATTTCATAACATGTAAGTAGGAAAAATCACTTGTTTATTCCTTCAAAATTCCTTTAAGTATAAAATTGGCTAGGGTTTCACCATCAAGAAATGGAGGCTACCCAAAAAGAGGCAAAAGAGTACATATTAATAGTCTTTGAGAGAAAAGCAAGGCAAAGAAAGTCAAAACATCACTTGTACACATGTAAGTTCATGAAAATAGGTTAAAATTTCATAGGAAGGAGATGTGAAATGATAAATGTAATGACTATGGGGTCTAAATGTCTATACAACTCATGAAACTGATGAAAAGTGTCTCAAAATTCCTTATCCTAGCTCAAAAAATTGCCTTCATCATTTGGACCTATTTTCACATCCTACCATTGACTAGGGATAGGTCTAATTATATTAATAATATAGTATTCCTTAAAACATGCAATTTGATGCATTGGTTGCATTCCTAATCTTTTGGAAACTCCTAAAAAGAAGCAATCACTATCTATAGTCTAGAAAACCCCTTGTTTCAGTCACCCCTCACACTTGGCCTAAAAAATATATTTAGTTTTCCATGAAAATCCATGGGAGGGGGGTGAGTGACACTTTGAAATACCCTTCATGGTCTTAAACTTCTCAAATTCACCTTTAAAAGACATCCATTTGAGTTTTCCACACTTTTCACTCTAGTGCTCATTATGCCAATTTTGACTAGATAAAAGGAGAGATCTAGTTAGGACACTTATAATTTTTTCCATATACTAAAATTACCATAAGGAGATATAATAATTCTCTATCCCCCTCCAAACTTGATTTCATCTTCTTAGACCTCCTAAAACCTATAAAACATAAAAAATGGTGAGAAAAACATTATTTTATGTGCTATGCATACAATTATATAAAAATCATTTGCATGGATGAGATATTGAGTTACTATTATCCATGATAAAATAGGTTTTATTTCCAAACTATGCCATTTGAATTGCTCTCCATGCTTTTTTTCTCCTATAGGTTTCTCTAAGTGTTTTTCTAGGGTTTGAGACTGCTTTCTACTCTTAACTATTATTCATAAATATGGTATGTTTAAATTTGAAATAAATGACTTTTGTTTTTAGTACCATATATAACTCTTCCTAACCCCTTTTTTTCCCATGCAAAGCCTTAACAAAGATATGAGTTCTACAAGTTCACCTATCGATCTTGTTTCTCCTCTTTCTTGCATGCTTGAGCTATCTCTAAGCCAAAAATAGTCTTATTAAAATTTTATTTGCATAAAAAAGCTCATAAATATCTTAATTCACTCTTAAAACATGACTAAATCATCTGGATAGCTCATTAAGGACTAAAAATGAAGGTAGATCCCCAATCGACTCTAAATCTCCTTAAGGCCTAATGGGCTTGTTATTCCCCCTACTAGTTTGGATCACTTGTGCTACTATAAAATTATTAGGATGTTTTATTATTTATTTTCACACCTAACTCATAAATCCAACACATAACATCTCAAACACTCCTTTCATCTCTCTTTCTCTCTTTTGCCAATTAGGCCTAGTGGAAGCTCACCTAATTAGACGGTGTGCATGAACAATTAGGTCATCCTGAACTGTTATATATTTTTTTAGTGTTAATAATCATTCATAAATTTTAAATATACATACCCTTATGTTAATTTAATATCCCAAGTCCTCATCTTAAGTCCTTTACTCATTTTGTCACCCTTTACTTATTTTTCAAAGTTTTGTTTTTCATGAGTGACTGATCTCTGAGACAAAATAGAGAGATATATCCCTCATCCCCATGTAAAAATTAAAGTATTTCGAGTTTTATAGGTTCCTAATTAGTCTCTTTACCAAACTAAAATTTCATACTCTTTTATTTAGGTACCTAACCAACTCAATTTGTCTTAAAAAGGGGCTAAAAACCCCTATTTTCCCACACTTTCTTCCAAATCCACCTGTGGATGACCTCTCCACACCAATTCCATGGTTATATACTATATAAAAATTCTCCATAGCTTAAAATATTCTCATGGATACTTAAAACCCTTTCAAATCCTTTTCTTATATAGGTTCTTGACCTTTACTCATTGGATTAAGAGCTCTCCTATATATTTGTATGGACTGATGCTCATTTATTAGGTGAGGAGAGCATTTGAATAGTTGGGTAATGTGTGCGAGTTCTTAAGAAAATTATTGAACCATAATTAAGCATGTATTTGTAATTTTAAACCTCTCCTTACCTCTATACAATCCATGTCTCATTTTGCTCCTTGCTTACTTATGCCCTGTTGTTAGTGAAAATAGGGGTCTAAAACCCTCTGTAAGCTTGCTTTTCATTTCAGAATGGTTTCAATACATTAAAAACATGATCACTAAGATGAGTGTTCACTTATTTCACCAATATTGAGCTCTAATATGACACTATTTCACCTTTTTACCATTAAGACTAGGTTCCTACCTACATGACTGGGACACTCTTTATACTACCCTATTGTAGGTGATCTAGGGTTGTTTGGATCTTGTTTTTGTGTGTGGTGAGATCCATTTATATTACCTTGAACTTAAAATTATAATTATTCCATAAATATCCCTCCTTTAAATCCTTCAAGGAATCATATTGCATAAACCTTGTAGTTACTACTTAGTTTGAGATCCTCTACCCCCAAACCTACTTGTAGGTGAAAATAGAGGATTGGTTGGGATGATAATAATTAGAAAAGGTATTTAAATCTACCTATATTTCTCCAAACTATCTAATCACATCATATTCACTTTGGATATACTAAAACCAAACCAAATGTGCATAAACCATTCTTTCTTCTTGTTCAACTTGTCTAATTGGGCTGAGACACATATAGGTGTCATTTCCCCACCTAAGGGTAATTGTAAATAACCTAGGAGGTGAAAATGACACCATCTTAACCTCTCTCTTGATGTATTTGGTCCAATTATATCTTCTTATACTATTATAGTCATTAAATCCATGTTTATATGATTATAAATGTCCTTCAAGTTGATAAAATCTATTCACCAGTATAGGCTTGTAGACAACATTAAGGGTTTTTAGTGTGTTTTGAGGTGTGTTTGAGGCCCTAAAAAAACATCTTTACCTTGTCCTTTCCTCTTAAAATTTGGAAAGGTCCTTTTCCTATGATAGGGATATAATATTCACCCTTTTATATTTTTCAAAACACCATGAAAACATGTTTTAGTAGATCCACCAAAACCTCCTAGAGCTTTGTTTTGCTCTTTTAGGGATTCCATCCCTAAACTCAGTCCTTGGCCTTCCAATTGGTTTCATTCTTCCATTTTTCCTTATAGGAATTTTTACAGGTCTAAAATGGTTTCATTGTCATGAAAACAAAAAAATTAAGTATGAAATTGCTTTAGCCCTTCTGTACACACCTGAATCTCATGCTCAACCACCTGTAAAAGGCTATTTTGAGAAGCAAAAGAGTGGACTGAGTGTGGACAGATAGAACCATGAGTATGAATGAGAATTCATATGAATTTTATGAAACTTCAAATTCATTTCAATCAAAACAAGAAATTGTGTCCCCCATCCATCTCCACTTACACTATCATGACATCATTAAGTGCCTGCATATGCATGTTTTTGACAAAATCTATGGTAGAGTATAGAATTGAGCTAAACATGGTGGTTAACTAGCTCAAAACAACCCAAATTCCATATTAAATATTCAATAATGTGACCTCCATCTTTATAAACTTGGAACCAACTTCCAAAAACCTATTACAACATGAAGATCACTTGTATGTACATGGAATTCAGTAGACAATGACATTTCATGACTGAGATAGCTTGGGACATAAGCACATGGTCAAATATAGACCTATTTTATCATGAAAATGGAACTTAACTCAACCTCTAAAGTATTTATAAATCCAAAACATCTCAATTACCACCTTATATATAGGATGAACAAGCTTATGCCTAGAATTCAACTGAAACTAGGTATAAAGTTGGCAAATAGAGCAAGACAATCTTGAATGCTACTCAAAGAATGCCATGGTGAAATCAAACATGAGATGAATTATTTATATGACCCAAAAACTTATGGTACATTCTTTCCTAGTTGTATGAAACCTCTACAGGGGAAAAATTTAGCAAGCAAGAGACATCTTAGCTAGAACTACACCTGGTGGTACCTCCTTGCAATATACACTACAACACACATCTTAAAACTATGAAACTTCAAACCAAGAGTGGATACCATGTGATAAATAAATATAAATCCTATGTATCCAACATCACCAATTGGTTTGTATGGATTTATTATAAATGTATAAAAACCTATAGGGTGTACCAAACAGCTCTCAAATCTACACAGTCATTTTGTTAGCAATCATTCATAAAACATAGTTGACAAATATTTAAAATAAATATATTAAAATTAATTTATCCTAATTTAATATCATCTACCAAAATCATTTTTTTTGAAACTGCCTATGCTTCTCGTACTAAGCAAAACCTGAGGGTCATTTTGGTTTGCCAAGAAGACCAAGAAATGTGCAAAATGGTTTTGCAATCAAAACAACTATTTTATATCAAACCAATTGTGTATGTGAGTTTTATAAGGATGAGTAGACACCCCATGATCTTTTCCATATGTCACATTTCCCTATGTGTCCCATATGTCACATTTCCCTATGTGTCATACAAGTGCCATTTTTCCTCTTTTTCAGTTGATTTCTATAATTTTAGTTAAGAAGCCTACAAGGATTTGATGTAACTAACATGTATAACATCTCAACTGATTTATTGGACATTTTTAATGAAAATATGACACATATTCACATTTTTAAATTTTTCATTTTTAGTAATGACCCCTACAAGTACATAAAATGACCCCAAATGGATAAATTTATTAATGTGACTAAGACTAAAACATAAATGACCACAAATGACATCATATAAAAAGTAATAATTCCTATGACAAAATATTAGGATCCCTTACAAATGTTTAAAATAAAAATAAATAATTTCTTAGGGGTGCCCAAATTTGACCAAAAAGTCAAATTTGATCGACAACTATCACACCTAAGAAATATGACTATATCAAAATGCCTACTCAGCTTTTCTTGCGACATTTCAAATTTGGCTATGGAAAAACATTATCAACCTACTTGGTAGCCCAACTTTACAATTGCATATATTATGTTCTGCTTCATCGCATGACTTAGATTTTAGTTCGTGTTATCTAGACACAAATGTGATCACAAACATATGACCAAATCTTGTTGACTCATCCACATGTGACAATGATGATGTCAACAAACTACTTACTCAAATTTTCTACCACTAGACCCAAAATGTCTAGATGAAAACTATGATCAACTAGAAGAATTCCACTCATGTACACAAGCACTCAGATCATTCTTGAATTTTTATAGGACCTCTTTCATAACCTCAAATCACCATACTCATCCCTAAGCATTTTTAATAATGCTAAAATAGAAAATCAACTAAGCTAGCTTGAAGCATATGCACACTTTGTCATTGTTACTTAGACTAACAAGACTCTTAATCCACTCACTTGGACACCTCCATGTCATCAACATGACATCATTGAAAACTCTCCAAAAATTTCCCCTTTTGTCATTTATTTCAACAACCATTATATAATAATATACAACTCATCTTCCTTCTATCTCTTCAAGCACTCCCATAATAGGAACTTTCTCCCCCTTTGATACAATGACAACATGGGCACAATATAATATTGAGGACCTAAAAATACCATAAATAGGAGAGGAATACCTTATAAAGATGGTACAAAATCCCCCTTACCTTGAGCCTACCTTTTATTTTCCTTAAGCACTTCCTCTTTCCACATGCCAAGACTCTCTTCAACCAAGCACTACAACCAATGAAGACAAAACACACAAAAGTACTAAAATCTGATGGAACTCACAAAGAAACATTTGACAGGGACCCCTCCTAAAATTACTGAGCAACTACACCTCCTAATCATATTAATATCTCTACACACCATGAAGAACCACCACATAGGCTTACTAGACTTATCTTTTAAGCCACCTCTAGAGCAATGCTCATGAACTTATTACTCCCCCTTAATCAAAAAACCTTATATTGATTCATATAGAAATAAATGACAGCCAAAATTTGTCTTATATACCCAAATATAGCTTTTGACAATGGTTTAGTCATAATATCTACAAGTTTCTCTTTTGTAGGCATATACTCAAACTTAACACTTTGATTACTCACTTGTTCTCTCAAGAAATGATATCTAATAGGAATGTTCTTAGGTTTTTAGTACATAAAAGTATTATTTGAGATACTAATTTCACTAGTGTTATCAAAATAGATAGGATAAGGTTGATTTTGTCTCACCTTACAATCTTCTAAAAAAAAATTCATCCACATGACTTGCATGTCATAAGAAGCAACTACTACATACTCAACTTCTACAATTGATAAAGACATTGAGGCTTGTTTCTTGCTTAGCCAAGACACCAATCATTCCCCCATCAAGAATACCCCACCACTGGTACTCCTCCTATCATCTAGACATCCTTCTAATATACATTAAGACATGATTTCAAATTGAATTCCTTACTCTTGGGATAACATAAAACACACTCTATGGTCCCTTTGAGATACCTCAAGATCCTTTTGACTAATTTTAAGTGAGATTATATTGGATCATCTTGAAAAATTCCTACAAGACCAACTACTTGCATTATATAAGGCCTAAAACTATTAGAGTACAAAATACTTCCAATCATGGAGCTATGCAAAGTTTGATCAACTTTTGTTGAGTCATCTAGTTTACTTAACTTGCATCCTATGGTCATTGGAGTACCAATTGGTTTAAAATCCATAATGTCAAAATTATTTAGCATATCTTTGATGTATTTCACTTTTGAAATGAATATACCTACATCAAGTTGATTAATCTACAATCTTAAGAAGAAATAAATTTCTCCCGACATTGACTTTTCAAACTCAACCCTTATAGTATCTGTAAACTCTCTACTCATATTATCATTGTCAAATCCAAAAACTATGTCATCAACATATACAACCACAATTAATTTATGATTTCTTTCTATCTTAATGTATAAATTATTATCAACTACCCCTTTTTTAAAACCTTGACTCAAAAGATACGTATTTGACCTATCATGCCAAACTCTAAAGGCTTGTTTAAGACCATAAAGAGCCTTCTTCAATTTACATACAAAATCTTGATTATTTGACATGAAGTATCCTTAAATTAACTCAATGTATACTTCTTCTAGGTTTCCATTCAATAATGCATATTTCACATCCATTTGGTATAATTTAAAATGTTTGAAACATGCATATGCCAAGAAGAGTCTAATTTCTTCCATTCTTGCCATAGGAGCAAAATTTTCATCAAAATCTATTCCTTCAACCTGAGCATATATTTTACACACCAATCTAACTTTTTTATTTTTAACTTCTCCTTTTTCATTCATATTTTTTTTGAAAAGCCACTTGGTACCTATCACATTTTTATCTTTTAGCCTAAGAACTAAATCCCATGTTTCATTTTTTATAATTTGATCAAGTTTTTCATCCATTATATCAATGCAAATTTCATATCTTCTAGCTTCCATGAATGTTTTGGGTTCAATAATGGACAACAGAGCTAAGTCTTGTTGATTTTGATTGATCACCATTTTCCTTCTAGTCTGCAAACATGCACTAACATTTCCAATAACTTGAGAGATTAGATGATATTTTGGAATTATTCTAGATGTAGATTTAGAGTTTAGTATTTTTTCCTCCTCTTCATATTCATCATTTTTTTGAATAGATAACTCATCATTACTTGTAATTGAATTTTTGATGGAGTTACTTACCTATAATTTTGACTTCTTGACTCCACTTTTCTCATCTACCCTTACATTTTAAATTTTAATAATTTTGTGAAGTATCTTGTTAAAGCACCTGTAGGAAATACTAATAGAAGAGTAACCTAAGAAGATGCCCTCATCAGATCTTGAATTAATTTTTCCAAAATTCTCTTCATCTCTTTTGAGGAAGCACCTACTCCCAAACACTCTAAAATGTTTGATATTAGTTTCTCCATTCTTCCATAACTCCTAAGGAGTCTTATCACTATTTATTCTTATTTGACACCTATTTAGGATGTAAAATAAAGTGTTGGCTTCCTCTTCCTAATAACCATTTGATAGTTTGGAATTTTGAAGCATGGTTATACTCATCTCCTTAATAGTCTTATTCTTCCTTTCAACAACACTATTATATTGTGGTGTTCTAGCAGTAGAATATTGACTCCTTATCTATTGCTTTTCACAAAAATAGTCAAATTCATAAGACCAAAACCCACCTCTTCAATCTGAACTTACACACTTGTGATCTTTGACCCTTTATTTTTTTCTATAAGTACTTTAAATTCCATAAATTTTATAAAATCTTTTGATTTTTCTTTAAGAAAAAATATTCAGGTCATCATAGTCAAGTTTTTAATGAGAAACATGAATTAGATATTACCTTTAATACTTTGGGTTCTCATATGTCCACATAGATCAGTGTGGATTCAATCTAATGGTTTTGTAGTGGAGAACTCATTGTATTTTTATCTTCTTTTGGTTTTCTTCCCATAAAGACATGGCTTACAAATAGAATGATGAATCTTATAAATCTTGTGCATATACCTTAACAACTACTTTGAACTGATCTTTACCATATTATCAAAATTTATATGTCCAATCATTCTATGCCAAATCTAGGTTTCTTCCAATTACCTCATGAAGTACTCATCCTTCTTAGATTCATGGAATACACACAAGTTATCTATTTTATAAACATTACAACTAATTTTATAGCCTTTCATACTTCACATACATCATCATGAAAAGTTACAACATTTCCTTGTTTACACATTTAGCTCACACTTAAAATATTATTTTTTAAACCTTATAAATATAAGACATTCTAAATCCTAGAATGACCATTATGCAAATTCACATTACCTTTGCCAATTATGTTAGCAAATTTGTTATCACCAAATCTCACTAAACTCAAGTTGGTCTTATTAAGAGAGATAAACTTTATTTTGACTCTTGTCATATGATTTGATCATCCACTAGCTATAAACCATCTAATTTTCCCATCTTATTTATTATTCAAGGATTATTAAATAAACATTGACTCTTCATTTAGTGGACCACTTGAATTCTGCTTCTTTTCTTATTCAATCTTAGACTTAGTCTTTTCGAACAATTTGATGGTGTCAATTACTTATATATCCTTTTTATAAAAATCTCTTTTGCATTTTTGTCTATTTGACCTCATTTGTTATAATTATAGCCTATAATATTCCTTTTTATCTTTGGAGAGAAATCACAATCCCTATATTCTGTGACCAAATTGATTATAGGAGAAGAAATACCCATTGAAGACATCATTCAAATTTGACCTTCCTTTATCTTGATCATTACCTGTCCATGAATTTTCATTCTTGACCCTTTTGGTGGAGCTAAAATCCCTTTTGTCATTAGATAAGATAAAATCTAAGTAAGTCATGACTTTATTTTTCAATTATTCCTCCCTTTGGTTGAGACCTTTAACCATCATGACCTACATATTTTTGACTATTACTTCTAGATCTTTCACTTACATCTTCACATCATCCATGATTCAATTGAAATTTAATAAATCACATGCTAGTTTGTCTTGAATATAAGTCACAACATCTTTTTCAACCATTTTACCTTTGATCACCTTTAAGTGGTTAAAATTACAAGGACCTGCTCTAATACCAATTTTTAGAGTTACAATCACTAAGAGGGGGGGTGAGTTAGTGAGATTAGATATTTTAATTTAAATTCCAATCCTTTAAAACTATTAAATGATAATAATATATCAACTTGATAAATAAACATTAACAAGAGATATCATTCATTTAATGCATACACAAGATCAAACACACAACACATAGTTCCTATAGGAAACCCTCATGGGGAATAAAACCCACTCTCAATCCTACAATACATGGACTACTTATCCTATAAGAGATAAAAAAAAAGAGACTAATCAAGCAATTCTAACCAAAAACCTTGGTCAATTCCTTATGACCTAATCCCTTTAGTGAAACATCTATTTCACAAAGAATAATTGTCCCTAAAGAAGATCAAGTTTTTTAGACCCTCATATGAAATGAACACCTCCACCTTAGAACTAATGTATTCAACACTTGATGATGGATATATATTTTTACAAACCCTTCATAAAATACTTCTCTATTTTATATGTGCCTCTCAAATAAGCATGCCACAATCTCTCTCCACTCAAACTGTCATTATATGCACACTCAGACCTCTTCACATATCCTCAAATTACAAGAGTATTGTTCTACCAATTGAATTATGACCTACATATTATACACTCAATCCCTAATCTAATCTACACATTAACCCTTCCACAAGTCCCACTTACTCTTCTTATTCTTTTGTATAATATTATTACACAAGCTTTTCCTAGTCTTTCAAGTCTATAAATCATCATCTTTTATTTCACTATTTATAGAGCATTCATGATTATCAACACCTTGGTCATCCATTAACCATGCCTTATTCATTAAGTCTTATAAAATAAAAATACATAGTTCAACACAATCTATATACATTAGACATAACATCTATGGGTCACCCTTAAGTAGCTACACCTTTCAATTAAGCTCTTGTAACCCTTATAGGTGTCATCTACTTAAAAGGCCAACTTTGCATAGTTATATCTTTTGCTTCACTTAAACACATGTTCTAAAAGTTTTATCATATGTTATAATTTTAAATATTAATCCAAAAATTTAATACATATCTATTTAAGCATTCTCATGTGTGAGATATAATTCCATTAATCTACTCATTCATATTTTTTACCATAGAGCCAACTATGCCTAGAACTACTTGGAAGGATAACTTTTCACATGCATATCTATTGATGCACTTCATCGCATGACCTTAAATTTAGTGAATAAAAAATATTCATAAAATTTAAAAAAACCATATGATTAACTTCTCATGAAACCTCCACATGTATGAAATATGACTATATCGAAATGCCTACTCAATTTTTCTTGCCACATTGTAAATTTGGCTAAGTATGGAAAAACACTATCAAAATTCCTTCGAGCCCAAATTTTCACTTGCATATCTTATTTTGATATTTGTATCATAAATTATAATTTAGTGCATATAAACTAGGAACAAATATGATCACAACCATATGACCAACTCTCCCTGAATCATCCATACATGATAATGATGAAATTAGCAAACTGCCTACTCTAATTTTTTTCCACTAGAACTAAAATGTCTAGATGTAAACAATGATCAACCAAATGAAATACACTCATGCACACAAGAACTCAAATAATTCTTAAATTATGATAGAACCTCTTTCATAACCTCAAATCACCATACTCATCCCTAAGTATTTTTAACCATTCCAAAACATAAGACCAACCAAGCCAACTTCAAGCATAGTAGGACAATCATACAACACACTTTGTCATTGTTACTTAGACTAACAATACTCTTCATCCACTCACTTGAAAACCTCCATGACATCACTAAAAACTATCCAACATGATTAACATTCTTGATTCATCTAGAAATCCTACAATAAGAGTTGCTTTATCTTTGAGAGGTGCTTATACTAATGTATCTACTAAGACCTATTCCTTAATTTATTTACAATTAACATACTCAATATCAAACTCACT
This sequence comes from Torreya grandis, assembly GCA_037957365.1. Lineage (NCBI taxonomy): Eukaryota > Viridiplantae > Streptophyta > Pinopsida > Cupressales > Taxaceae > Torreya > Torreya grandis. The sequence continues at coordinate 546,630 of JARHVA010002854.1, forward strand.
AAAAATCATAACCCACTTATCCATCCTTTTTTCTCTTTTTCATATAATATAAATAAGAGGGTTGAATTTTATAATGATTTTAGTTTTTTTTTAGCATGTAACTCTAGATTTTTTATGAAGAAAAACAACTCAAAGACATGCCTTTTTCATTTGAAAATAATTAACTTCATAATATGTCAAGGCCTTTATTAAGTAATACACTACTATTTATTTCCCACTATCATCATGTTATGCAAATGATGTCCCCAATGTAAACTTAGTATTTGATATATAATAGAAAATGTCTACCATCAATAGGTGGCATTAATATTGGTGGATTGGAAATATATTGTTTAAGGTCATAAAATGATGTAGAATAATTCTCATTCCAATTTAAAGGTGTATAATTATTTAATATAAATATGAAAGGGTGATAGATATCTACAAGCTATGATATAAAATGCCTGATTGCTTGGATTTTACCTTTTAGAATTCAAAGTTTTTTGAGATTTTATGGTGGCGTAATATCCATGATAGTTTAAACCTTAAAAGGATAAACCTTTATGCCACATTTTGTAATAATGAATCCTAAAAAATTTATTGATGTCACACCAAAAGCACACTTCTTAGGATTTAATCTCATACTATATTCTCTCATGTGTTCCATGATGCGATGAATTAATTTAGGATTTTCTTCTCTAGATTTTTATTTTTTAAGTATGTTATAAACATAGTCCTTCATAATATCATGAATTTTATCATAAAAGATGATAGTCATTTTCCATTAGTAGTATCTCTAGAATTATTTAAACCAAAATGCATCACTTAGTAACAAAAGGTTCCCCATGGTATTATGAATGTTGTTTTATGTTGGCATTTAGTAGTAATATTGATTTGGTTTTAACCTAAAAAACATCCATTAAAGACAAACTTTTTTGACCTATAATATAATCTATGCTTATATAAATATTGGATAATAGAAAATTATATTTTGGGCATGCTTGATTGATATCATGATAAAATATACGAACTCTGATTCCTTGTAACTTTTTTTATAATGTCCTATATTATATATCCAATCTCAATAGTTGATAGGGAATTGAAACCAACTATCAGTTTCTTCTTCAACTCTTCTTTCACTAATAATTCTATCTCGGGATGCATCCTATGAAGTTTTTATTTGATTAGTTTGACATCTATACGTACAACAAGATGATGGACTATTAGTGCTAGATCAAGCCCTGACATGTCTGCATAAGACCAAGTGAATACATCATAAAATTATCAAAACAAAAGTGTAAGTATTTATCTTTATTCCTGAGTAATGGAGACTACAAGTTTGATAATTTTGGGTTCTTCCTTTCTTCTAATGTTTACAAGAATAGTATCATTAACTAAGGGAGTTGACTCTTGTTTATAATTTGGTGGTGGTAAAGGAATGTTTAATTCTTCATTTAGAAATGATTGCTTTGAAGTATATGTTGAATTTATATATTGATATGATTTTTATTCCTAAAAGTATGTAAAATTATCGGTCTAAATAGAAAACCCCTTATTATGATCACTTGCTATAATATGGTCCCATGTTCTCAAGATTCTTGAAATTACCTCATCATTTTGGAAAAAATCAAGTGGTGGTATTACATGTTGGTCCCACTTTATTAAGCATTGATATTCAAGGTATTTTATGGAAAATATTAGTGAGGGAAATATATTCGAAGTGGCTAAGAATATAACATGTTTCAATTATTGAAGAATCATCCTCTGACTCACTATAATAGTCACTTTGGAAAAGTGTGAGATGCACATCGAGTGGATTAAAACCTATAACATGAGTGGATTTATTTAATATTAAAATTATGGGTTCAGATGATCCTTGTTCATAGAGACTGAGGCCTTTACCTTTATAATTCATAATATTTCACATAATGGATTTTGAAATAGGGTATTTATTTTTGGTAAAGGAAGTAGATAATTCATTAAAGTAAAGAAATGAGGTTGAATATTTGATATGTTCATTTAAAATTAGAACACATTCTATAATTTTTATTTTTATTTTCTTTTAACCACTTGAGTATCCTTTTGATAGAAGGACCTACCATAGTTATATGTATTTGTATGGATTTTTCTTGTATAATTAAAATCCTAGATTATGTACTAATTCATGCCTTTGTTAATTATTGTGAAATTGGATGAGGATGATGAAGATAATTTGGAATTGGGTGGTTGGTTATAATCTTGTTTAGAAAAAGGTTGATTGGATGTTTAACTAATGGAAGGATTTTCTATCAAAATTGAAGTAGTTGGTGTGTTAATCCAACCACCAAGTGGGGATGTTTGAAATATTTTTTTAGGATGGAAATATTTTTAAAAAGAAGGATAATCCTCAAGGGTAGTGAATTTATCATTAATAATTGGTAATTAATTGTATCTTTAATATCAACCTTCTAATATCTTGTAATATTTTAAGGGTTGAGGATTATCTTGAATGGTTACTTACATACCTTTGTGTGAAAATTTAAAATATTAGTGTAGGGTGGAGGGTATAAAATTAATTAAATATATCCATGGACATCCAAGAAGTATGTTATAGGGTAAATCAAGCACATGTACTAATGTTATTTATAATAAACCCCACCATCAAAGGAAGATAAATTATACCCATGGATTGTCATTCATTATTGTCATACACCTTTATTATGATAATATTATTTTCTAATACTATTTTTTAATATCTTAAGTGTTTTATTATCCTTAATATAAATATATTTAATGATGATACATTATCTATAAACACCCTCTTTACCTTGTGCCTAGAGATAATAATATCTATGTATAATGGAAGATTGTGAATAGATCTGAAAGGAGAGACATTAGAATGGTCATATATTACCTGTGTATTAGTTGAAAAATTGCCTATTAATGCTTAGAATATTGAAGGTTTTATGTATTGAGGGACACTATAATATTTAAAGACTTTTTATAAAATGTCTTTATATACAAGTGATGTCTTGAGAAGGTTTAATATGAAAATATTTGTAGGTGTCTTCTCAAGATGATCAATAATGTTGTACTTTAATTAAACATTATATGTTGATGTACTTGGAATGGTAAGATTTTCACCACTTTTATTAATTGTTAATTCTTGAGGTTTCAAAGTAATGACATTGACATGATTGTGCATAAATTCATCACTATTAACTATAGAGTTGAAAGGATGACTATTTTGTCTAACATTACTAGCTTAAGGTTGTTCTTATTTTTAGTTACTTTTTCCATGCTCATGATTGGGGAATGGATATTTGTATATCCCTATATTTTAGTTATTGGATGTATTAGATGTTTAGTTTTTAATACATGTGCCACATCAATTAATGAGGTTTTGGACATAGTGTTTGAGGTGCATACACTAATTAAGTAAAATATCCTTTTATCCTATGGTATTCATAGTATTTATATTATTTATACCAATCATGTTTAGGAATGTACTCATTGAAAGGTTTGGTATTTAGACAAGTGATCATGTTACCATGGGATAAAATTTAGAAAAAAAAGTTTATCATGCAATTGTGTGAACTTATGTCTAGGTATTACTTATATGGGTTGACCATAGAGAATGGTTATGTTATTAATGGGTTGGATGTATATTTTTAATTGATTTTGTGATTTTTGAATTTATTTAACATCAGTTACAACATCTCCAACAATGTTTTTATTATTTTTTAATAATTTAGGTTTCTCAATATTTTTAGAGGAATTATTTTTAGGTTTTCTTGATTCTGACTTTATTGATTAATGTTAATTAAACTTGGACCTAATTTTTAATGATTTAATTAAATGGAATTAGGAAAAGGATTAATACTTGATGTCCTGATTATAATTTAAAGTTGTTCATAAATATATACATAAGTTTAGTTTTAGGCAATGACCATGTAAAATGACTTTCCATGGCTTGCCATCATTGTAACAAGGAAGAAAATATTTTTTCATTACATTTTTTAGTGTTGTGTAAGTTCAATGTTGTCAAATATTTTTTAATATTATATTAAAATTGATGAAAAAACTTCCTATAAAGGTTCTCAAAAGGGAAGTGTTGTCACAAAATATTTCACCCTAGAGAAGGTTGTTCAAGCCTTCTCCATATTTGGGAAACATGGGAATACTTATAAGTATGTGGGTTTACCTATAGTATAAGTAGACATCTAGGTTTAAGGGCTAGCTCCTTGAATTTGCATGGAAGTGATTCTCACTAAACTAAATATTTGATTGTGGGAAAAGGATATAAGTATGTATGAAATAAATCTATTATAATGGGGTGATACTCTAGAATGATTTACAAAATACCATCATACTTATTTCACTATGAAAACATACCTACAATACTAGTTTCAAAGTCCTAGAATGATCTAACATTAGTATTTCAATATGAAGGTGATATGTATGAAGACTATCTAGGGTTAGTGAACCATAGGTTATTTTTAGACACTAAGTATAATTTTTCACTTTAAAATAGACCCATACACTTGAAAAAACTTCATATTACCTACTATAGTAAAACAACTTCCATCAAACATGGAAGGATTAAGAGAAAGCAATGATAGATGAATATTTATTAACTGATAACTATACATATCTTCACACACTCTAACAAGGTGATATATGAATTTAAACTATACTAAATTTATTATTCAAATGTAAATTTAAACATTAAACAAATAGGTCTTTGCCATATATTGTGTGGAATTAGTCTACAAGAGCCAAAATGGCTAGTATTTATAGAATGTGAGAGAATTGAGAAAAATGGAGTCCAAGAGTGATAAGAACACTTGTAAAGATGAGAAATTAATTTATATATAAATATTAATTATGAGATATAACATTCAATTTATACTTGGATAAATGTCCCTAAAATCATGAAACTCCTAAAATGTGGTGTAGGGCTATTAATCTTGCTCCTTGAAAACTATCTTCATCATTTGACCATGTTGGAACACTCCAAAATAGACTATGGGAATATGATATGATTTAAATATTAATGGTGGGTTATAATCATTCCCTAACATTCATTTTTTATCTCCCTAATCATTGATATTATTTTTCACATGATTTATTACTACCCACAATTATAATCACTCTCTTTTCACTCACTCTTCGCACTTGGCATACAAGATGTCTTCAATTTTCCAATGAAATCCATACATAATGTTATGTGAGACTTTAAAGATCCATCATGACCTTATATCCATAATAAATACCTTAAAATACCTCCCAATTAGATTTTCCATCTTCTCACTTGGTGATCACTCCTTGTTTACTATGCTAGTTTGGACTAGTTGAGATGAAGGTGTTAGTAGAAAAACTTTTGAGCTTAGATAATGAAATAAATGGACATTTTATTATATATTAAGTCCCAATTTATCTCCCAAAATGATCTACATTTCATGAAACCCTTTTGTACCTACAAAATAAACAAATCTATTAATAAAATCTCTTTAGCACCCTATATGTACAAATACGGTACAACTCAACTTGGTGGGAAGGATATTTGGGGAGTCTTATGCAAGATGAAATTAATTTAATATTTAAACTATCCCTCTTAGATTCTTTTCCTTCTTCATTCTTCTCATCAAGTCATTACCAATGGTTTTAAGAGGATTTGGATCTTAAGGATTATTCACACATTACTGACATTTAATCCTCTAAAAAATTCCACTAAAAACTTTCTTGTCACCCTCTCCAACATATCACAACTATTTATGCTCCCATTCTATATGTCGATATAGATGTAAGTCTTCGAAGTTGACCTCTTAAGATTTCTAAGGCATTATATATTGGCCTAAGTTGATCTGAGCCAAGATTGATTTATCTATTGGGATTATCTATAAGATAAAAGATGTAAACACTCTCATATCCCACTCTAAATGTTACCCAATTCATTTAAATTTTTTATTGGTGTTAAAAGTGATGACTACAGCCATTTAGGGTTTTAGGTCTAGTCAAAGCCTAAAGGATTGACTTTGTCTATGATGCCCAAACTTGACTTGTGTAGTTTTGTCACTTGAACTGACACCCCTTAAGGATATGTTTTAACTCTCCTTGTTCAAGTGGAAAAATCGAAACATATCAGGGATATGGGTGACCCAAATTTTAGGTGAATCTCTATATTAGGGCTAGTTCCCTTGATGTACCACTTAGGATTGAACCTACTACTAAATTTTGAGGAGGTGAAAAGGGAGAGACATAACAAAAAAAATATAATCTAGGGGAGGTGATAAACCAAATAAATGGTCTACTCACATCATTTACAATGCACTTGGAACCAAAGAGATTCCCACACATACACTTCATCCAATTTAACACTCCTCTTCTACATCAATGTTTCAAGCATGGGGTCTTGAAGAGAGCTTAGGATAGGAGGATTTAGAAAATAGGTCTTCTAGAAACAATTTTGAATAATATAATCACTATACCTGCAATCTACATTAGATACTTCTTTCTGACTGATAAAAGAGAGCTTTCAAACTACACAAGGCACTAGGAAGGATAACATGCCAAGGTAAGCAAAATACACTTGCACACAACCAAAAACCATAAAATTCACTTAGTGAAATAATTTATGAGGTAAAAACAAAATTATTTATTAATTCAAGGCAAAATTTGAGTAGGTATTTACCATACTTAGCCAGAGAGATCTCTACAACAGCCAAAAAGGCTAGAATATATAGAAATTATGAGAGAAGAGAGAGAAGGTGAAACTCAAGAGTCACTAAGACACATTAAAAGAAAGTATAATGAGTTAAAATAGCATGGAATCAATAATGAGATAGGGCTTTTAAGAAAAAAAGGATAAATGTCTCTCATATTTATCTAACTCCATATGTGGCGTAAATACTCTTTTACTTACATAAGAAACTATCTTTATGATTTTCCCTCATTAGACTACCTCATCACTGAGTAGGGTCAAGTATGATGATTGATATAAATGGGAGGGTGTTACTAAAAATTATATACATGAGTTTTAATTTTCTAAAACCATACATATATTTATGTCCATGAGTAATCATCTCTAACAGTTACAAATGACTCTCTCTCATGCACCTTTCACACTTGACACAAAAAATGCTTCTAATTTTGTAATAAAATACATGAAAAATTATTAATGACACATATAAATATTCTTAATGTCATTAGGTTCACGAATAAATCCTTTAAAATCTTCCCAATTGTAGTTTTATCATTTTCACTAAGTGTTCACCACTTGTTCACTGTGATTGACTGAGATGAAGGAGATGATAGGCACAATTAGGAGATTAGATATCTCAATCTATGGACATGAGGAATTATAAAAATTCAAAATATCTATCATAAAACTATTTTCATCCTTTTAAGTTTCTCCATACCTACAAAACACATAAATCTATCAAGAAAAGCCATGTTGTACACCATCTATACAAGTCATTTAATGAGCCAAAAATATGACTAAAAAGAATTTTTTGCATATGAAGCATGGGAAAGGACCAATTTATGACTTAGGAACACTTTAAAACACTTAAATTACCATATTATGACATTTATGTAATAGTTTGAGCCTTTAACCATGTCTGACTAGAGTTGACTAGAGTTGACTTGGGTTGACTAGGCAATTACAAGGAAGATAGGCTTAAACCAAGGCTAGAGTAAGGATAGGTGATATGTATAGACACAAATGAGACCCTATAGGACATATATAAATTTTTTAAATGTTTCAATATGTACAAGTTGACCCAGTTTTACTAAAAATTAAATTTGGGCAACACTTTTGGCAATTCCTAGGGTAACATGCTTGTCTATGTTAAGGATCAGTAGCCTTATCCTATCCATTGGTAAAAAGAGTAAAAATCACTATAAAAATATTCGTATCAGACCTTTAATTTAATAATAAGATATCTTATTGACCTCAAAACATATAAAGGAAATACACCACACACCAAAACCAAGCAAACACATAAAGCAAAGGCACACTTGTGCTACTAAGTACTTAGGGAACATAAGATGCAAAATAAATCAAACTAATTATGTACATCTAACCAAACATACATCACTTCATATATAAAAAGTAAATTATCTTGAATCTACTTCTTTATAATATGAATGAGGGTGTTAAGATTGCTTCCTTTTAGATGTAGTACTAGATGACTCATGCTTCTTTCTTGTTGCTTGGCTTGGCATGTCTTATGATGGATTCATCTCAAAAAATCATCCAAGGTAGATGAAATATTATTTTCCTTTGAAATATACCTTGTGTTGCCGATCCTTTGTCTCATCATGGAAGATTTACATTCCCATGAATGAAATAGCTTCTTAAATGTCCTTGTCCTCTTAAAAGGTTTCATTTTTCTTCTCTTTTGTTACGAACTCTTAAAACCCTTCAAGAAGTCTTATGTCATGGAATTCTAGGAGTTTTTCTTTTTCAAACTACTACTTGATGTTTGTAGTATTAGCTTCACATGTGGTTCTAGAATGAATCTTCAAACCATTTTAAAAAGACTCATAGTCATCATATATTACTCCATCAAGATTTAGACTCTTTTGATGGTGATACCTCTCAATACCTACTTGCTCCTCAACATTTTGGTGTTTTTTTATTAGAATTCTTTCCTTCTCATTATCTTCATATTCTTTGAAAATTTGCATATAAGTATGCCACATGTATTATTCTTGAAACATATCATCTTTCTTATCATTGCCTATAGTTAATTCTAAAGGAATTGTAGGCCCCTTAAGGCTTTCAAATTTATTAGAAATGTCTTAAAATTTCTGCCACAAGTCATCATCCTCTTTTTGATCAACTTCATGAAGGGGCACAAAAGGTAAAGTTCCTTTCTCTTATTCTTTGGATTCCCAAATAACCTCTTATAAAACCTCTTCTTCAATACAAGTAAGGTCATCTTCCTCATCATCAAAATCTGATGTTTCTTCACAACAATTAATTTCTTCCTCATCACCAACCTAATCTAAAATTTCCATCTCCTTTTCCCTCTTAGTGTTGCCAATACTAGGCATCTCAAAACTAGGAACTTTTTCCCAAGAAGGATTCTAAGGATCAATGCAATCATCACCATTAGAATCTAATTTATCCTCAATAAACTAATAAAAAATAGGTTCAATTACCTCATTTACCTCAAGCTTTCCTTCCATATATGAGAGATTCTGCATTTTGAGTTCCAACTCTTCAATTCTTTTGACAAGGTTTTCTTGGAATAACTTCTCTTGGGGAGAAATCGGATATTTATTAGGCAAGGAAGTCAAAGGGAGTTGAGATGAAGGGAAAAAGTCTTCTTGAGAAGGGGTATAAAATATTTGAGGAGTTTCATGTTTCTATTCACTTCCAACTTCTCTATTTACACATTATTTTTTCTTCTTTTCACAAGCTACCACTACTTCTTTCCATCTTGGAAATATAAGATTAGAAATTTCTTCATAGGGATGATATTAAAATGGAGGGGTAAATGATAGGCTTTAAAAAACTTTGGTTTCCTTGGGCTTAACATCTTATCTCCAACTTGGGAAGGTGGACTCAGGGACCTCATTTTTTCTACCATGATAGAATGAATTAAAATCTAGTTTTCCTTCTCAATCTCCTTATCAAGATGAGCCTCCAACATCAAGTTAATTTTCTCAAAATATTCTCCAATATAGTTTTGAGATAGATCGACTTGATCAATAGTTATTTCCTCCTTTCTCTAGCTACTCTCTTGGATGGTCTTATAAGAAGGGAAACCTTGGGGAATGCATGAAGGGCTTAGGGCATTTTGAAGCATGATTGGATTAGTATTTTGAATAGGCATAGTTGACACACCTAAAGGCTGATGTGGGGTGTACTGGAGAGACCAAGACTAATCTAGTTCATGAGCTTTCAACCTCTCTTCTATGTGGAAAATTAGACCACAAACATAAAACATTTCACTTATAATACCTTTCCAATTAGCTCTATCAATGGGAATCCATTCTCTCTTGACTAGTTATAAATCATCCCTCACACTTTTGACACAATCACTAGGGATGACTTGACCACAACCATTTCTAGTATCAAGGTCTAGCATATAGTCCTTATAGCCAATGAGAGTCTTCTTAAAACTTGCACTAGATTGGCTTAGATAGGAATTAGGTTAACTACGTGAAACATAAGCTTTGGAGGGTTGATTATGAAACTAATGAAAATCATAGTAGGTTTGATTATGGTCATATTGAGATTAATAAGATAGAATAAGGACTTGTTCATATTGATAAGGGATAGGCAAAGATGGATATGTCTCACCAACTTGTGTTAAGACAAAGTCAATATCAAAATTATCCATAAATCATTCATAAAAAGTGTATAATACAGTCAAAAAATTCAATTATAGTACTTGGACTACTCAACTAGTAGATTTATGCTTCGAGTCACCATTAGTGCTTAGTGGAATTGCCTCCCAAGGCTGATACCTTGAGGAGAACACCAAAACTCCTTAAGGAATGGACAATTCAATCCCACTGGGCATGTCAAAAACTATTTTCACTTAAAATTACACCACTTAAGGAGATGTTTCAAATCTCCTTATGTAAGTGGAATAATGAAAACACCTCAAGGCTATGGGTGACCCAAATTTGAGGTGAGTCTCTAGATTAGGACTAGTTTCCTTGATGTCCCACTTAAGATTGAGCCTACTACTAACTTCTAGGGGGTGAAATGGGAGAGAGATAACTTTAAAAAATGTAATATAGGGGATTTTATAGAAAAAATAGATGGTCTATTGACATAATTTACTATGCAGTTGGAACCAAATAGAATCCCACACATACACTTCATACAATCAAACACTCCTATTCTAATCAATGTTTCAAACATGGAGTCTTGGAGAGAGATTAGGATATGAGGACTTAGACAATAGTTATTCTAAGAAAAATAATTAATAAGTTACTCACTATACCTTTAATCCACATTAGACACTTCTTACTTACCTATAAAAGAGATCTTTCAAACTACACAAGGCACTAGGATAGATAACATATCAAGGTAAGCAAAATACACTTGCACAAGACCAACAACCATAACATGAACTTAGTGAAATAATTAGTGAGGTAAAAAACAAATTATTTATTATTTCAATGAAAAATTGGATCATGGCTTTTCCATACTCAGGTGGAGAGATCTCTACAACAACCAAAAAGGCTATAATATATAGGAATTGTGAGAGAAGAGAGAAAAGGTGATTAAAGAGTCACTAAGACACTTTTAAAGTAAGGAAAATGAGTAAAATTAACATGGAATAAAAAATGAGATAATTCCTACAATAAAAGCATGGAAAATTTTCCCTCAAATTTATGTAACTCCTCCACATGTGGCATAGATGCTCTTTTGCTTGCATAAGAAATTGTCTTCATGATTTGCCCTCATTATACTACCTCATCACTGAGTAGGGTTAGGTATGATGATTTATCTAAAGGGTAAGGTTTACTGACAAGTCTCTACAAGCATTGGAATGGTAAAAAACCATTCATATCTTTATTTCCATGATCAATCATCTCTAATAGTTACAAATGACTCTCTCTCATGAACCTCTCAAACTTAACACATAAAATGCTTATAATTCTAAAATTTAATCCATGAAAAAGTATTAATGACACATTTTAACAATGTCCATGTCATAATTTTTTTTAATAAATCCTTAAAAGGCTTCCCAACTAGAGTTTCATCATTTTTACTAAGTGTTTACTACTTGTTCACTGTGATTGGCTGAGATAAAGGAGATGATAGGCACACTTAGGAGATTATATAACTCAATATATAGACATTAGGACTTATAAAAAGTCTAAATATCTCTCTTAAAAGTGGTTTCATTCTTTTAAGCTTCTCCATACCTATACAATACATAAATCTATCAAGAAAATCCTTATGTACCAAATCTATATAGGTCATTTAATGAGCCAAAAATATGACTAAAAGGAATTTTTTCCATATGAAGCATGTAAAAGGACCAATTTATGACTTATAAACACTTTAAAACACTTAAATGACCATATTATGGTATTTATAGAATATTTTGAGCCTTTGAACATGTTTGACCAAAGTTGACCATAGTTGGCTTGGGTTGACTAGGCAATTACAAGGAAGATAGGATTAAAACAAGGCTATAAAAAGGATAGGTGATATATTTATACACACATGAAACCATTTAAGACATGGAAATTTTTTAAAAGTTCCAATATGTAGGTGTTGACCTACTTTGACTAATAGTCAAATTTGGTCAACATGTAGTTGTTCACAGTTTCAAGGACTTGGACATAATTTTATATGTCTTTAATAACCTTACACACTTTCCTATCAATTATTTAACACTTATTTTCATCTTTTACACCTACCTACCTCTACTTATAGACTTCATGTTTCTTAGAGTACCCTCTATCTAAAATAGGATAGAGGGTATCTACCCTATCTTCTTAGGCCAACTAAACATATGGGAGGTTTAAGGAGGTTATGAAGGTAATATATACCTATTTATAGATTTTGATTATGCTTATAGACATTATAACTCTTCAAAACCTCAAAACAAGATCCTAAACTAGCTGACTATGCAGTCTTGGAAAGTATGGACTATGTGTGTACTTTGGAAACCTCCATGCTCTATTTTCTTACCTAAGAGTATCTTATGAGATGCACATCATCATATTTGGGGTGTTATAGTCATGATAACACTCCCAACCTCTGCAAGTTATTCACATCTCTCCAAATGACACCCACCTCAACCTGACTCCAAGGTTTTTAATTATAGACTGTAATGTGTTTGAAAAACCCACTCTACACCACATGGATTGCCTTGAAAATATAATGAGAATATCATCATCCTAATTAAGTTATTCATAATTTTTTCAAACTCCCCATCATCCATGGTATCTTATTCAACCCATGCCTTTTCTCAATTAGACCTAACTAGTAGACTGTATGCTTACTCACAAAAAAGGTAAGCCTATAGGTGAGTATTTATATGTTCTAGGCCTTGTTAATTTCCATTAATAACTTAATTTACTTATTTATGATCATATTATATTGTTTTGAACTTAAGCCAATGTGCCTTTGGGCTTAACAATGTCCAACTTATTCATTTCCACCTACTGTCACATTATAGTTAGACTATAAGTGACTATTTTGTGACCAAATGGAACCTATAGGTGATGGTTTACACCAAATATTAAATATTAAACTCTTTTTATTTTAATTTGATAATAATAATGTTATTTTTCTTCACAAAGATTCATCTATCTAAAAATTAGGCCTTCATTCAATCTCAATACATTGAAGGACCACTTAAACTTGCAACACTATAGAGAATACTTACATTATACAATGCAAGAATGCATGGAATGGGAAACTTATACCATCATTATACTTTGACAAAATAACCCATTTTCATTCCAATTCACTACTCTTACACTTGGATTTATAAATGAAAACACTAGACTAGTTGGCATCTTCAAAATGTCTCATCATGAAAATATCAAAAGAATGTCTAGGTGTCTGTTTGGAAATTTTTAAGGTAACCAATCCCTAAATAAACTCTTTTGACCTAAAGGCATGAATTCCATTTTTTTTTAATTCTATGGCTTAACCATGCTTACTAAGACATTATCCATGTGTTCAAACCTAAAAGAGTGTTCAAACAATCCCAGTCATCTAACACTTCAATGTATTCTCCTTTGTTTGAACCACTTATAGGTGTATATTTGTAGATGGGGTTATGAAGGTATAACATGAGGTGTATGTATGATGAACTAGTTTCAAAATAACTATTAAACATCCATCACTTATTATTAGGGGATCTTCCATGTCTCTAAACTTGGTGAAGTCTATATACTACTTTAAACACTCACATTACAACCTTATAAACCTCTATGGAGACCTATGGATGTGTATAAAGGTGTGACACTGAGCAGTGAGAGTGAGATATTGTAGTGTACATAGTGTGTTTATTAAACAAATAATTATATTCTTCCTTAAGTCTTCAAATTTATCCTCTCTAATTAGGACTTTAAACCAGATATAATTCCTTATTCCCATATGACTATTCTCCTGTAGATGCACATCAATATTAAGCAAGGTAGAACTATGTGGTTGTATTAGAGAATCAATATTATCATATTATATCCATTATCACTTGGGAATATTAGCTTGATTTTTCATGATATAAGCGTGTGTTCAACCTACTAAAACTATCCATTTTCTCTCCATGGATATTATGAAAACCTTTATACACTATTTTTGACTGACTTTGTATGATAGACATGAAAAGATAGACTGTGTTGGCATGAATTGTGATTGAAATTACATGTGAGACCCATTTTAACTAATCTTGGAAAGATAGGTGGTTTATAAGACATGGGAAACATCAAATACAACATATCACCATCCTTTAAAGACACTACAAGGACATGAAACCTTTGTAAATGGTAAAAACCTATCTACAGCATAGTAATGGTGTTCTTACTTTCAAATTAAGATACTTGGCCCATAAAATCAGTTATAAACATGAAAAAAATGATGTAAATAATGAAAAAAAAATGTACACATCCTTTAGAAGTAATTTCAATGATTATATTATATGGACCTGCTCATACAAGAGGATAAATTATAGGGTGTGGGAAACAACATACAAAAATAGACATTTAAATTCTTAATCATGGTTAATAAATAAAAAGGGACCAATAAAAAAAATACCATGAAATGGAATTAGACTAAGATTAATATCACCCCATAAGAGAATTTGATCTGAAACCTCTTCTATTAGTCATACCCTGATGACCAGTTTTGCATGTCTAATGGAGTGATGGAAGAGTAGAATGTTTTTCAATAATTTTTGAGAATTACAAACATGATAAAGAATTTGAATGATTTCAAGGAATTTTTAGGTCAATTCCATAATATTTCCACATGTTCCACTCTCTTTTATAGGTTGTACAACTTATAAAACTATCCAAACTACCACTTTTCTTATTGTTTTAATGTAGTACCTACAATTTTAAGTTAGGTACTAAAAATTACTTATATTATATAACATTATGGATGTTTATATAGAGTTTATAACACTTTTATTAATTTTAAAACCATAAAACATTAAAAAATATCACAAATATGACCCTTAAGTGACATGGGACTAAAGATGAATATGACTAATATAAATGACATATTAAATAACATCAAATAAGACCATGACACACCCTATATAACCCTAATAAAACCATATATATATAGGACCATAATATGTTCCTATATAATTTTTGGACTATATGGGGTTGACCTATTTTGACATGTGGTTAAAATAGTCAACAAGAATATCAATCCTTATATAAGGCATGGAAATGATTCAAGGATTTGACCTTGGAGACTTTATGGAAATAATTATAACATATAATTTTTGGTATAAGAAATGTTTACAAATTCATTATAGAATCATATAAGGTGTTCCTTAAGATCTTCTTTACATTTTTATTTGTCAAATTTTTCAAGTTTAAAGTACTTAGGAAAAGATGTTGTCATGGTAATTAAGTCATAAGGTATGAAAATAATTCCTTGAATTTAAGTTATTTTTTCCTTGAATAATAATTGTATCATAATCCTTAAAACCTATATTTATTTATTTTTAATTCTTGTATAAGGTATGGAGATAGTTGTTTCATTTGACTTGTGTAATTATAAAAGTTAGGTGGTTGACCTATTAGTCAATTTATGTTGGTTTGATTTTGGGGAAGATGGTTAGGTGGTGGGTTAAAGTCATTATGAGGTTGGTTGGAAAAGTTAAAATTTTATGAATTTGAACAAGGGTTGGGATTTGTGTTAAATAAATGTTTTTTTAGATTAGAATTAGTGTTAAAACCAAGGTTTTGTTGTATTAGGATTAGTGTTTAAGTTTGATGTTGTTGTATTAGGACTACTTATAAAGTTAATGTTTGGATTTTGTAGATTTGGGTTGGTGTTAAAGCTAAAGATTTTCGGTGTAGGATTGGTTCTAATTTTTGTGGGTTTTGTGTTAGTATTGTAACTAAATTTGGATTGGTTTAAAAATTTTGGGTTAAGTATTTTTAGATTCATGTTATAGTTTAAGTTTGATGGGTTAGAACTCATGCTTAAGTTGGAGTTAGTTTGAGTTAGGTGAAGCTAATTTTGGCTTGAGTTTAATTGATTTTTGATTGGGTTAAATTGGTTTCAGTTTAGGTTAAGGTTATAATTAGGATTTATATTTATTTATCTTTTGGATTAAGGGTTGTGTTAAGGTTGGGATTGTTTAAATTAGTTGGGTATAAGTTTTGGTTTAGATGTGGGCTAGTCATATAGTTAACAAGAGTATTAGGGTTAAAGGAAGGGTTTTAATTAGAATTAAGTGAATTAAGGTTATTTAAGGTTGGATTTGGACTGGATGTAACTAATACAAGAGTATTGGGATGAGAAAAAAAATTATAAATCACTATTCATATTAATATTGTTGATCATAAGTGAAGTAATGTTTAATCTTGGATTAGATTGTTATATTGGTGAGATAGAATGATGATTTAAAATCTAGTTTTGAATGGGATTGGTAATGATTGGTGAGCCTTGGATACTTGTATTTGGGTTGATTTGTGAGTTCAAATGAAGATTCAAAATTGGATTTATTTGATCATGAAATTGTGAACTAGAATGTACATTCAAATTTGGATTGACCAAATTTGGTTTGGTTAAACTTGAATGCATATTCAAGTTTGGATTGGTTTGATGTGTGATTGGAAAAATTGAATGAAGATTCTAGCTTTGTATAATTAGGTTTATGATTGGTGAGTTTGAATTAATATTCAAACTTTAATTGATTGGATTTATATATGAAGGCAAATTAGGATTCATTATCACATTATCATGCCTAGTATTTGGAGTACCAAAAGGATTGTTTATTTGATGGGATTGGAGATACATAATATCTTGGTTAACATGGTGTGTATGAGTTTCCATTGAAAATACATGACTTGATTAGGAGGATTTCTTATGGAGGATAGCTTTCCCTTTGCCTTGAGATACTTGGGGATTGGGATTTGAGGATCCTACAAGATCATTTCTACCTTGTAAAGATCCTTGTGATGTATATTGATCACAAATTTAAAGTGAAGCCTCTTTAATTGAAATCATGTATTGTAAGTTTTGTACATCAAAATTAGGTGGGAATTATACTCCTCAGCCTAAAACTTGAAGCAAGACTTCAATTTTGTTAGACATGATGCATTAGTTAAAGGAGGGAGGAATTAATATATATTTTTGGATACCATCATATTGATAATTCCTTCCTCCTTATTTAGTGATTTCATGTATTTTTAAATGATGTTCTTGGCCTCTAAGTTGAAAAGGGTCATTACTGAATGGTGCAGCCTTTGTATTAGGATCATTAAACATGGCCATTTACCTTGTGATATGCAACATGGATAAGGAAAAAATACTTGAATCAAGAAATGAAAAATTAAACTAAGAATAAGAACCAAGGTGATTGAAAATTCTGATTATAAACCGATTTAACCTTTTAAGGTTTTACTATGTAAATTTTAAGTTAGATTAAAGAACTAAGTTATCTAAATAAATGAAAAAATATGAAATACATAATTATTGATTTATTATATATTTTTATTTGATTTTAACTTCTAAAAATAGTAATAAATATGTGCACAATGATACTTATCTAGAAAACAACTATCACAGAAGATCTAGGTTCTATAAACTAGGTTATGGATAGGTCTGAGTGTCATCAATAAGGTCCATAAATTAGATTCTTCACTAAATAATAGTTCCCCACTTAGATAGTAGTGTCATGTAGATCTAGTGTCTTAAAAATTGTGATATTCTCCTCTTTTTATGAACTATTTATATTTTATATGATCACATACACCTATGTTTTTGGGTTTTGTTCCTACATGCATGAAATGTAGAACTCTATATTGTGCCTAGAATAGTTGATTTAGTATGTAAAACCTAATCCTCCTTGATAGTATTGCATGGGCTAAAAATGTGTGTTCATTATTAGAGTAAGATAGACATTCTCAACACCATGTTATGAAGATATTTGACTACATACCAATGCTCTGAGGAGGGATCAAGCCTGATGTAGTTTTCCCACCTAGTGTTTGGTGCAACTGCAAGTTAATGCTAGAATGATAGTGGTATTAAATGCCTTAAGTATGCTTGATATTATAAATATTTGAAATATGGGATTAAGGAAGATGTATATGGTAGTATGTATAAGTAGTGAATAATATGGATTAATAAGCTTGATTTTTATCAACTTGTTTCTTATTTGAAAAGGATTTTTGCATTTATTATCCATCTAAGGGATAAAGGTCTAATAGTTATTTATTTATAGTGATATATAATTTGTGTGGATAATACAATGTGCTTAGTCCAACCTTAATAAGGTCATACATTTTAAAATATATCCAGAAAGGAGAGTTAGGGCAAGGAACACTAACACCAAGTTGGGGACACTAGTGCCATGTGGCTATAGTGTCCTTAATGTGGTGTTAGTGTCTAGCTGGTAGGATGCTAGGCACAAAGGGTTAGGATCTATGAATATAGTTATGGGATTGTGTTTTAGATAATTGAAGATGTTTATGGTCTACATAATGGATGAAAAATTTTGATAAAGGATTTAGGATAGGTAGGGAAAAGCTAAAAATAGGATATCTCAAGTAGCACTCTTAGCATCCAAATACCACTTTTAGGTGATTACAACCCCCCACCCTTTATGCTAGAAATGCATCAAAGTTAAATGACTAGTATAAAGGAAAAATTAGTGTAACTAGACTTACCTAAGAAGTGAATCCCATGTAATTGGGTTTGAGTATGTGAATCTAGGTTTGTGTATGTCAAACACGATCCAAAATAATGACCTAAAATGGAACATGTAAAAATTAATCTCTACTTAGGATATTATCAAAAGAGAAAGATATTATAAAAAAAGTAACTAAGTAAAGCTAAGTAAAGAGATATCAAAGAGGAAAGGAATAAATACACCTCATTGGGAATGTAAACCAATGCATGAACTTGGGGGAAACCTATTTGTGTGACTGTACATATTGATAAAATAATTTAATATCTTGGATTAAGTTGATATCTTGCTCAATCCTCATATGTGGGTAGCTCAATAACTTTTTACTTTATCATTTCCCACCCCTACTTGGTGGATTATGATTTGTGAATATATTGAGTAAGATTATTAGTGTATCTAACCCTATCATGTGGGTGGCTCAAGAACTCAAGTAGGATATGACTCTATCATTTCTCACCCATATATAGTAGATGCATATTAAAATAAACTGCATAAAGTGATGAAAGTATCTAACTATGTATGTCAACTCGATGTCTACTCAGGTACATTACTACAGATGTAGTAAGGTATAAAATGGATGGCACCCTATAATATGATAGAAAGTGTACACACCATAGATAATGACATATATTTTTTAATTTCATCTAATCAACCTATGTGTAATTAAGCATATGGAAACTGTGTGTCACACACATGCCCCCATTATGATATCTGAGTATATTGGCTCTAGACTGAGTATGTAATAATTGTATCTAAACTAAATGTGTGGATTATAATATCATGCATGATTCTACTAATATTATAAATTGGTATGAATCTATGTGTAATATGAGTGTATCTAGTAAAAATATGAGCATAACTATCAAACCTATAATTATATCTATGAAAATGTTTACTATACTTGGTGTAATATTTTCGATAATCTAGACTACCTAAAAACTAGGGATACTTGATATTAGCACCATGTAATGCATATTAGTGACTTATGGTGATAGTGTCCTAATTTGGGTGTTAATGTATGTCTAGTCTAAAATATGGGTGATTGAACTACTTTTTTAGTCCCTATTTTTCCTATGTTTAATTTACTAAAACTAAACTTGTGTGATGAAAATGATATATGAATAAAAATTTACGAGCTCAATCTCTATGAAAAACCCATGTGAATTCCCCCTCTTTTGAGGGTAGTTGTTGACCTATGTAATATGTAAAAGAAAATAATAAATGTCCTTAAAAGAAAATAATTCTACAAAATGTGTTACCTAGAGCATATATGATGAGGACTTAACTTCTAAGAATGAAAAGGAAATTTCTGTCCAGGATGATATTCAAAATATGGATATGGAAATTCAAACTGGAATCAATGAGCGGGAACAAAAGAGTCAAGAAGACTTCTTTGAAGAAGCTAGGAATAGCCCCAATAAAAAGTCTGAGGATTGGAGAGGGAAGAATTAGAAAGATGAAACACACACTCCTATGACCTAGGTTAACTGTAAAGCTGAGTCTTCTTCCCAATTTGATTCCTAGTTGTGTAGGGAGATCATTGATCTCAAGAGAAAAGTGGAAACTATGGAAGATTCTCTGAAAGTTGCTTGGAACAAAGTAAACAACATGGAAAATTAGTTAAGTGAGATCCCTGTCAAGCTCAAAGCTTATGAAAACAACCTCCAGGAACTAATAAAGGACAACAGAAAGAAAATGGAGGAAGTAACGTCCAACATTTGTGCAGCTGCTATCAATATAGGTAAACGAGCCAATGAGGAGACCAAAGCACTAGAGGGTCCCAGCAAAAGGACAAGGCAAAGCTCCAGAAAGAAAGATACACAAAAAGGAGCTTTGCTGGAGGCTACCACCCAGGAAACTGCTTTGAAAGGAAAAGAAGCCATGAACTTGATACTGGAACTGGATGAATAATCTGGTCCTTCTTGTTGGTTTAGAAATTGGTACTGATCTTTGTTCTTTTGTTATCTTTTGTATGTTGTGCTACCAGATTTCTGTTTCTGGGTTTTGACCGGATGCGTCTCTAATGGTTTCAGGTCCATTTAAAACCTATTTTTGCTACTTCATTGTAGTGTTTTTTAGGCGTTGCCTGTGGGCTTAGACGTTCTTTATTTTGCTCTCTGTTATAGGGTTTCAGGTCCCCTTCAAAACCTATTTTTACCTCAATCTAAAACATCATAATGTAAAAGAATATGAACATAAGTATGTATTTTAATATGTATGTTGTATATAGCATTCCATAAGGGTGTTAAAATAAATGTAATCAATGTGTATAACAAAAAATATAAGAATCTACATAGGAAGATGGGGCATGATGTCCATCAAGAACCCAAGTAGGAAGAGTAGATGCATGAGGTCCCTTATGGAATAAAAAATTGGTGTGTGTAACAAGCAAAGACAAGTGTCATAGTGAAGACACATAAATAAATAAATCACATGAATCATGCAAAATTATGCCAAAGGGCCAAAATACAAAGGACATGGGCACATGTCACTAAATATGAGAATAGGAGACATACAAGGACATGTTTGAATATCCACATATGCAAGAAATAAGAAATTTTGTTTTAGAGGCACATAGAAGGACATGTTCAAATGTTTGAATATATAATTAGGAAAGTACACACAAGGGACATGGGAACATATCCAAGGAATTTATAAATAGAAGTGGCAAAGAGCTAAATATCAATGTCATATTCAAATTACCTTGAATATAATAAGCATAGGAAACCCAATCAAATTTAAACTATGAATTCTATAAATGAATCATGCATAACTTTGTTGTATAAAATCTATGTCAATGTGAGGTTGTACATATGTTGAGTCTAAATAGTGAAAGTTAGCAAAAAAATTGAGCAATGAGTAGTAATGATCAATATAAAGATATATCAATGCATAAACTAGAATGTATAGAATGTAAGGATAGAACCTGGTAGTAGCAACTATGTAAGATATTTCCCCAAGTGGGTAGATGTATCAATTGAATAAACCTAGAATAGTGTATATGCCCTAAATGTGTAGAAGATATCAATAATGGATCAATGTAGTGGATTTGAGTCCTATATGTAATCTGCAAGCACTCAACAAGAACAAGTGAAACATTTATTTATGATAAAACTGATTATAATAATATAGTTAAAATATGTAGTGTATTATAAGTAGTATAAATTTAAACATAGTTATGCATACAATCTATGAATTTTATGTTTTTTAATTAATATTTGAATGTTTTTATGTTTTGATATGTTATATTTTTTTACTTTTCTAGATATAAACTATGTAAAAACAAATGACAATAAATTATGTGCAGGGAGTGAGAGAGAAGGAAGTATATATAAATATTGGAAACAATACTAACTAATGAATCTCATGGGAGACTCACTATCACCGTGACCTATGTCAAATAATGAAACTATGATTGTGTATGTTGTATGAAAGGGAAAATGTAATCTTATAATCTATTTTATGGAGTAATTTATGTCTGAATCTATTTATGTAGTCATGCTATGAATCTCTAACACTGATTGTGATGCTATATGAAATTTAGTGTTATTAGGAACCCATTTGGTAGAAGAAACTATAATTGATGTAGGTTCCCTATGTTGAGAACCCATATAACTCAATAATACTGATCTTGGTATATGTTAAGTAGAGTAATGTCCCCTATAATTTGTGACATATCTATAACATAAATGTCTTTCTAATAATGGTCTCTATGGGAGAGAATATATAGGTTTCAGTGTCATAGGAGTAGACCTCACCTGCAATGGTGAATCTATTAAACTATGTGATATATGCATAAAAATTGCACTTTGATTTGTAATTGATAACCATGAAATATCAAATAATGGTATTTTAATTTATAACCATGCAATATCTATTAATGGTGTTGAAATTATAATTGGTGACTATGTTAGAACTATAGCTAGTAACTATGTTGGAAATGCCTATAGGATGGGTAGAGAATACTCATATGGGACACCCTCAACATTGACCACCTAATTTTCATGTATGTAATTTAGGCATTTTTTTACTAAATATGGGATGGCTAAGAGATATTGTAACCATGGCCTACTTGATAATATATCTGATAGACTAGCACTATGTACTACTAAGAACCAAGTGGCTATGTGTGTTGGTCTAACCTATAGTGAAAGCAAAATATCCCTGATGGAAATCTAAACATGGTGAATGAAACCACTAATGACTATATTTATGGGTAATATATCCTTATTTATGTATCCTAAATTTTTTAAGTATGTCATAGTGCACATGTTAATGCTTGACCCATTGTCAACCTTAACACTCTAGATAGGATCATGATATATGTATGATTATATGAAGAGTGCATGTAGATATGTATCATCATATATAATATCCTTCTCTAATAATTTGATGAGTGGTCCAAGGAGGAACTATAGTATGATACATGCCAATGATGTTATGCACTGGATATGCCTCCTCTATAACTATATGATATGAAACTAATGGTGGATATGATTGATATGTATAGTGAACACTTGATGTGCCCCCTAACTATTTTGTTGTGTGATTTGGGAATAGATATAAGAATATATTTTGTCTTATCCTCTATTTTTTTGGTTTCATTACCTCTATGGGTGTGCCCACATTAAAAATATTAGCCTTAATTAGATCTTGTATCTTGTGTTTTAGGTTAATGCATATATTTGTTATGAGACCTAGTGCCCTGTGATGTTCACAAAATTCATTAGAGTCTTAGTTATTTAGAAGATTTCATGTCATATCAACCTCTTGAATGGGAGGTAAATATATGACATTTCATTCCAAGAGTTGTGATGGTGACTCTAGAAGATTAGTGAAGACTATGCATTGAGGATTAGATAAAACCAATCTAGGAGATGACTTGTAAGCTATGTTGACTATGGCCTTTTGATCACTTATTTTTTTAGTGTCTCTTACCTTGTATGGAATTTTATTCGAAATCTTAATAGTTAATTTAGATCTATTTGTGTTCTTGAGTTTTCTCATTGATAAGAGCTTAACCTCTCTTTATTTGATTATGTAGCACAAATCGATAAATGTAGAAAACTTCTTGAACAAGATAGATTCATGTAATTCTAGTAATATACTTTGTTTAAATATGTCCCTAATCTATTTGTCTAACATGGGCTAGTCACTTTAGATAATATTGTCTTATATCATAAGATATAATCTACAATAGGCTCATTTGACTTTTGATTTAACTACGCCACTTGTGCATATGATATTTTATCACTATTGTTGATAGAGAAGCATATTAAAAACATGTCATCTAAAATATGGAATGTTTTTCTATATTGATTTGGTAAATAATAAAATATTTTAGGGAATAAACCTTAAAGACTGTGTGTAAATAACTTCATAAGAAGCCAATTGTTGGACACATAGTCTAATAATGTTTCATGAAAAGATCTAAGATGGTGGTCTGTGTCACCCACTAAATCATATAATATAAGCTTAGGTGCCATGAAACTATATGGAAAAGTATTTTCTACTATGTGATTTTCCAAAGGTGTATGTAAGAGAATGCTAGAATCCAAGGCATTCGATAGCCTAGTAGCTCCCTTCCCAAGATGTAACACCTTAGACTATAGAGTATGAATCTCATGTATAATGGATTATACATCTATATTAGATGAACTAGCCATAAGATTTGTAGCTAGACTAATGGTTTTTAAATTACAATTTTAGGTTATGCTTGCTAAGTTGGTTGAGTTGGCCCCACTAGAGGTGTAGCAACACTACTAACTAGGGGAGTTAAAGATTTACCACTATTTTTTTCTTAATTTACAATATGACTTGTAGGATTTGTGCATGATCAAGGGGTTTTTCTCAAATTATATCTATTAATCTATATAATAACTCATCTTTATTCATAATTATATCATCATTGTTAAGTGGAAAGAAAGTGTCTTGATTCTCAATGTGGATATCATCTTGTTCTTAGTTTTATTATTCATCTTTAGATACATTATCATTGAAATCCACATAATCAAAGTGAGAAGGATGCATATCTATATTTATGATAGGTTCCTTATCCATGTTATAGCTTTAGATAACAAGAATCAAAATATGCTCTATAGAATGACCACCTAGTCAAGTACTTCTTCTTAATGGAACAAAGGTAGCATTTTTTGATGGCATTTAGTAAAAAAATTGAAATATATATATTAAACTATAATATATGAACTCTAAAAAATTCAAAGTAGCTAATGAAAATAGGAAAAAAAGGATACAAACCATAAAATCATCTAGGATTAGGGTTTTTCCAATTTAGGTTTTTTTGAAAAAAAATTATATTTAAATAAATCGAAACAATAATATGAAATAAATTTAATGAGATAAGTAAAGCCAAAAAATCATAAAAAATATGTAACCCTAATTTATAGAAAAAAAAATTAGAAAATCCAAACTTGGGTTTTGAAGAAATATTTGAAGTAAGTTGAGTTCACTAAATGATTTAACCTTTTAGGGTTTTACTATGTAAATCTTAAGTTAGATTAAAGTGCTAAGTTGTCTAAATTAGTGAGATAATTTTCAATAAATAACCACTAATGTTTTTATATATGTTGACTTAATTTGACCTTCTAAGAATAGTAATAAATATTTATAAATAGATAATTATCATAAAATATTTGGATGCTGAAAACTAGGTTATAGATAGGTCTGAGTGTCATCAACAAGGCCTCTAAGTCAGATTCTTCATTAAATAGTAGTACCCCACCTAGATTTTAGTGTCATATGGCTCTAGTGTCCTAAATAAGTCACTAATGTCCTCTTTACAAGGTTGTTCTTATTTTTTGGGAGCACCTGTACCTATGTTTTTGGGTCCTATTCCTATTTGCATAAAATATAGAACTATGTATTGTGCATGAAATAATTAATTTAGTATGC
Organism: Torreya grandis; assembly: GCA_037957365.1. NCBI lineage: Eukaryota > Viridiplantae > Streptophyta > Pinopsida > Cupressales > Taxaceae > Torreya > Torreya grandis. The sequence goes on from JARHVA010002854.1 coordinate 572,372, forward strand.
AAACCCTAATCCTCCTTGAAAGTATGGCATGAGCTATAAATGTTTGGTTTTTAGTAGGATATTATATACATCCTTAACACCCCATCATGAAGATATTTTCTAACATACTAATACTCTAAAGAGGGATCAAGCCTGATGTAGTTCTCCCACCTGGTGTTTGGTGCAAGTGCAAGTGCATGCTAGAATGATAATGGTCTTTGATTCATTGAGTGTGATTGAGATTATAAATATTTGAAATCTAGTCTTAGGGTAGTTTTTTATGGTAGCATGTATAATCAGGTCAAAATAGGGATTAATAACCTTAATTTTTCTTGACTTGTTTCTTATTTAAATAGGATTTTTATTTTTATTTTCCATCTAGGGGATAGAGGTCTAATAGTCTTATATTTATAATGACATGTAGCTTATGAGGATAATCAAACATGATTATGCCAAACTTAGGAGGGGAATACATTTGAAAATATATCCATTCATGAGAGTTAGGTCAAAGGACACTAAAACAAAGTTGGGGACACTAGTACCATGTGGTTGTAGTGTCCTTAATGTGGTGTTAGTGTCTAGCTAACAGGTTGTTGGTCAAAATGGGTTAGGATATGGGAATGTAGTTTTAGGACAATGTTTGAGCTAACTAGAGATATATGTGGTCTACATAATGATTGAGAAAGTATTATAAAGGATTTAGGATAGTTATAGGGCTAAAATAGGAATATTTTATCTCAAACAACACTCTTAACATCTAAATACCACTTTTAGGTGATTACACTAACTAATTACTTTTGAGTTTTAGATTTTAGGAAAGTTTGATTTTAAGATGTTTTTGGTAACTTTAACAATAAAAACCATTTTTTTTTAACTTAAGGATAATGCATCACATGGTGAAGCACAACCAAATAACAAACAAAGTCCTACATTAAATAATAACATAATTGCACAAAAATTTGATAATCTAGGATTAAGGTCTTGAACAACTTTTGGGCCTTTAAATGTCTTTTACTTATTTGTGTTCTCAGCCATAGCCTAATATTTTAAGGTAATAAACATGAAGGATCTTTCCATTCCTATGGACCACTAAGTATAGTTTTAATAGTTTGAGGAGGGTAACTAATTTTTAGTAACCACTAATCAATTCACCAAATCCAAATGATAAATAGGATTTCCTAGGCTTAAGGTTTTCACAATCTTATCTAAAGTGGAGTCCTTTGATATAAATATTGGTATGTTGAGGCATGATTCTATGGAAAATTTTGAATGAGAATATGCACACTATTGGTTCTTGTTCCAACATGTCCAACATAGATGTAAGGGTAGAATTATATTGACAATAAGTAAAATCATATTTTGAGGTAACTATCAAAACATTGGGTATTACAGAATTAAATACTCTCACATCACGGTGTGTTTAAAACATATAACTTCTTAAGCCATTGAAATAGGTGGATCTTAATTTATATACCCCAATAGTATATGGGGTTTGGCCCACTTTATGATGGTGAAAACCACAAATAATAGATCCCCTAAAAAAAGAAGTAAAATGTTAATGCTTGTCTCTCATTCCCATGTATCATCACTAATGTAACACCAAGTGAATAGTATACACATAAGCACAACTTGGGTAACATAAAATTTATGAAATTAATTTTATTTTATAAGTATCATCACCAATGTGATGTTAAGGGAAGAACATACAAAATTTCATAAAACCAACAAAATTCTATAAGATAGTGTTGAATAAAATCCAAGAAAAACCAGTGAACTAATTACTAGAAATGAAAATGAAAAGTGAACTAAAATTTTAGTAACAAAAATAAAAAGATTTTGGTTTTGTTTTAGCCTTTTTTAATCTTTTCTTTGACTAGTGTTCTGAAAACAATTTGTTAGAATGTTTGTTTTCGCTTAGATTCAAGGAACCCTATAATAAAGTAATAAAAAAAACCACAAAAAACAAAATCAAAACAAGCCTTTGCTACAAATTCACAAATACACAGTCAAGTAGAAATATGAAATTATTAATAGTTAGATCCACAAAATAAATATAATGTAGTAAATACACATAAAATGAATTCAGAGTTTTTAATATGAGTTGGTAACCATATTTATAGAATACACTATTATAGTTTCTAATTTCATAGCTGATAATAATAATTTCATAGTTGATAATGATGATTTCATAGCTAACATGAAAAAATTCATAGATACACAAAAAATAAAAATAAGGGAATGATTTCATATATGATTTCATATGCTATTTAATATATTTAATTCACTTTGAATTTGATTTTAAATTCAATATAACTTTTTTATCATATGTCATGATGATTAAAGTGACAGTTTGCATGCATATTTATAGATTTTTAGAAGAAATATCTAACAATGGATGAGTAGTTTTATATTTCAAATAATCCAAATAATCTTTAGTGGCTAATGATTACTCATCCATGAGGATGATGACCATTTATAATGGTTGAGATAAACATGGATATGGTTAACTGAGTCACCAATAATGGGTCAAAATCTTTGACAACCCAAGGGATGACTCAAGTGTAGTTGAGGAAGTTATAGCATTGGTTCAAGTGAGCCAACATGTGAGGGAGATAAAGGTAGAATATGTTGGGTGAGTTGTAAAGTAAACATTTATTAATTAAATTAGGATTAAAAATGTGAAAATTTTACTACATTTTATTTATTCATCATGTAAATAAGGAGGAGATGTCATGGATTATAATTCTAATTTAGGAAGAAGAATTAGTAGGTTTTAGGTGAATTTTGACACTAAATGTAATTTAGGTGTCTACATCAAGGACTTAGAGATTCAAATATATGGGAACATTGAACCTTTGAATTTGTTTTTATACATCCAAAGTTATAATTTGAATAAAAATGTGCTAAATGTCACTTGTTTAAAACCAAAAAATATCAACACCATTAAACCATGAATCATCAGATCATGTTAATTCTTCCAACGTTTTAGTTGATGAAAATATGTTGTGTCAAACATGAAAAGCCAAATAATCTAAAAACCATTAAATTATAAGAGCTCAAACCTATTATTTTATTGATATTTTTGTAAAGTTTCCACCTTCCCAGGTTTATGAGAATGCACCACATGACATGTTTAAAAATCTTGGGAATTTAGAACACTTAGAATATCTTTTGAACTTTGAAGCCTCCTTGTAATGCCTTGATTCCATGTTTTTATTCTCAAGAGATTAGGACTTATTATAATGCTTATAAATCTTTTTATAAATTTGAAGGCTCTATGTGATGAAACAACACCACCTATCATAATCATGTGAGACAAAGATGAGGCTTGATTATGGGTGATTAACTAGTCCTAGTCGATAGCCCTATGATCATAAAGAACATGTAATAAAAGTTGGAAGAAAAATATATTAGTATTTTTAGTGGATATATAGAAGAATACATTTTGAAAAGATCTTATGAGAACCCAAGGTTCAAAATAACTAAAAAAATGTGTTCAAGATTTGATTTTCATGATTCAAATTTCTACATATTTAGACTCATGGAAATAACCTTAGACTTTGCATGAAAAATATAATATTATAGAATTATAATATTTATATGGCTCCCCAAATAGAGGTTTCCAATGATGATGGTCCCCCATTTATAATTTTAAAATATGTTGAGTGTGTGTGTGTGTGTGTGTGTGTGTGTGTGTGTGTGTGTGTGTGTGTGTGTGTGTGTGTGTGTGTGTGTGTGTGTGTGTGTGTGTGTGTGTGTGTGTGTGTGTGTGTGTGTGTGTGTGTGTGTGTGTGTGTGTGTGTGTGTGTGTGTGTGTGTGTGTGTGTGTGTGTGTGTGTGTGTGAAAGTGCATGTATTCACATGCATTAGGGAAGAATAGAAATAAACAGGGAATATTTACTCAATTGAATGTGGTTTTGAATATTCTCTCATATCAATGCTAGGTAAGGAAATAATGAGTGATTATGAATATATACCACTCTTATAAAAGAATATTTTACATTAGATCACTTAGGATGATCATTATGATATGTTTCATTTGTAAAGTTGAAACTAGATGCCTATGTGAGTGTAGGACACTAGCTTGTACATACGGATCTAGAACTGATGTTTGGGTCCTAGTAGTTATAAAATAGGTACATGCTTAAAATGTGTAGGGGAATAAGATAAGCATATTTTAATAATTCTAAGAAAGATATAAGATTTGGGTCATTAATATAATAATTTTTAGACTAATATATAGGCCAAGTGGCCCAAGATAGAGTAGATTCAAGACTTTATAAAAGTTGGAAAGGTACAAAACTAAGAGGGATAACTAAGATATGAGTTTGTCAAGTGTAGAAGACTAAGGCGATATATAATTCATAAATATTGTTTACAATCAGATTTTTAGTATATTTAACTTAAATTTACCAACTATTATAGTAGATAATATTCCAAAATATATGGATTTGTATTATATTAGCACCAATACATTACAAATAATATAGACAAGTGTAGATCTCTCTATTAATAATTTAACTATTTTTTTAGGCCATCACCTCAAACTTCATAGCATTTCTTACATGGTCTAGATACGATGAAGAAACAACATCCCCTCTGACTAGGGTCATCCATTATATTATATTATGTATGTTACATGATGCCATATGATCCTCACATTGAGTTTTCTCAATATATTCCCCATGACCTCCTCATTCTAGCGTTCCTACTTTTTCCATAGATCTTTTGTGCTAAGTAATCCTAGAATGACTCTTAAAGAGAGTAAAGGAGGTTGTGATTATAACCATATACTAGTTACAACAAGATATATTAGCTATTATATGTTCATTCAATCTTTGATTTTCATGATTCGAGTATCTATAAATTAATGTCATAGAATTAACCTTAGACATTGCATGAAGAACATCATATTATGGAATTTTAAGGTTTATAGGGCCCGTAAATAGAACTTTCCAAAAATGATGGGTCCCCATTGAAAATTTTAAAATGGGGTGTGGGTTTTAGGGCACACTCAATTTAATGATCTTTGGTGTGAATGTTAGGTTAGGAAAGAATAAGGAGTGATTGTGAATATATACCACTCATATCATGGAATATATTAAATTAAATCACTTAGGATTATAATTATGATATGCTTAACATTAAAATTAGATGAATTTATGGATCTAGACATTTATGTTAAGGTAAGACACTAGATTTGACATAAGGGTCTAGGATTGACATTTGTGTCCTATTTGTTATAAAATGTGTACATGCTTAGAACTTGTAGGGTCATAATATAAGAATATTTTAATCATTATGAGAGAGATATAAGGCTTAGGTCATCAATATAATACTAGTTTGGGCTAGGTCACACAAGAGAGATTAGATGTAAGACTTTTAAATGTTGGAAAGGTATAAAAATTAGAGGAACAACTAAGATATGATTTTTCCAAGGCTACAAGATTAAGGTGCTATATAATTCATAATTATTGTCTATAATTAGATTTATATTATCTTTAACTTACCTTTACCAAATATTACAATAGATAATATTAAAAAATATAGGGATGTGTATTATATTTAGCACTATTAACTACAAATCATATATATAGGTCTATATTTCTCCAAAAATAATTTAAATATTTTTTTAGGCCTTTACCTCAAACTTTATAGCATTTCTTGCATGGTCCAAATAGGATGAATAAATAGCATCCCCTATGACTAGAGTCATCCACTAGATTAAAGGGTGTATTTTACATGATACCAAAGTTTCCTCACATTGAATTTTCTCAATATATGCCCAATGACCTCCTCATTCTATCATTCAAACGTTTTCTATAGAGCTTGTGTGCCAAGTAGTCCTATAGTGACTCTCAAAGAGAGTGGAGGAAACTATGATATAATGATATATTACTTACAACAAGATATATTAGATGTTATATATGATGTATGTCAATATATTTAATGATCTATGTGAGAAAATAATTGAGTCATATCATATATTTCACATTCTCATATGAGTGTATTTCATTTTATTCTTATTATTAACATATGTGATATATATATATATATATATATGTGTGTGTGTGTGTGTGTGTATATATATATATAATATCATATTATTTTACATTTTTAAAACCTTAATTTTTAACATGTATTCCATTTTTTCATAATTTTATAATCTATTAATAGTTGACCTTTTTATCCATTACAGGTCTTAGGTACCACCTTCAAGTTCTTTATATCATAATTTTTATCATTTCTAAGTCTATCTTATTTTCCTTGTGATTATTTGGCCCTTTTTATTTCCCCCTCTTTTTAGAAGACTTATCATATCAATAACTATGATCAATCCCATGTAAGTTATTAAATCTTACCTAATGACATGATTATCACCTTTTCATAATATAGCCTATTCACTTTTGAAGCAATGTCCTACATCCTTGTAATTTTCTAAAAGTTTATTTATAATTGTATCACATTTTTAACATGTATGAATATACCACACTCCACATCTAATCCTTTATTATTTAACTTGAGTCTCACTAAAGGTTAGTTAAGATATTACACTCTTTCATTTGTGGAATGTCTAGGAGTCTTGTATCACCATGGTATTTTGGTTATCCCCTCTAGCAACCAAGCGTAGGCTCTTTTTTGTTATATATTTATGTCACCTATGTATGGTTTTTATTAATTTGTATAAAGGAGTGAAAAAATTAAAAATAATAAAAATCTAATTAAATCCTAAAATTCAATATCACACCAAAATATGTAATCTTTTTTGGCACATCTTCTATTGTTTTCAAATCTCAAACTCCACAATTGGCCTCATGATAGAGATGAAGTCCATTAATGTGTGTTAGGATGTATCATAGGGTAGGAGGTATCACTATATGTTTGTGTGTGGGTAGGTGTGTATGTATATATTTATATATGTATGTATATATATATATGTATATGTATATATATATGTACATATATATATATATATATATATATATATATATATATGTATACACACACATATACATATACATATACATACATATATATGTATATGTGTGTGTATATATATATATACATACATACATACACATCTATATATATATATATATATATATATATAGACACACACACACACACACACACACACACACATACATACATATGTATATATATATATATATATATATGAATGTGTGTGTGTGTGCGTATATATATATATATATATATATATATATATATATGTATATGTATATATATGTATGTATGTACATATGTATGTATGTATATGTATAGATATGTGTGTCTCTATGTCTATATACACACACACATACATACATATATGTATGTATGTATAATACAAATACACACACATATATACATATGTATAGAGAGAAATATATATGCATATGGTTGTGTGTATATATACTTACATACACACACACATACATACATACATTTATAGTGCCACCTACTTTCTCACACAAGTACCTTATATTCATAGTAATTTTAAAACTTTGTAAGGATCTTAAGGAGTAGGGAACATTTTATGGAAAGGTATGATCATTTTAATTGTAATGCTTATAATCCTCATAACATGATATATACATCAAATTTTAGCCCAATTTTGTACTTTCTACGTGGAGTTTCCTTAGTCATTGATGTTAATAGTTGTAATCCTTACCTACTTATTTATAGTGTGTTACCTCCACTAAGGATTTATGAATCACCTGGGTGGTATCTCACATCCCCATTTACATCATATATACCCAAATATACCGTTTATGGATATCTATTTTAATTGATCATGTCTTTTTCTAATTTTAGATTTGCCTTTTCACCATTACTTATGATGCCACTTGGATTGTTAGTTCATGAATTATGTTGTAAAACCTTTGGAAATAAACCAAGCCTTTCTAAAAAATTCTTATCTCATTTTATATCCACACCATATTTGTAATCATATTCATTTATTTATATGGTTTTCCTCCCTTACATCATGTCTTGGAATAAACATTATTTTTAAGTTTGTACTCATTAGAGTCTTTTACTTCTTTTTTTCCATCATTTTCTTGTTTTATTTTTGTTTACTTTAATTATTTTACATATTTATTTAGAATAATTTTTATATTTTTAATGTTTTATATAAGTTTAATTGACTTATCTTAAATTTAGGATAACAATTTTTTTTTACAATCATTCATTTTTTGTTCATGTTTGAATTAGATTGACATTATCTTTCTTACATGAGATAACATTATTCTTGCATATAATTTTTATATTATCTCCTATATTTTATTACATTTAATATTTTTATTTTTTATTTACAATGTTTCACATGATGTATCACATTATTTTTTATGTTTTATATTATTTTCCAACTTACTTTAGTCATTTATATCATTTTAGTTTTAATTTTTTATTTTAGCCTACATTTACTCACATTTTATATAAAAGATTAAAATCTACATCATAATACATAAATTTTTCCAAAAACATGATATCACAAACATTAATGCATGCATGAAATAAAATAAACTCATAAATAATATTCATACATGTAGATAAAAACACATGAGTGACAAAAATATATCTCTATATATAAATGGCTCACTTTTATACATAAGTACATCATGATATGTCAAAAATTAAAATACAAAAAATGATCTAGGCATGTGTCTAACATGACCACCTTTAAGATAAGGTTCTAGAGGCTCAAAATTGAACTATATCAATGCTCCACCATACTGTGTGTTTATTAATTTATGCCCTTGACTTATTCTTGTAGTCAAGAAACATGTGCTTGCAAATAGCCAACCTATTTAGTATTAGCCATCTAGTTGACCATATTTATGGCAAAAAAATTCTATTTTGTAAGATCTCCTACTCCAATCCTTACTATCACAACTACTTAATAATATGCCTACTAGCATTTCCAAAGCTCCTTAACAAACTCTCCTACCAAGTGAAACCAACTCAAATGTGCTCTGGCCACTATTACCACAAGATCAAGCATCCTTATGGTATCATGTTGAGGAAGCATAAGTTTAAAATTATTATTGTGGGTATCCACCACCATATCTCATACATTTTTTTCACATATAAAAAAATAAACCAAAAAAACATTAGACTCTCACATGTATATCAAAATCTATAGTATATATATTATTAATATCTAGTGTGTCTATTTATACCTCTAATAAAATAAAGTAATAGCATACAATAAAAAATAATTACTAACATTAGTAACATCACCATGGATACCTAGGACCCAAGTATTTTCATGGCTTCAACCTAGATAAAAGCCTCACCATCTCCTTCATAGGACCACCACAAGCTATCAACTGAATCTCCACACTCATCACTATATGGTATAGTTATATGTTAGATCTACATGTGGATGTATAATGTCTCTAAGGTGCATATCCCAAATCTAAATCTCTTCCCTCCCTTGCATTACTTTTTATCACCTTCATCGTCTTCTTTCCACCACTAGCTTGTGGGGTCTCACTACAAACACCACATATAACACCCCTCATCCCCCCACTCCTCATAACTCTTGTGTATATTTATCCAAGTATATTTGGAGTAATAAAGGACCCACTAGATATGTGAGTTAAAATTTTCATGGGATTTAATCATAATGGTATGGCTCTACCCATAATGTATAGTGGACAATAATGTGAATTTGACCTTATACATGTGTTATGGTTGGACATGATGGCTATGTGTCTATAGTACCTCTATAAGGCATTCAAGTGATATTATCCTATCTAATAGTATCCATTTTATGTACATATAGGATCACTCAAATAACATGTACCTAAGCAAACCTCCTCACTCATGGGAGTTGACCATCTATAACATGGGGAAGCCTTATAGGTCTATACATTAGGAATCCCACATATATACAACTAGAAAAGAGTATGATCTGGTACTTATTTTTTACACTCTATTCTAAATGATATAAAATTTTTGAAACAAATACACCCATATCATTTATCCCATGTTAAAATTAGTTCCCTACTCTAACATCAAGTGGCACATCATTATGATTTACATTTTTATAAAATAGTCAAACTTATGAGACAACACACATGCATTCATAATCATAATAAAGACCTTATGGATTCCTAATATATAACTAAAATAATAATTCAATAATCTTACACCCATCACACTTGTATAATCTCATATCCCACTATATACCTAAAATAATTTTATCATAATATTATGGGCATCATACCTTTTTAAAATCATATCTCATTGGCCTAACTATCATCTCTCATTTATAGTTCATATGATATTATAAACCATCAAAATGATTGTAATAGTTATTCCTAATATTGTATATATGTCCTATAAGGTAATATCTACCTCAATGGTATCTCCATCAACCACCCATCTAAATGTATAAGTGAATCTCTCCCATCACCCTATAAACATGGTGATCAACTGTGAGATTAAACAAACCTAACATGTCTATATAATATCTTTAAGGCCTCATGTAGTAAGTTGTGCTCAATCCACTTCTGATATTATAAATGAAAGATAAAAAAACCAAATCACATTAGTTCACCACCATAATATTCATCAACTCTAAAAAATATCAAAAATATATTACAATTATATTTAAATCCAAAAATCTCAAATCAAGAATAAAAATAATGTCAAATTAAAAAAGTTAAAAAATCTCATTTTTATACTACATCAACTAGGTCCCTAACTATACTCACCATGATTATTTTTAAATACATTTACCATACCCTATATATATTATTGTCTAAGTAAACCTTCCAATTTCAATAACCATATCATACAATATCATCCAACACTTTAGTATCGTGTAACAACCATACCATACAGTATTTGTAATCTATTCATCATATTGAAATAGTAATACCATATGGTATCAACCATGATTATCATTTATATTATATTATCCACATGCTAAAATTCACTATCCATTATTATCTTATAATGCCATAATTCCTACTCTATAATATCTACCTAGTATGCCACTTTTCTAATATATCATCCATATTATAAGGTATCAACCAACACTTCACCTAACCATTGTTAGACATGAAATCACTAGGGGGGATGAATTAGTGATCCTATATATTCCAATTTTGATACTTTAAAACTATTAAACAATCAACATATATCAACTTTTTGATCACTCTTCTTCCTTCTTCGCTTCAACACATACTCCTCACACACTAGCCTTGCAGAAGTAACATCAACAAGAGAGTTCATTCATTTAATGCAAGGTCCTATGATGACCCATTCAACTTTTTATACTTATTCAAGAAAAATAAGAACATAGAACACTTTAAAACTCATGAAACCATGACACATGATCTATAGGTCTCCTTTAAGTTCCAACATCCATCAAATCACCCTTATTGTAACCCCTAATTATCTCAAACACTTCTCTATAAACACAATCATTATGAATGAAAATATAGTCAACTTATAACACTTTGTTCTTACTACATATGATTATTAAAACATTCATAATTCACATATATTGTCCTAATGGATTATAAAACACTCCAAAATAGCTAAGTCATCATGAAATATTGAAAAAACATCAACACAAGTTCAAACACCATTTTTGGGTTCATAACAAATGAATGTCAAACACACAATTAACTTTAAACCTTAATATTTTTGATTATACAAACTATCATATCTTTAAATATATATTTATAGATGCAAATTAAAGTCTTATAAAAAATTTATTTTTACACCATGAGCAAATTCTACTTTGATCAAAAGTTATAGATAAAATACAGATCACTAGTTTTTCCTCTGTTAATTTCAAATATTCAAATACAAACGACCATAGTTAAACCTCAATCACTTTACTTTCATCTCAACTTTACTTTCATCTCATTTTAAAATTAAACACACACCATAAGTATTATTAGAAATTTAACTTGTATTTTACCATTTCCCAAATGTTAAACTTTGAACACTTTGCATCATCTCACTTCTTCTTGACATCCTAGAGAAAACACACACCATCGATCTTTTGTACATAGCTCAGTATTTAACTATGTTAAACATTCGGCATCTTGAAAACGTATCACTCAATGTTCACCATTGATATCTATATGTATTAACACTAGATAATCATTAGATCTTGGAAGAGGCTTGATCTTTATCTATACTTGATGTTAAACTTTGAACACTTGTCCTCATCTCATTGCTTCTAGACATCTTAGAAGGAACAAGATCCATTGATCCTTTTTTAAGGAACTCGATTGTTACTCAATTTAATCATTAAAAACTTAGACCCATTTGAATAACTATGCATTTTATATCTATATGTATGAACTCCCATGAAATTTTAGATCTCCATCTAGTCCTAATCTTTAACGTCATGAAAAATTAACTATGGGGACCATTTCTTATCTACTTGGAAGGCCAACATTGGATCTCAATAAAAAATTTGTTGCTTAAATTCATGATCAAAAACTTGGATCATATGATTTCCTCACATATTAAAATCAATCCATGTGACAAATTGATCCTAAAACCTTCACATGTATAATATATATCTTAATTAATCTTCTTACTTAGACTTCTTTCTGCCACAGAGCCAATTATGTCAAGAACTGTCTAGAAGGCCAACTTTACACATTAATAACTTTTGATGCACTTCAGCACATTATCTTATATTTAGAAAAAATCAACTAGTAATAGAATTGAACAAACCCATACAATCATTTTCTCCTTAAACCTTCACATTGATAAATATAATAACATCAAAATGCCTACTTATCTTTTCTTACCACATTAAACATTTCGCTAAGTATGGGAAAACACTATCAAACTACCTAGGAGCCTAAATTTACACATACATATGTTTTGTTGTGCTTAGACACATGAAATGAGATTTTAAAAATAAAAAATAACCACAAATTTGATCATAACCATAAGACCAACTCCCCTTGACTCATCCACATGTGGCAATGGTGATGTCAACAAACTACCTACTCAGATTTTTTGTCACTAGACCCAAAATGTCTAGATGAAAACAATGATAAACTTGAAGAAATACAATCATGTACATAAGCACTCAAATAATTCTTGACTTTTGATAAGACTTGTTTCATATTCTCAAATCAACATACTCATCTCTGAACATCTCTAACCATGCTAAAAACTAAATATCAACCAAACCTCCTTCAAGTATACTAGGACAAACACATTACACACTTTTTCATTGTCACTTAAACTATCAAGGAACTTCATCCACTCACCAGGACACCTCCATCACATCACCATGACATCATTGATAACTCTACAATAGTATCCCCCTTTATCATTGATGTCAACACCCATCAATATGTAGCTTCACCTTTCTTCTCTCTCTTCAAACACTCTCATAATAGGAACTTTCTCACCCTTTTACATAATGAGAAAGCAGGTGGCAACCAATCTTGAGTACCTAAAAATACTACCAATAGGAGAGGACCATATTATAAATATAATAGAAACTCCCCCTTACCTTGAGCCTACCTTTTCTTGTATTGACAACTTCCTCTTACTACATGCCAATACTCACTTCAACCAAGCACTAAAACCAATGGAAAAAATACACAAAAGTAATGAAATTTGTTGGAACTTACCAAGAAACATCTGAGAGTAACTCCCCCTAAGATTTATGAGAAATTTCACCTCCTGAGCATCTTCAAATCTCCACACACCATAAAGAACCACCATACAGGCTTACTAGCATTCTCTCTCAAACCACCTCAAGGACCACCAATATAAGTTTATGCCACTCACCAAATAGGAAACATTCACTAAACCAAACTAAGACCTCACCTTGAAATACTCATACCTTTCTCCTTTGGATAAACAAAACAAAAATCACTCTTCTTCTAATAAGGCCTATCTAGTCTCCTTGCATCACTACCTAGAACTTACATATCCCAAAAAATTTAGTAGACACAATTTCAAGAACTAAAAATTCATATATAGATCACCCTCATATGCCCCCTAAATCACACAAATTTGAAAAACCTATCTTAACTTCTACAACATACTTCGTTCACAAGCCAACTTGCTAAATAGGCTTCCATCTTGACAAAAAACATAAATAATTTAAAAACCGCAAACCTTCAAATCTTTATGAAGCTTTATTTGACAACCCATTTATTTGATTCAATATATTAAGAATCCTCATACCTCGCCTCACAAGGCAAACTACTTTTCTAGTAGAGCCCAAAACCATAGAATCTTAAAACAAATAGGGTCAACAAACCTCTTTCTAGTCAAAGTCCACCTCTAAAACTTTTTTTACATCTACAAACAACTATTACAAACTTGTAGACCAAGATTTGAGCTTGTACATATTTTGGAACCCATACATCCTATAACCCATTTTAGGACCTACATACTCTTAAGTACAAATTAGGAAACCTGAGAGCAACAAAAATTTCCAATTTTACTTCAACATACCTTTAGACCAGAAAATCACATAGAACATGCTAGAATAAGGTAAACAGACTTTTCTATGCAAATATATCATCCTGAAAAATCATAAATCATCTTTTGCCACTTGAAAATTTTTAATCTGACCCTATAGACTAACCTTGTACAACTATGACATCACTCTGACATTACCAAAACGTATCTTCCACTTGGAAAAACATGCTACAATTTAAAAAAATCATTTCTGTCCATATATAACAATCTAAATAACATCACATCAAAACATAAGTCTCCATTGAAATGAGTCTCTTAGGAATCATAGATAGAGACATCCTACATCATAATGTCCTAAAAATGTGAACTATGGAGTTTCCCACAACTCCTCATATTATTTCTCCTCCTTGGTCATCTGATACTTGTGGTTCTTCTTTTTATTCTTAGGCTTAAGATAAGCAACATTATCAACCACTAGAACATTCTCATTTTATTCTAGGATTGGATTGAAAATACATGGAGATAACATAGATTTATGACATACCTTTTCATTTGAAGAATCCACCTTACAGTTTGGAAACTCATCAATAGGCATAGACAACTAATTTTATTTGGATGGAACTTGCTCAAAAATATCAAAATGTTCAGTTGGATTCATACACACCTTAGAACTAATCTCAACTAGCACCTTGGTCTTCTCCTTCAGCTTGGTCTCTTCATTATTAACATGAGCAAACAATGAGACCCCTTGGTACTCTTTAACTTTTGTAACATTCTCCACCATAAAAAATATATTACTTGTACCTATGACTCATCATGAATCATACTTTTCACATTTGGTTTCCATGAGTTAACTTGCCTTCTTTCTTACACTCTAGGATCTTGATTAAGCCTATTCTATCTTGTCAGTCTTTGCTTACATAATATAGCAATGTGACCTCTTTGTTCATAAATATAGAAAATCATTCTTATTGATGGAAAATAATCTTGTATTACTTTAAATAGAAAATGTTTTTCAAATTATCCCATATTATGATAGTTAAAACAGTCAATCTTACTCACACCACTTGACTGATGATTGTTCTAGGCAAACTCATTTCTATCAGGTCTTCTACATTCTCTAGCTCTACACCAAAATTTATTAAAAGTATAGTAGTAAACATTGAAATTTGTATACCTCACAGAATTTGGTTGTATGATATGATTCCTATTCATTATACCAACACCTTCATTCCTTATTGATTATTTATATTTAAATGTTGATCTACCTTTCTCTTATTAACATTCATGTCAACATGAGAAGTAACTTTTGGATTTTCATTAAAACCCAATTAAGATATGTCATTAGCTAAATTTTGACTCTTTAGGAGATCATCCATATTATTTTAATATCCAACTTGACAAATGATTTCACCTTTCTTGAAGACTTCTATAACTCATGATTCAAAGACACAATAATAGAAACATACCCTGAGTATTCAACCAATATTTTCTCAAACACACTATATTGATCTTCATAGTCTTTAAGTTTATATTTCATCTTCTTATTGATCTATTTCTCAATATTTAGTTCTTCAAGAGCATTCATCAAATTAGTTTCATAGTCCACCTCATCTGAATCACTCCAAGTAGACTCTTTTTGATGCAAACAACTACCTTTCTCAACCATGAAGAGATATTTATCTTCAATAGGACCATCATCTTCATGATCATACTCTAAGTCAATGACTTCACTTTCATTAGATGAGTTGTAATCTTATTTGGTGTAGAGACTCTTCTTGTCCTTGAAGTACTTCTTGTTGTCAAACCTTCTAAATCCCTTTTTGATTTTACCAAACCTAAAATATATCTTTCCATCATCATGACCTTGATCATTATATTCATCATCATTCTTATTATACTTATGAGGTAATTTATTAGAAAAAAGTCCTACCTCTTCACAATTGAATCATTTGAGGGGTAGTTTACCCATATACTTGCTTAAACCAATTTTCAATATCCTTGAAATCAAAGTAATTAGTTCATCCTCATCTATGTCATAAATGTCATTCTCCTTGGGTTTCTTACCTTGGAAATTCTTCTTTGTCTTCATTTGAGTCTTGAAAGTTACTTCCTTCTTTGGTGGTATATTAGCATTTACTCTCATCTCATAGGCAAGTAGGGTACCATGTAATTGATCCATCTTTAACTAAGTAAGATCATGATTTTCTTATATAGAATATACTTTTAGGTAAAATTTGAGGGATAGAGAGCTTAATACTTTTTGAAATATAGTAGCCTCTTCAAGGTTCTCTCTAAGACCTCTAATGATGTTTACAATCACATCAACTCTCTATAGAAAGGATGCCATAAAATCTTCTTCCTTCATCTTGAGACTTTCAAATTACCTTTTATGAGTTTTCAACTTAGTAATATTAACCTTTGAATATCCTTCATAATGATCTACATTTTATCTCATTAATCTTTATTAAATTTACAATGGATTACCTTAGTGAACTCAATCTCTATAAGGCCACAAGTAATGGCATGAATTGCCTTAAAATTATTCCCAAACATCATTTTGTTTATAGTAATAGATGGAGCCATCCAAAATAGATTTATGTATATCAAAACCTAGGGACATAATATATGTCCTCATCCTTGCACTCCTAAAAAAATTATTATATCCATTGAACATCAAAGCTTATTTAGTAAATAAACCTCCTTGATGACTAACCATATTGTACCTAGGATCACCTTCAAGGTTCCAAGCCTTTACCAAAGGACCTACTTTGATACCAATTATTAGAGGTACAATCATGGAAGGGGGAGTGAATTAGTGAGTCCAAATATTCTAATTTCAATCCTTTCAAACTATTACACAATCAATTGTTGTCACTTAGATTTACACCCCTTGAGGAGATGCCTATCTCTCCTCATCCAAGTGGCATAATGAAAACATATCTCTTGCTATGGGTGAAAATTTTGTTGAGATGAATCTATAAAAGGGCTAGTTCCCTTAATTCCATCTTTTAAAACACTTTCTTGCCTATCAACTTTGGATGAAAAGGGTTAAGAAAATAAATAAGAAAGCTTAAAAAGGTGATGCACCAATAGTATATTTCTTCCCATTGACTAAAATTTTATTACTCAAAGTCAAACAAGACCTCTTTTACACAAAACTAACAATTTAAGTTGTATTATCACATCATTTTTTTATAAGCTAGGTTCAAGAAGGGATTTGATACTTAGGAGAGCAATGAATGATTCTTTGATAGAATAAAGTCATAGAACACTTATAAGACACATCTACACTTGGAAAGAACACTAACAAAGACCTATAACAATAAATATTCTACATGATTGGTGAATAGTCAAGGATAGCATGCTATAAATGATGTTCCTCTCCTACACAAGACCAACAAGATTGCCCTAAAACTCAATTGAACAACATGTGAGCAGTAAAAACCAATTTTTTATTTATTTAATACTCATTCAAGTACAAATTTGGCTGAGGTTTCACCATTAACCATTGGACGCTGATAAAAAGAGCAAAAAGAGTCATTATTTATAGTTTTTGAGAGATAATCACAATTTAAAAGGTCACTTGGACACTTGTCATGAAACTATACATGCAATTTATGAAAAATGGCATAAAACTCTCAATCATAGCTCACAAAACTACCTTTATCATTTTGGCCTATTTGAAAATCCCACCATTGACTAGGGATAGGTCCAATGATTTGGATAAGATTAAAGGCCTTCAAGTATAAAATTCAATTCATTGGTTTTGATCTTAATCATCTAGAAACTCCTAGAAGGAAGGCATCACTGGTTGCAGTCTAAAAACTCCTCTTTTTTTAATCACCCCTCACACTTCGCCTCAAAATTAAATTTAGTTGTCCATTAAAATACATGGGAAGGAGTTAATGATAATTTTAAAGGACCTCCATGTACTTATAAGAATAAAACATACCTTAAAATGAGCTCACTTGAATCTTTCCATCTTCTTCACTAACTTGCCTATTATGCCATATTTGATTGGCTAAGTTGAATCACCTATTTTGGGAGATTATAAGTTGTTTCATGGAACTAAATTAATATGGTGAGTTATAATAAGTATTAATATTACACCCAAACATTTTTCATTTCTTAAATCTTAATGTATCCTACAAAACACATAAAATAGTGATAAAAACCTTATTTCTACACCCATACCTATAATTCCATACAAAAAAAAGGTGTGGATAATCTTGTTTTAGTCCTATCCAAGTTCCAAAAGTTTTCATAAACTAACTATTCCCCTAGTCTATCTTTTCAACTCAATCTTACCAAACTAGTCTTGGCTGAGGATTTAGTAGGGGTTTAAGGTAGTTCTGGGTCATAAGCATTGTTCATACAGATGGTAGATTATAATTTAAAAAAAATAAAAACATTTATTGTATTAGGACCTTATATAACTCCCCTTAACTCATTTTTATCCCATGTAGATCCTCCAAGAAGATGTGAGCTCCAAAAGTTGCCTTATTGAGCTAGTTTCTCCATTTTTGCATAAGTGTGAGTGGTTTTGAGCTCAAGGATGGATATCCTATTATTTATCTAAATTTAAAAAGATAAAAAACATGTATTTTGACCTATAAAACATTTCTCAAATATCTATATAGGACACCAAGGAATATAGGTGAAAATGCATCACCATTTGGCATTAGGCCTTATCAAGGCTCAATAGGTCACTAGGTACCTTGATGAATTTGGATGTTAGGAATGATATATTATCAGGTGGATTGTATTTTTATGCACATTAAAATTTTATTTCAGCTTAAAAATCTACTTAATATCCCTCCAAGCACCTTTCTTCATCCTTTTTCCTCATTTGCCAATTAGACCTAGTGAAGGTTTATCACGTTGGATTGTGTGCATGAGCAATTTGGTCACCCTAAGGGGTATTAACTTGATATATGGATTTAATATAATAAAATATAATTATATAAAAAAATTTATATGTTTTCATGAGATCCAAACAATGCTTTTTCAAATATTTTTCTCATTTTGCACTCATTAGGTCACTTTGCCAAATTCTGATTTTCCTAGACTAGCTGACCTCTAAGACAAAATCGAGAGGTATATCCATTATTTATAAGGAAAAATTAATATTTTTTGATATTTTAAAAGTAATAATGATCATTTTACTATATTTTTTTATTTATTTCATGTTTAGGGTATCTAATCATCTCAATATGCCTAAAAAAGGCCTCAAAAACCTTATTTTCCTACATTTTCTTCAAATCCACCTCTAGGTGACCTATCCAAACCAATTACATGATTTTGTGCTGTTAAAAAATTATTATAAAATTAATTTAATGCTTATATATCTTTTAAATCCATTCAAAACCCTTCTCTTTAGTGGATTCTTCATATTTGCTCATTGGGCAAAGGTGCTTCCTAGTCACCTGTATGGACTGATGGCCTTGTCCAAGCAAGGAAAAAAACACTTAGAATATTTTAGGAGTATTTAAGTTTTTAAAATATTAATTTAAATGATCATAAACCATCTCCAATTTATGTTCAACCTTCTTTTTCTCTTATCATGATAGACCCCTACCTTTACTAAGAGTGCATACTCAATTGTAGGTATGATCTTGGGGGGGTCTATGTATACTTCTTTTATACAACCAATATATTTTGTATGATATCATGGTTATAATAGAGATTTTATATGCATTATATATCATCTAAACTCCATTTTGGGCCTCAAATTCCCCTTATAGACCAACTAGGTACCCTATTATACTTAGGTTGAGACCCCTATTTTACCTTGGCCTGTAGGTTAGTTTGTTCTAATATGAGCCTATTTAATTGTAGGAGGATCTCTTAAACTCATAATGGGTTTATAACATGTATATAAAAACACCTCTCATCTTTATGAGCCTCCAAATCACTATCTTGCATGAACCTTAAGATTACTATTTGGATTAAGGTGTTCTCACACAACCCTACCTATAAGTATGTACAGAGGTTTTTTTCATTGTCAAAATATCCATTAATACTTAAAACATACTATAAATATCATATAATGAATATTCCATCTTATACTCACCTATATGCCTCATTTTAACTCAATTTGTGCCTTTCTTCCTTGACTAAGACACTTTTTCATAATACCCTATTGTAGGTTACCATACGGCTTGGTTAGGGTAATTATGGTGAGAAAAGACCTTCCTAGGTTTCTCTTTGAAACATATATCACTATCCTAGCCTCAAAATAACCTTGGATTTGGTTAAAAACATCCAAACCATGGATAGACCACTAATTATTCACCCTACCTATCTGACTAGACTGAGACACTTGTAGGTTACCATTTTTCATGCCTTAAGGGTACATGTAGGTTGCCATGGGTTTTAAAAAACTCAATCTTAACCCTTTCTTAATGCCTTTGGTTCTATTTTATCTCATTATACTTGTCTATTCATCTCCTTCATGGCGTTATTCTCAATATTTTTCCTCAAGGTAACAAAGACCATTCACCACTATGGGCCTATATACATCATTGAAGCTTGTCAGTGGGTTTAGAGGCATATTTTAGTTTTTCCAAAACCATGTTCCACTAATATTTTCCACTTCAAAATTGGTAGGGTTATTTTCAAATTTTAGGTATACAAGGTTCACCCATTTAGATGCCTTGAAACCTTTAGGAAACAAACTATGAAAGGTCACTCAAAACCCCTTGACCTCTATTTTACTCCTTTAGAGATTGAATCCCTAAACTCAGTCCTTGACCCTCAAATTGGTTCTATACTTCATTATTCCTTTTAGGATATTTTAAAGGTCTATCATGACTTTCTTGATATCTTGAAACCTCAAGGAGATATTTCATTGTTTTATCTCCTCCATACAACACCTCAACTCCATGCTCAACCATTGGTAGGTGGTTGTTTTAATGCCCAAATAGTGGACTAAGTGTGGACAACTAGAAATCATGATTTAAAATGAACCTCATATGACTTTTATAAACCTCCAAATTTACCTCAAGTAGAACCAAATATTTGGAACATATATTCACCTCTCCTTACACCAACTTGACATCATCAAATGGTCTTATGGGTGCACATTAAACAAATTATGTAGAAAGAGCAATGAAATGTGGAAAAAACATGAACTAGATTCAAGATAACCCAAAATTTATTCTCATTCATAAAACATGTGATATCCATACTTTTTACCTTATAATAATCTTTAGAACACCTATTAAAACATGAAAATCACTTGCCAATATTTGAACAGAGTAGATAGAAGTATCAAGTGGTTGCCTTGGCATAGAATGGGAGCATATGATAAAAATTTACACCTCCCAAAGAATTAAAATTATCTTCATTCAACTCATAAATTCTTATATAATATAATACATCTCCATTATAATGTCATAGACATGATAGACCAGATTATACATGAGACTACAACTGGAATTGTGCAAAGAGTTGACCATGGAGGTAAATAATCTAATAATCAATCCAAGAGGTGACATGGTGAATTAAAAACATGAAATTATATGTTCACATGATATATAGGATTTTATAACACCATTTACAAGATGTATAAGACACCTACAAGAGAAAACACTCAGTAAATAGAGGCACTCTAATTGAAACTACAGATAGTGATAGCTTCTTGTATCATGGGATAATCTACTCATACAAACGTCATGAATCATGAACCAAATAATGGAGAGAATTTTAGAAGTAATCCAACATATTCTAGAGCCAACATCATCAACTATTTTGTATGTATTTATCCAAAATTAAGCAAAACCTATAGTGTGCATGAAACAACTAGTAAAAAGACATAATCAACTTGTTAGCAATGTTTCATAAGGAAACTATGACCAATATTAAAAATAAATATATTTAAATTAACTTCTCCTAGATTTATATCATCTCCCAAAATCATTTGTCTTTAAACTTCCTATGCTACTTGTACCAAGTAAAAACCAGAGTGTCACTTCAGTCTGTCTAGAAAAAAAAGAGATGAGTAAAATGGTTTTGGATTAAAATTACACTTACAGATCATAAAAATCATTTATATGAGTTTTATAAATATTATGATACCCCCCATGATCTTACACATGTGACATACTTCCCTATGTGTCATACAAGTGTCATTTTCCCTCTTTTTCACTTGATTTTTGAAGTTTCAGTTAGATAACCTACAAAATTTTAATGTAAATAATATCCTTGACATCTCAAATGATTTATTGGTTGTTAAAAATAAAAATATGACACTTGGAAACCTTTTGAAACATGTCATTTTCATTAATGACACTTAAAAACACATTAAATGACTCCAAATTGACAAATTGACTAATGTAACTAAGACCAAGGCTAAAATTTCATTGAATAACATCAAATGACATAAAGTACACCCATGAAAATATACTTATACCCATATATCAGATAATAAAACATGATTTTACCTATAGGGGTCCAAGTTTAACCTAAAAGTCAAACTTGGTCAACATCAACATATATCAGCTTTGATCAAGTAACATTAAGAAGAGAGCTCATTTATTCAATACATACACTAGATTAAACACATAACACATTATTACTATGGGAAAACCTCATGGGGAATAAAAAATACTTTCAATCTTGTAACACATGGACTACCTATACTATAAGAGATTACAAACAAGAGACTAGTTAAGTCCTAATCAAGTCCTCCTGAAGAAAGGCCTTTAGTGAAACACCTATTTCACAAGAAACAACTAACCCTAAGGAAGATCAAGTCCTTTAGACCCTCCTTTTAAGTTAATAGTTCCACCTTAGAATTGATGTCTTCAAAACCTAATCATGGATCTAAACTCCCTTTCTATCTCATATAGGCCTCTCACATAGGCATGTCACAATCTCTCTCCTTCTTCACTCAAATTATCCTCATATGCATAGTCAGACCTCTTCACACATCTTCAACCTTCCAATATAATTATGATATAAATGGCATACACTAATTCATCAATATTTTCTACACATCAATCCATTAGTAGGGTACACTTACTCTCCTTCTTTCTTTGCTTTAACACATACTCTTCACACACCAGCCTTAGAAAAGTATCTCTCAAGTCTAGAAATCATCATATTTCATTTCAATATTTATAGATAAATCATGAATTATTAACATCTTGGTTTTCCACTAGCATTCCTTAACCCTTAAAGCATATTAAATGGGTCACACTTAGTCACAACTCTCTTTCAAATAAGCATAAGTCACCTTTTAGGTCTTATGATGACCCATTCACCTCTCTGATATATCTCCAAGAAAACTAGGAACATAGGAATACTTTCCAAATCATGGACCCATGACACATGATTTATAGGTCCCTTTAAGTGATAACATCCATCAAAATACCCTTTTTCTAACACTTAATTAGCTTAAACACTTTTCTATACACACAGTCATTATGAATGAAAACAAAATCAACTTATAAACCTTTTTTCATACTTCATATGATTGTTCAAACCTTTATAATGCACAAAAATGGTCCTCATAAAGTGTAAAACACTCCACTATATCTAATTCATCATGAGACATTGAAATAACATCAACACAAGCTCAAACACCTTTCTTAGGTTCTTAACAGATGAATGTCACACAGTCAAATTTTAAGCTTCATAACTTTGAATATAGACACTCTTAGATATTAAAATATACATTTATAGATGTGCCTTGGAGTCTTATACAAATTCACTTTTTACACCATGAGTAAATTCTACTTGGATTAAAATTTATAGCCAAAATATAGAGCATTAGTTTTTCCATTTATTAAATTTAAATATTCAAATGCAAACGGTCAAAGTCAAATCTCGATCACTTTTATCACATATCATGTCCTCACATCTTAAAATTAAACACATTCCATAAATTTTATTTAAAATTTAATTCATAGCACACCACTACCCGAATTTTAATTTTCAAACACCTGGCATCATCTCGCTTATTCCTGACATCCTAGATCAAACATGCTCCATCAATATTTTGTGCGTAGCTCAGTCTTTAACTATGTTAAACATTAGACACTTTAAAAACATCTTAATCAATGCACACCATTGATCTATATCTATATGAACACCTACTTATTTTTAGATCTTAAAAGAGGCTTGATCTTTATCTTTTATTGATGCTAAACTTCAAACACTTATCCTCATCTCTCTACTTATAAATATCTTGGAAGGAACATCCTCTACTGATCTTTTTGTAAGGAGATCAATCTTTACTCAGTTTAAACATCAAACACTTTGACCCATTTGACTTACTATGCACTTTATATATATATATATGAACTCTTGTGAATTTTTAGATCTTCATCTAGTCTTGATCTGTAACGTCATGTAAAAATGACTATGGGGATCATTGCTTATCTACCTAGAAGGCCAACTTTCTACCTCAATAACTTTTATTGTGCCTAGATGAATGATCTAAAATTTAGACCATATAATATCCTCACATAAGATAATCTAACCATGTGATAAAATACTCCTGAAACCTTCATATTTATGAGATATATCACCACTAATCTACTCACTTAGATTTCTTTCTACCACAGAGCCAACTATGTCAAGAATTTTTTGGAAGGCCAACTTTACACATGCATAAATTTTGACATGTTTCATCACAACTATTAGGAACCCGTGGAAGCACACAATTGATTACCATATACAAGCAACTTAAGATGTAGAATTAACCAGAAGTAATAAGTAACTAGAAACTAGAAACAACACAAAATATGAGAGACAATACACAACTTGTATTAATACTCATCCAGAAAAGAATACAATAAAGAGATGACACACTCTTCCACCTTACAGAGGCTTCCCACACCTCAAGTGTACAATACTTCTTTCCTCAAAGCTCTCTCTCTTACGGTCCTAACACACAACTCAAACATAGAGTTGGTGTTCACCTCCAACCAGTCAGTATCCACTACTGCCAGTACACCAGTGCTCCACACACTCCACAAGTGCTCCATGCACTCCAAGTACACAATCATACTTCAAGTAGATCTCCCCTGAACTGCAACAACTTACAATCCAACAGATCATACTTATGGAAGGAACTACCTTGCCTTCCTCTTTGCTCTCTTTTTGAGTACACACTATACTCCAAGTAGATCCTGCCTGATCCTGCTCCCTGTTGTGTTGCTATCCTCCCTGATCTTGCACACCTGCAAATCAATTTGGTTCTACACACCTAAAAACTTGGATCATGCACACACATACACCTATAGATCAATGATCTTACTTACCATGTAGATCTCCTAAAGAAGCCATGCACACCTGCTGACCAAGATCCTACATCCCTGAAGAATCTTGTTGATTCTCCAAAACTAGTACCCACACTTGGTACTACTATGAAACTAGGAGGAACATCACCTAGACTTTGCTCACTTAGAACACTTTACAATACAGCCTATGAGTCTCTTAAATAGATCTCATTAATTAGACATAATTACAATAATTAGATCACAATAGTCTAAATGGCTCTTGACATGCAAACACTTGGTTCATTACTAACTGCCCATAAAACTTGCATTTTTTACACAGGTGACTGATTAGTCCCTATTTGCCTAGAGGTGACTGACACCAGCTGATCCTTGACCGACGTCAGTTGCTTCTCTTCACTAATTGAACAACATTGATTAGACACAATGCCGATTGCTCTGCAACTTAGCAACCTTCAGCAATCCTTCCTATTTACATCACTTTTAGCTCCACAACCTAACAATCCCACTTGGAGATAAATAATTGCATTGTACTTGTACATTACCCTAAATCTATTTCTTGGCTTGGATCAATCTTGAAGACACCCCACCACACAACCTGTGGCTAACCTATCCTGATCATGAAGAAAAGAACCTAACCCTACATAGCATGTCAAATGGCTGGTCCCTCTCAAATACCTGAGAATCCATAAACTAATCTTTCCTGGATAGCTCCAGTTTCAGGTCTAACCAGACCTCATGTGAAACACTAAATTGTCTAGCCCTTAGTGTGCTCTGGACATCCTAAACTTGCCAACACCTGATTCACATCAGCTTCCACTAGAGACATCTATGATCTTTCATGTCTCCCATGCCAAAGAATTTCACTGCTCCAAATTCCTCACATGCCATTGAACTCTTACCCTTAGCTCAGCAAAACCCTGTATGTACAAACCTAATAGCTAGCACACCATCCACATATAGTAATAGGATAATGTCATGACCATTATCCACCTGGTAAGACAAACATAATGGTTACACTGACATTGACTAAAGCCATGCTTTGTCCTCAACCTGTCAAACCTATACCACTATCTTACAGCTTCCTCAAGACCATATGACCTGGTCTTTTGTCTCACGTGTCCATTCTTTCTATTATTTAACAGGTATCCACTACTTTCATATCGGCTAACACCCTACCAAATCTCCCATTTGGTTTTGCATCATATTCCTACCATGCTCCCATTGTTTCCTGTATCCTTCCTGCTCTACAGTCAGCAACTAGTATAAAGAAGAGGAAAATGAATTTGAGGATTACTTGCCACCTTCAGTCCTCCATATGGGCATTTGAGACTCCATGACAGCTTGTTGTCTACCTAAAATCCATTACAGCGACCAACCTCGATCACCACAAAGTGTGCATCTGACTGACATCAATTTCCATGCGACTGTCCTGACTACCAACTCTATCAATGTTAATGTCCCTATTAATGTCGATCCTCTTAACCGATGAGTCTTACCTATTGTTGACATCAGTCCTCCTAACTTACATGATCTTACCCTACCCACATCACCAGCTTCAGTTTGCACATGACCGACATCGGCACCTATCTGTTCGATGCTGGTTCCCCTTGACTAATGCTAGTACCTGTGTTCTCATGTGAGTGACAACTTTTTACCTGTGAGCTCCTTTGAATCAAAACCCATGTCCAAACTTAAAAGTATCTAGCCCCATCCACTGAACCTTGTCTGTCATCTCCTCTAAGAACACCAAGGCTTTCCAATTCTTAAGTCTATCAAACACATTTGTCTTCTGCTTAAGAACATGCATCTCATTCTTACTCATGTGACCAAGCCTACAAAGCCACGTCCTTGCAATAGAGGAAGAATCAGTAATATAAGTAGATAGATAAAGGATACCTACTTTCTTACCACCCACTAATTCACCATCCACTGTGAGAGTTCTTGTGCATCTCTCATCACACTTTCATGAAGAAATTAGTTGCATCTCCAAGACTGGGACTTGTATGACCTTCTTCAACACCCATGTGTTGGCCACCTGCAATTTTAGCAACACTTTTCCTTTGACAATACATGACAAGGCTCACCAACCCCTCTACATGGGGCTGCATTGAATGAGGCAACATAATCTATTAACCAAGATTCACCTTTATCCAAAGCATTACAACATCTGCTTCTTCATGTTGATCTGCTCATCTTTATTTAGCTCTTTCTTTCCATAACACCGTAAGTGACCATTCTGCTATTCAATTTCTCCATTCATACTTAGTTTCTTTTGCATGCTATACTCCCACTCAATCAGAAACTATGAGTGCCATGTAACCAAACATAAAACCTACTCTTTGCACCTTAGCTTGATACCAACTATTAGGAACCTGGAAGCACACAAGGCCAACTTTCAAAAGTAATAAGTAATTAGAAACCAGAAACAACACTTAATACACAACTTGTATTAATACTTCCAAAAAAGAATTAAAGAGATGCCACACTCTTCCACCTTAGGAGTGAACTTCTTTCCTCAAAGCTCTCTCTCTTATCCCAACACACAACTATAGAACCTCCAACCAATTAGTATCCACTATCATAACTAGTGCTCCACACCTCCACAAGTGCTACGACTCCAAGTACATAATCATACCAAGTAGATCTCCCTTGAATTGCAACAACCTACAACCCAATTGATCTCACTTATGTGATAGGAAACCTTGCCTTCCTCTTTGCTCTCTTTCTAAGTACTCCTAGATCCTAACATGTGTCACTATCCTACCTAATCTTTTATGAATATCATGCACACACATTAGATCAATGATCTCACTTTAATCTTCTAGAGAAGCCATCTACTGACCAAGATCATGAAGAATCTTGTTGCCAACTTGGTATGTGGAAAGAACACCCTTGCTCACCTCTGCTCAACTCAAACTAGAACACTTTACACATACAACCATAAATCTTTGATCTCATGTAAACATAATTAGACATCTAATTACAATAATTAGATCAGCTTCAGTTAAATCTGACATGTAAACAAGTTCATTAATTTATCTGTCCCTGTCTACCTAGAGGTGACTGACGCTGGCTGATCCCTGACCGACATCAGTTGCTTCTCTTCACTAATCTGACTGAATAGACCAACTTAGCAACCTTTATGTTTGGCTTTTAGCTCCACAACCTAACAACATTATCTAAAATTTATCACAAATCAACTAGGAAAAAAATTAATAAACCCATATTATCATTTTATCCTCACACCTTCACATGTGTGAAATATAATAACATCAAAATGCCTACTCACTTTTATTACCACATTAAAAATTTGGCCAAGTATGGGAAAACACTATCAAACTACCTAAGAACCCAACTTTGCACTTGCATATCTATTTTATCACTTAGTTTCATGACCTAATATTTAGTGCATAATATTTAGGAAAAAATACAATCAAAACCATATGAGAAAATCCCCTTGACTCATCCACATGTGGCAATGGTGATGTTAGTAAACTACCTACTCATATTTTCTGCCACAAGATAAAAAATGTCTAGATGAAAATAATGATCAACCAGATGAAATACACTCATACACAAAAGCACTAAAATCATTCTTGACTTCTAATAGGACCCCTTGTATATGATCAAATCACCATACTCATCCCTAAACATCTCTAACCATGCCAAAAATAAAGATCAACAAAGCCTCCTTCAAGCATACTAGGACCAACACATTTTACACTTTGTCATTGTCCCTTAGACTATCAAGACACTTCATCCACTCGCTAGGACACATCGATGACATCACCTTGATGTCACTAGAAAATATTCATCAAATACATTATCCATA
The DNA here is from genome assembly GCA_037957365.1 of Torreya grandis. Lineage (NCBI taxonomy): Eukaryota > Viridiplantae > Streptophyta > Pinopsida > Cupressales > Taxaceae > Torreya > Torreya grandis. The sequence continues at coordinate 601,868 of JARHVA010002854.1, forward strand.
CCCTACCTTTTCAACCAAGAATTTTTTGTTCACCATAAAAATACATTAGCCAAGATGATATGCTTTTATAACTATAACAATTCCTTACTTTGGCTCTAATAAATAATTTTGGTCCTAATTTTTACTTTTCATCAATTACTCATTCTATGTCATATTTTTAACTTCATTTTGATTATTTTTGGGAAAAATTCTACTACTTTAATTTATCTCAACCCCTATATTTATATATCTATTTCAATTCTAACCAAAATCACAAAACATAAATTAATATCACCACCTATTATAGATACTAAAATCTGGTTTATATATCATCTCAGTCTTGTATACTTGAAAATATGCTATAAGGGCTCTACCCTTTAGTTTTAAACCCCGTGATGTTGAAAGTCTCACATTCATCATTTCATTGTGTCTAAATTTTTATCTTATGGTATAATCCTATAATGTTTTATGACCCATATCTTCTCCACAATAAAAAACATAAAACCAAATATATATCCTTTGTTATTAGTTATATATCCTCAACAACTTCCTAGCTTGTTAGACACTTCGGCCCCACATAGGGACACTTTTGTAAATGCAAGTGTCCAAATTATTATCAAGTTTCAAGTCCTCAAAATTCATCCAAATTGTAATCTTTTAAAAAAATGTTGGTTATCCTATTTATCAATCACCTATTCAATCTCACTCAATAAATTAGAAAATTTAGTTATATTTCATTATTCTTACTTATTTATATATCATTCATAAGATTGGTCATATTACAAGTTTGAATAACTTTAATAATATCCCATGAATATTATTTCTTAAGTTATAATCTAGATCATTACATGCCCTTGAATATAATATATTGTACCCTTGTGCACATGCAATCCAACAACTAGGGGAGAAATACATATGTCTGAGAGCTTCCTTGGAGTATTCTATATGTAGGAAGCACTCATTGATATAGGTTTCCTTGACATCAACTCAACACTAAGAGCCCACTAACCCATTTTTGAGAAGGTTCAAAGACCTGAGGTGAAGAGTTAGGGTTTTATACACAAACATTCACCTACAAACTATACCTATGAATAAAATACATCATAATAAAGGTGAAATAAAACCCAAAAAATTTTAGATTGACACTCCAAAATAGAATGAATATTTTGAACCAAACAATGTTTTTGATATATCCTAACATTAACCTTGGGACACTTGAGTCAATGTAGGTTTCCTAATATCTAATGACTATATCCTAACATTATTCTTTATTTTTTTCACCTTCTCATATATCATATTTTCCTAAAATTTTTTAGATATACTAAGTATTATCTCCTCATAGTTTTTATGGAATGAAATTATTGTTTTGAATATACATTTTATATTTAGTATAGCTCAACATTTTAATTTTGAGTATTCATTTATATATTTTTTTATTAATTATCCCACATTAGAATATTTTTATTCATACTTGTGTAGAGTTTTTTTCAAACCTTTAACCCTAATCAAACATATTTAAAAAAAGGTTAAAAAATTGTTGAACTTGACCTCTATGTCTCCTTGTGTAAAATCTAGTTTGACTTGAGATTTTCCTAATTTCTAAGTTTTGAACTAGTTTACATTTATTATATAAGAAAAAAATGGTTCCCAATATGGATGCATATAATTGGTACTTCATTAATAAATATATGATGGTTTTTATTGATTATTATTTTCCATGCATTATTATATCAATAAAAGGCATACTCAAATGGTTTAAATAAATCGGTAAAATTAAAGAGTGAATTACAAAAAAAATGTATATATATATATATATATATATATATATATATATATATATATATATATATATATCCTTACAACTCCTTTTGAAATAATATATAACTAGTATTCATGATTTAACATCCATGACCTAAACCCTTTATTCATCCTAGATCATATTCATGTGAAAGTTACCATCCCAATCCCATTATTATCCCATGGATTATATTGCAATTCATTCTCCACATTGTCACTACATGAAAATATAAGGGTTCCCAATTTGTCCCACCAAATGTTCATATATAACAAGTTATTAATAACATTAAACTAGTAATCAAATATAAAGGGTATGGTTTTGTCAACCAATTGATAAATACACATCCTAATATTTCAATCCTCAAGATTTTAATACAATCAACTATCTACAAGGATTTATTATATCAAAACTTACATAAAAACCAAGTATCAAGTGATATAGAACCTACTTACTCTGAAGATATTATGAAATACCTCAAAAATAATGAAAATCTGATCACTTTTTATCCAAAATATTTACCATAAAATTATATTATTAACCAAGACTTGGCTCTATCCATACAAGCTAGTATGCATAAAAAAGGAATTGCAAAATTATTAGTCATAAATGTATCTAGCCTTATCATTTGTATCAAATAATTACTAGAAAAAAAGGGCATTAACACTAATCTTATTATAAAATTAGACATGCATATTAAAGGGTTTGATAATTCATGTAGCCCATTAATTGATCACATCATATTATTTTTGACATTGGGACCAAAAATGGTACCAACTAGATTCCAAGTAATGTATAAATCATTCCATTATAACTTATTTTTGGGTAGACCTTGGATACACCTCAAGGAATTTGTACCTATACATTACATCAATTCCAAATTCATAAACAATGGGTCATTATGGATAATTCCTATTGATGATGAGAACTTCAAAATTTTCAAAATTATATGTTGTGACATAGGATATATTCATAAATTGATACCACAAAAATAATGATAGTGGTGATGATATACCTCATGATATGAAAAATAAACACGTGTGAACCAATGATATCAAAAAAACAAGAAGATCAAACTTTTGATCTTCTTTTATTGATCAATACTTAACAACAATATGAGAATGTTTCAGATTATTATGATAGTGATGATGATATACCTCATGATATGAAAAATAAACATATGTGAACAATAAATCTTTATTTACATTAACATATTTTTCATAACCTATTAATACCTATACGTCTCGATACATATAAGTTTACTCCATATCTAGAAGATACTGAACCAAATAAATATAATGGAAATGTAAAAGTAAATTATGAACATGTAAATGTTTTTTTATTGAATCTATAACTCTTTGTTAATATATTTAATCCAAACTTAAAACTAAAAATACAAATACATCATTTTAATAATGTGGAATATTCATATAAGTCTCCACAATAGATTTTATGGATCATAGTAAAATAATATGCTCCACATATAAGATTTATGTATTACTTGAACATAAGATGATATATTTACCTCTTAAAAGACATAGATCAGGAAACATACTCATATTTAAATATAGATCACCATATTATAATTATCATCAAATCGCTGACCATAATATATATCAATGTGAGGAATTATAAAACAAAATTTAGAAATACAAAAATGAAGGATGTATATAAATAATGCCAAAACAATGGTGTTATGATACTGAAACCTAATTTATAATATTTATAATGAAAAAATTATAAATTTGTCATGATTCTAAATTCCCATGCCATGAAGATCTACCTATTACTATATATATTTAAGGGGTTTATTGTCAACACTTCAAGTTTGATATGAATATTTGGGATATATAATTTTTAGTGTTATACTTTTTTGGTAATTCAAGCATAATTTGGATGAGTTAAAATACTCTCCATTATTATTAAAATATCTTGGGTACATTATAATATTCATTTAAATTGGACAAAATGTCATTAATACCATCATATAGGTAATTAATCTAGAACTAAACTTAAAGTTTCATCTCAGCCAATATTGGTTGACTGATATGAATGTGATAGTGAATACTAAAAATATATGCCTCATTTTATAGTTTGAAGATAAATAAATATGTACTCTTAATTATGAATATTATGATAAACCCATATCAATAACTATTGACACTATATTACTAAAAAACATCAAAGCATTGGTAATGGTAAAACATATGTGATAGTGGGAAACAAAGGAGGTAAGAGTGATACTATGCAATCCTTTATATTTTGAATGATAGGAATCATCTCTTTTCATTCTAATTAAATTTATAAAATCTACAAAAATCTCAAAAAAATCCCAAAAAATCCAAAAAACTCAAATAATCAAGAAAATACAAAAACATTCAAATAAATTAGAAATAGAAAAATATTTATCATTCACATGTTTACTAAATCATGGGTATATATATTGTTTAGTATATGTTATTATATATCATATAATTTATTTTCTAGATAGAAATATGTTTCATGCATACTTGAGTGTGATACAAAAATACACTAGAAACACATTACATGGACATACATATGTTAGACCTATACCCTACCTATACAATACATGATTTATTATTTTATGATCTCCTTTCTATTATCATGTTGAGATTATATATTTACACTTACACATGTCTATACTCATGCTTACGTCTTTCATAGTGTACTTAGTATGCTATTTTACATGACTTTTTTTCTAACACATATATGTAGGGAATAGTATTATATGATTATTTTAGTTTATTATATTTCATTTTCTCAAATTATCACCTCCTTAAGTGTCTTTTCCTTGTTATTATCTTTCTTGTGGAACATTTGACTGTGCTCCTTGATTTTTGGCCTCTGTGTCACTGTATTTTTATTTCTTTTTGTATGTGCAAAATTTAATATGTCATTCCTTACAATGTGTGGAATTTTAATATTCCCATTGTTTTTGGTCTCCTTATACACATATTTGTGTGACATTAAGTGTATTTTTATGTGTGTGTGTGTGTGTATTTGATTATTTTCTAATATTTTATTATACTTTTTAGGTGTTTTCATGATCCATATCATGAATCTTAGGGCTTGTTGTGATCACATACTATGATATTAATTGATACATATACTTAGACATGGTACTCATATATGTTACATGATTCATACACATATTATATAGTTATCATATCTTTTTGAGGTAAGGTAACTACAAGCTTCCTTTCCCATCACATCATTAAATAAGGCATATTAGTGGGGGAATATCATAGATACATGAAATTCACACTTTAAAATTCTTATAATTTCCATAATTTCATTATATTTTACATAATTCAAATATACACTTAGATTACAATCATATACGCATTGTACTAGTTTTTACAGATTTCATACATAGTTTTTTATATTTATGACATATATTATACAAAATTTATAGGTCAAAGGTTATATTTGTACATATAATTTAGGTTGAATCACATTAAATGGGAATGTGTAATTTAAGTGCACCAGAAATTTCAAGTACATATGAAAACTTATTCAAAACTTATTTACTAAAAATCACCATTTTGAACATTTTTTGTCTATAGCATTTGGCTACTTTTACTATTGTGGTTGAGATTTAATTCCCTTAATTACCTAACATTGTTTCCCTTTTACAGTTTGAGTTTTTTATGCCACTTAACTTAGTTTTTATTCTATTTTCACTATAGTTGTGTGATTGAGATTCAATGAACTCAATGGTTGTGTCACAACTCACTCTTTCCCTAGATTGGGGGAATAATTACCTTTGAATATCCCATTTTAAATTTCCAAGGTTCAATTTTGAACCACTCTTAGCTTTAATGCTTCATAAGGAAGT